>JARHVA010004830.1:605000-1177500 GCA_037957365.1 Torreya grandis
AATACTAAAATAGATAGTAATTTCACCTTGCAAAGCCACTGTTCAACAAGATCAAAGTCATTGATTATATGAAACAACCATTTAGTAGGTTAAAATCACCATTACAAAGCTACCATTTCTATAAAAATAAAGCTCACAAATGGACATAGAAATGGTGAAGCCATTATTATATAGGGTGAAGCTATCATTTACTAAAAAAATATAATGATTTATATTTGAAGGTTAAAACTCTAAACTCAAAGAATTAAATGCATTTGTTAGTAAAACTAAGGTTAGCATATCATTATCCTTGGCCATATAGGATGCATGGTCCCACTGGGCATGCCACTATATACCTTGAGTGTTCAAAGAGTAAATAATATGTATATTAGTCCCTTGTTAGTATAAAAGACAAAAATCAAGCATAAAAATATACTAAGACTAAACAATCTTGCCTAAGAACTAGGGATAACATAACATAATAATCAAGATCACAAAATAGAGATAAAGATAATACAATTTTCTTACCTCATTTGTCAAATTTGTTGTTTAATTTTTGGAATAAGGATGTTCATGCTTAGCCTATGATGATTTTAGTCTTATATCAATGCTCTTCCATGGTGGTAACATCTCTCTAATAGTCACTTGTGGCTTGGTGTGAATCTCGGCATAAATTGAGCATTATAACACTACTCTTACAGGATTCAAGAAGGTATTCAAGTAGAATAACCTTACACAAAAAATATTGTTGGTATATGGTGTGTACACTTTTATTTATACCTCAAAGAACTAACTCTAACCCAGAAAAGTTTATGTTAAATTATAACTTGAGTTGAGTCAAAATTAATCTAGGTTGAGTCAGTCTAGTTCTAGGTTGGGTCAAGAAAATCATAAAATCTTAACACCTCAGTTTTAGATATTTGTGAGGCATGACAACTCACTTTATATATTTGTGAGTGGTGACTCATATGTTTGAATATTTAAGAGATAATAAATCAATTTATTATCTCATTTTAGGTTTGACTTAATATTTGGCTAAAAATTCATTTTTAATAAATGAAATTCATTAATTTAATTTGCAATTTTTTAGGTAAGTTAAATAAGATTTGAAATGTAATTAATCTTTCTTAATAATTTTTGTCTTGTATAAATTGGTTTTAATGTTTTTAATTAATATCTTTATAGGCCAAAAGTTTTAAATTACTAAATTGTAATTTGACTAGGGTTAGAGTTGAACTAAGTTAGCGATGCATATAGGGCAATACACCAAATAAGCTAGTCTCATCATATTTTTAGGTAGTTAAATACCTTACGTAGATGAAATTGGGAAATTTGGGTGATTTTATGCTTAAAATGTGTTATTTTATATAAATTTAATTGAATGCTAGTTTAGGCACAAAAGTGGCTAAAACTAAGTGTCTACATTGTGTACTACACTCAAGTATTTGTAGAGATTTATCAATATTATCTTTTCTTTGGATAGTTTAGAGAGTCTCAATGGATAACCTTCAAAACCACCAATGCTGATGTAGGTAAATTTATGATATTAAAAATATAATATACCATATTGGAAGATCAGGGTGGCCACTTCATTAGAAATCCTTCTTCCCAAATCTTCATCTAAAATATGTATTGCCCTACATGTTATTCACCCTGTATAATGTTTATTACTTTCTTCTATCATTAGCTGGGGGAAGAAATCATAGACTTGGGTGGTAGAATTGATACTCCCATGCCCTAAAATTCCTAGGTAAACCATCTAAAAATCCAAAGATTACATGAAGTAAGAAGTCATAAAGAATTATTTTATCGAGTGTATATTTATAAGTTGTAGGTATATAGATTCACTGATCATTTTTACCCAATTGATAAATTGGTTAATGCAGTAGATGATATTTATTGGCATAAAAATATAGGGTTGGAAACTCTTGGTGTATTTATTTTCCAATACCTAATTGATGAGAGTAATCATGTATGAAAGCTCTTCATGAAAATATAATCTATAGAATTATTTGGAAACTTTGATAATATTTACCTCTTATTATTCAGCCATGAATTATTCATTACATTCAAACACTCAAGTGTGTCCTTATCCTATTATTTATTCCTTCTTCAATGCTCATGTTGATGATGTCTTCAAGAATTGGGATTCTCATTGTCATCCCCATTATGGTATCATCTACTTTGGCTATGAGTGTTCCACTATTGGATTTGATTTCATGAGTTTTTGGGTCATAGTGTCTTGTGCAGGTGAACACTAAGACATAGCATTGAATAGAGGTTGAGAAACCTACTATGTAAGGAATGTCACTCTCTACAATCTGAGTAACTAAGGAATATGTATAGGGTAGGTTAGTCTTATGTTAGTCTAATAAAACAAATCAAAATAACACATTAAAATTCTAACATCTCTAGTCAAGACACTAGGGAGAGCCTAGGTAACAAACATACAAATAAAATAAAAATAAGAACACAAAATAAATTACTCTTTTTCCTTAGAGCTCAAAATGGCTTATTGAAGTTGCTTGCGTAGTTTGTGCATGAATAATTCTTTGGCAATGAATCTTTCTTTGCTCTTTCTCTCCTTGGCACCTTGGATTGGATAGTTGGATTATGAATTTGGCATGGTAACATTAATTTCATGAAGCATATGGATTAAATCTTGCATAATAACTCTAAATTATCAAATCTTAAACATCAATAGATATGGCTTTGTATTTATAGGCTCAAAAGCTATATCTCACCCATGGTGAGTTAAGGTTAAGTTTAAATATGGAATGGGTTAAAAATAACCTTAGGTGAGTTAAGGCTAACTATAGTTGAGTTAAAAGTTTTCATGAAATTATGGTTTTCAATTACTAGGCATGTCATTTAAATTAGATATTTTGGAATATTTTGGAAGAGCTTGACAACTCATAAAGGCAATGATGAAAAGGCTTGATATTTTTATTTTTAGAATTTCTATTTTTAGATATTCATTAATTACAAATGGATAATTCAAATGAGAAATTAATCTTTTTTAATTAAATGATTCAATTTGATTATAATTTTAGCTCTTTTAATATTTGATCAAGTGCCCCACTTAATGGGTTCATAAGCCAAATTGCCAATTGTTATGTTCCAATGTGATTAGGGAAGAATCCATGAGAGGTTATTGTTGTATATGAGCTAGTATCCCAAATAAGGGTGCCTCAACATGATTTTGAGAATTTATGAATGATGCATGGATAAAATTGGGATGATTAATGATTTTTAGGATTAATTTTCAAGGTTTGATAAGAATTAGTCAGAATCTAGTTGTGGCAAAAATTGGGTGTCTATAGTTTGCCCCTATTCGGGAAGACATTGTAAGCTATAGGCATAGTAACATATTATCAAAGAATTAAAAGGTCATGTATGCCTAATACTCCAATGTTGATATATGTGCCCTAGATTCCCCCTTGAGAGAGCGGTCAACAAAGAAGGTTAGCAATCAATTCCTCCAAAGAAGGAAATGATGGGATGAAAAGGGTAAAAAGGGTGGAAAAGATTTATTGGCCTAAAGGTAGTTATAATCATCATCATATATAGGTAAATAGATCATGATTTTCCTAAAGTTGGTTATAATCATTATCGAAAGAAAAAGGTAACAAGAGAATTTTTTACCTAAAGGTGGTTATAATCATGAGTAGAATGAAAACAATGATTTTCCCAAAGGTGATTATAATTATTGGTAGGATGAAAATAATGAATTTTCCAAAGGTGGTTAGAGATAATGATTTTCCCAAAGATAGTTATAATCATTATCACAATAATAAACAAGCCCCAGTTGAGAAAAATAAATGATAATGGTTTACCCAAAGGTAGTTATAATAATTAACATCCAAATAGGTCAATACATAATTATTTACCCAAAGGAGGTTATAATCATTGGTACTGTGGGTGGGACAATATGGAAAATTGGAAAAGTTGGTTTACATATTGAATCTGTACTCATGGAGTAATAATAAGCTAGTAATAATTAGAAAGATAAATTTTGACAACCTATTAGTATGGAGATGCACATCATAGCTAGTAAGAATTAAAATTCTTTCATGATTTAATTACTCTATATTTGGGGAATGATTTTGGTAGATTGGGAGTTTTTCATGTGACCAAGGAGAATTACTATAGCCTCATGGCTTCTAATATTTCTCAAGTTTATTTTGTTATATAATGTGACTATCACATAATGGTATAAAAAATTGTGATAACTACCCTAAAATATGCATAAGGACTGACACATGATCTAATAAACAATTGAAAACAATGCACCAATGATAAAAACCATGATGACAATGTTTACATATGAATATAGATAGACTTAAGTATAATTCACAAGGAATCACCTAATGAATGTAGATATACAATTTCAAGGCATAATAATGAAATCAAATAAATAGTCAAACAAGAAAATAGATAGAAAGATAAAACACCAATAAAAAAAAGCACAAAAAAACACCAAGAAATAAAAAGGGAACAAAATAATCAAAATAAAATGAAACAAACACAAACAATGGTTAATCACAATGTTACTACAAACAAAGATCAAACAAGATTATGAACATTACCCCTGGGTTATAGGAAACAATGAAACAAATAAAAATGGGGGAATAGAAGAAAAGGAAGGGGGTAGCTAAAATGACTCCATATGCACTAGGCAAATGGGCATTGCCTACATAGTTCCATAGACTTAAGATCCAACATAAACTTCAAGCCAAATGTAGTTCTCTCAATATATAAGATAGAAGAAAATAATAATAAGAAAAACATGATTGTGTTGTAGAGGAATATTGGGAATGATCTCAAAAAATGGTGAGGGCATGAGAAATGGTTTCTAATAAAATGATGAGAGCATAAGACCGATTACAACTATTTTTGGAATCTTCTAAACATCTCAACTTGATTAAGAATTATGAGATACTAAATGATCTAGCTTGTAAAATGGTGAGATAATTTAAACTTTAAATTATTTGTAAAATGGTGAGAGCATGGAAAAGGGTGACTAAGCTAACTTTAACATGGATCAAGCACTACCTACATAGTCCCATTAAGACCTCAAGTCACTATAGTTCTACCTGATAGTGGAGGATTTGACTAGGTAGCAATAAGTTCTCAAATTAGGCAAATGACATAGTATGCCATAGGAATGTCAAGGTGGGACTTCAAGGCATGATAAAGGTGTTGTTCCTAATTTTCCCATAGGTAGTTATAATTGGAAAATAATAACATAGTTTAATGGTATGAATTTTACCAAAGGTGGTTATAATTAGTATCATGAAGTGAAACACTAATTTCCCAAAGGTGGTTATAATAAAGAATATTTGAAATGAAATGAAACAAGAAATGAAGGATTCAACTTCCAAACCACAATCATACTAATCCAAGATACTACTTCTATCTAGAATATCGAATCAACTACTAAAACTTGATCTAAACCCCTTCACTAAAGGTTCTTAAAGAACCAATGACATGGAACCAATCAAAGGGATTGGGGAGGGAGAGTAAACAAATTTGGTTGATAGGAAAGGTATGGTAGAATGGTAAGGTGAGGCAAAGGAAAAGGCAAGGAAATGTTATGACATTGGATATAATGGTAGTAGGGTTTCCCCCAAGTGACAAGGTAAGGTAAATAAAAGGGTATGAAATAATGGTAAGGTGAGTGGTAAATGAAAATGGCAAGGTAAATGGTAATCCAAAAATAAATAACAAGGTTAGGTAAATGTGTAGTGAATGATTATATTATTCTTACTGATATAGAGATGCACATCTTGATCAACATATGATATAACCAGAATAGTCAATCATCTGAATTGTTATCCCACACCCCTTATGAATAGTTACTCTATCAATAAAATGCTAAATATTTGGACTCTAATAATAGTGTTTTGATCTTCATTTGTATTTGAATCTATTTCATCCAAACTTTGAGACAAGATATATTTGTAGCCTCTATAAAGGAAAGTGTGGCTAGGGATGGTAAATATGGATAAATATTTCTTGATAGGTCTAATTTGGAAATGTAATATAGGTTTGGAATGAATAAATGGATTATAATTAAATGTATTATTCTTGGTAAATAAATAAATATTGGGATTTTTATGCACACACAATGTTTTTGATTCTAGATTTGACATAATTTTGGTTGTGGTGGAGCCAAAGACTTCTGAATATGCTCTCAAAAGATCCATTATATTTTTTTGTTGTTTGGGCCTAAGAATAGATACCATCTTATTATGTTATATATTGAAAGTTGTATTGATTTTATCTTTAATAATGTATTCATTAAGTAGTGAAGAACTATTGTGTTCAGCTATTAGTGCCATTAAGAGGTTTTCACTAATAAAGTTGTCTTGATTATCCCATAAAATCTCCAAAAAATTTTTAGTTAGGAATGTTGAATTTTGACTTTGATTATATTTTAGCACCTCAAACATGGTTTTACAAGAAGATGTTGAGTTTGGACTTTGATTTCTACTAGCACCTCAAAAAGGTTTCACTAGGAGATTATTCTTATTCTACATTAATTTGGTCTTAGTCCCACTAATATTCTTCAATTGATACGTCACCATGGATGAATTTTAATAAGGTGTGATTCTATTGGTCTCAATCGACACTTGTGGGATGTGGAATGTCAATATAATGGCTATGTTAGGTGGTGATAATGGCATGTCGAATGATAATGGAATGGAAAGAGGCATCACAATCCTCATAGAAAACACTAGGATAACTTGTTTCAATTCTAAATTATTCATCTTCAAAAACCATGAAAGGATCACAAATATATTCAAATTTATCCATAAGGCATGTGCAACCAATGTTATAACAACCATGAATGTATTATGATTCTGAAGTTGAGGTTGACCTAAGGGACTCTAAATATTATGTTGAGACTAACATTTATTCTAATTCTAATGCTAAATCTAATGTTGATTCGAGAATAGGACCTAAATTCAATGTTGATTACTCATTTGGTGTGGATGTTGCTACAATGATATCTTGTTAAATTTTTAGTATTGGACAATTAATGTCCTATGATGGCATAATGGGCTCCATAGAGACTGGTTTGTCAAAGTGAGACTCCTCAACAAAGTGGAAAAGGTCAAGAGACAACTCCACAGAGACTAGATTATCAAAGTGAGGCTATTTAAAAATAAGATAATGGTTGAGATAATGATTTTCCCAAAGGTGGTTATAATCATTAAGAAGTGACTCAGCAAAGATTGGCTTGTCAGAATGAGACTCCTTTACAACAAGGATAGTATCAAAAGGTTATTCATCATAGGTTGACTCATCACAAATAGGTTTTTCAACAAAAATATCATGGATTGGTTGGCTCTCTTATACTTGGTTCACACCTAGTTTTAGAATATCATATTTGAACATATCTTGGTCTTTGAAAGATGGCTCTTAGAGAGGTAGTGATTGGATTTGTTGTGGCTCAAATACTGGCATGGGTTTTTCAAAAGTGGGATAAGGTAGGTAATGGATGAAGGATGATTGGTAGTTAGATAATGACCTCTTTATAAATAGGCTCATCCAAGATGGGCTTAACAATGATTGGTTGCAAGTCTAGGATAGTAACTGTGACTTGTTTAGTCACACTTATGTCACATTATTGGGATAATGAGATACTATACTTGAAAGGGCTTGGAATGGTAATGTACAGGCATTTTGAATCTTAGTTACAGTCATGAACTAAAGGACAAGGGCCTAGAATATTAATGGTAGGGCATTACAAAGCTTGGTTATTATTATGATCCAAAGGATGAGGTCTTAGAATTGTAATCCTTGGGCACTATGAATCTTAATTACTATCACAAGCCAAAGGACATGGTCTTAGAATAGTGATCCTTGAATGTTGTAGATCGTGTTTGATTACACATACCAAAGGAGGGTTAATGGTATAGGTAGGGTATTGAGTACCATTATCATTGAAAGGGTGATTTTGGTATATTAATCAACCCAAAGAAGGTGTCACTAAATAATTTTATTAAGGTTTATGCCTTTGTTTAATTTATGGAATGTTATGAGATAGATTGGTATTCATCTCATAAACTACATCATCATATGAATCTTGAACAAAAGGCTCATTAGCCATAAATATCCATTAGCCAGGATTATACATGGCCCCTTTATGTGTGTAATGAGGTAATTTTAGATCCATGGATAGGCTATGTGAGAAAAAAAGGGTATAAAGATAATGAACCACCAAGATATAAAAAAAGGCCTTTAACTTTGTAAAAATGACACAAATGAAAAAAAAAACTAAACTAGGCAAGGGAAGGACAAAACAAAAGTGAAACCAATCTAACAAAATGATACGGATTTGCCCAAAGACATTTATAATCAACATCAAAAGTAACACAAAGGTTTAAAACTCATTTATGGCTAGAGTACTGATTTGGCCATAGGCAATTATAATCAATCACAAAAGTGTATAAACAAAGTAGAATAATTTGTAAACTAGGTCAAGATATAGAAATAATTTGCCCAAAGGTACTTATAATTGCATTAAAACAATGCTAGATTTGGAAACATAAAACACAAACAAGAACTAAAAATCAAACTAAATTAAGATAATTGTCTCAGATGACACTCAATAATTGGATCATTTAAGACTCAAAGTTTGACTCAAAAAAACCATTATAACAAAGGGACTGGGACACTTGAAATATTAGCATAACAACCTCAAATAAAGCATATGGAAACAACATGGATCAAAAGGATTCTCTAAACAAGGCACAAAATAAACAACAAGCACTAGGTCTAGGTAAGGGATATTTAGATTAAATATGAAACCAACCCAAGTAACACAATAAACATAAAAGGTGGACAAACTAAGCCCTAATTAGATGAGGCTTTGGTATGACCTTGATATGTTTAATATTTATACTTTGAAAGTTTGGAATTCATATTTAATGTAAAAATACATAAATGTTCTAAGTAAAAAGGCTAAACAAAATAGTCAACGTAATTATGCATTTGAAATACTATATGTATAACACGGCTCAAAACTTGGTTTCAAAAGTGACAAGAGATGGGAACAAATTTAATAGCATGGGGATGTGATTTCAAAAGCATTACATGGAAAAAGGTTTGGAATAGAATATCCAAGGCAAATGTTTGAGATGAAATGAGCAATGTGACAATACCCCATTTAAATTAGTACCACACACACATAAAAGTTTGAAAAATAACCAAGGCAAAGTGTGGTGTTTAAATAGATGGCATGGCTCCTTTTTAAACAAATAAGTGATGCAAAAATAGGACTCATTTTAGATGTGGTATGAAAAATAAATAGTTTTGACACAATACCATGCAAGTAAAGATGATAAAAATGCAAAAGCACCTAAGTGTAATGTCTTAAATCCTAAAATTGACAAGGTTACATTGTACTATCCAATTTCATCTATATACTTTCTCTTAAGAGGATTTTAAGTTGTTAATTCAAAAATTAAAAATACATGAAAATAAGTTTTTAAGCCCCCTCTTCTCTCAATAGTTTATATGACAATATGGAACTTTAGGCTACTTACCCTAAATTAATAGTATGTATATGGCAAGTGGGGTTGTCTACACTATCAATTCTTGTTTGTTTCTAAATGCTCCCATATGTGTGGCTACCACTAGGTATAGGCACCAAAAATCTACACACTATGATCCCAAGTGTCAAAGTAGCCCTAAGACCCCCCTTGGAACCACTTTAACCTATTGACCCTTAACTAAACCTAACCCATGGTTAGTTTAACCAAACTAGCTTAAACCTAGATTTTACCCAATTTAACCCTTCACCCTCAACTGTCGACAATCAGGTTGATCATCGATGGTCACCTTGTCCATCGATGATCAAGGTGCACCTCCTTAACTACCAACATGCAAACTCATCCACTTTGATTTTCCAAAAATAACTCTTCTAAATCCAATTTTGAGCCATTACATATGTGAGTTAAAATTAGGAATCCCATTTCATTTCTTGTTTCAACTTTCTTTCCTTACTTATAAAAAGAGAGGAGTAAAGAGGTGAAAACCATATTTAATTATTATCAAGAACTTGTGCATCCATAATTCTCTTTTTATAGGACAATTATAATAATAAACAATCCAATGAACCAGCTATCATGTTAGAGAGCTGACTTACCATGGTAACTCCACCAAAGTTCCAAGTATCATTATCTATCATAATCACGCTAGACTTCATCAATGAGTCAATCACCTTAATCAATCACTCAATTAGCTTACTACAAGATAGGTATCTATTTTTTGATATTTATTTACTTTATTTTCTTTTCACTCACATCCTAACACCAACCCATCTCTCAAGAATCCACTTTGTGATCCTATCAACTAACCATTTGTCAACCCAGATCTACCCATAGTAACTATTGATAGTTGTCTCAACCACCGATGATCTATCCAACCACTGATGGTCACCTTAACCACTGATGGTCAGCCCAACCATCAATGTTCACTATGGCAGCAAATTCTAACAATCTATTTTCACCTACCTACCCTCAGCCAAATTTAATTTTCTATGTTCCTATGTATTCACAGACCCCTATCTAATTTTTTAAATCATACCCCAACTATCTAGCATTAGTGTTAATTAATTTATCATTGTTTTAATCATTTCTAGTCTTTTTATTAAGAAATTATCATTGTATTCAATTTTAGTACCTTTTAATTATTGATACAAGTACTTTCTATTTTATTTATAAACTTAATTATTTTGAATGTGTGGATCAACAACCCCTAAGGAAGCTCTTGCTTTTAGGATCTAGCTACTGCTAAGCAATCCACTTAACTATCTATCTAAAAAATAAGTTTTCTTTAGTTCTTTTTTATCTATAGGTCATCCTTCCAAGACAAAGAGGAGTTACTCATAATCATCTAATTATACGTGTAAAAAATCAAATAGGTTTTTCAACCATACCCGTATTTAGTTTCTTCTTCCTTTTCTAAAATAATAAGCTAAAATTTATTGAAACATTCTAGCACGCTTGGTGGGAACCTTATGTACTTACTTAAGTTCTTATTTTATTTCATTCTCTCTCTATTGTATGCTCATTAAAAAAATCAAAAGTTTCTTTTGGGATTAAAATTAAGTGCATACATTGACTGCTTGAAATTTTAGTTCACATAGCTTAACTTAAAAGCAAAGCAATCTATCATAGCTTCACTCTTTATTACATACACTCAACCAAAATATTTTCATCAATTAAACATCAAAAAAACTTGAGACAAATCCTAACTAGGATTTCATCACCTAATGATAACCTTACCCTTTCTTGGTAATCCCATTTAGAGGTCATTACCAAGGGGAGAACCAACTCAATTCTTTGGTTGAGTATAATCTCTATATATTAATATATATTGGCTAAAAACCTATCACCCTTATTACTATGGTGTGTGAAGTGAGTGTGTAGGCCCCAATACTAATCCATGTATTGATTCCAACATAGATTATTTTTTAGTGCCTAAACACAACCTAAAACTAACCCTAGACTTCCTTTCTAGTACCTACTCTATAAACCAATTTCAATCACACAACTTATTAAGGCATAAGCAAAAAACAATATTAATTAAAACTCTAGGTCTTAACATCTCTTTTATAGAGTGATTTTATTTATTTGATCATCTCTTGTCTTATTTTTTTTTAGTAGAGAGGTTTTTTGTGCTTTTTATGGTTCTCACTCGCTAGCAGTGAAGAGACCTTGTGGAGCAAAACCCATCACCAAACCAACTTACCTATTCCACATCTTCATCCATAGACTACATCTCTAAACCAAAAAACTCTCCTCACCCCTTGAGAAGTCATATTTTCCCTCAAGAGGTTCTTCAAGGAGATGTAGACTTTAACACTTTCCTATATAACAATCCTATAGCCTTACAACATTATCTTATAACCATGTCTTACCATATCCTAGCATTGATCCCACCCATAGATCTAACTTATGGCATGCCTCTCCACCTCATGGGTATTACATCTATTTCCATATTTACTACCCAAGCATTTACTACCTAAGCTTTTTCATCAACAAATAACCCCTTCAAGACTACCATAGAAAACCAACCAACCCAAACTACCACTTCCCTTATACCTTCCACTCCTACCAACCACTCCTCCATAATAGGAGTGCCTACCTCTATCACTACCAACATTCATTTATCTAGCCCTAATACATTAAACACTATTCCATTTCAAATCCTTATGGTGTCCATACCCTCTACCTTGCTACCAATCAGTACAAGTGTCACCACCCTTCCATTAGTCACCAACCCAACTACTGCTCCTATCCAACAAGTACCCCTTACATCAAACTTTGGCTACATCCATAACCTACAAGGGCATGTACCCCTACCCACTACCCAACCATTTGAATCAGGTTACCAATATGTGGTAGCCTCCTAACCTCCTACCCACTATAATTATGTCTCCTAACTATTGCAACAGTATGCATCTTATAACCTTCTAAGTGCACAACCCCAAGCAGACCTAATGAAGATGTTTATGCACAAGATGACTACCTTAGAGTCATCCATTTTTGGTGCTCACACTATCTTGTCATATTACCAAATATATAATGATCCCATCCATCCATATGTACCTATCAGGCCATAGCCTCCCCAATAGGAACTTCACAAGTTTTCTAAATTTTAAAGGAGGATCCCCAAAAACACCTTAGGGCATTTAGACATGTTTTTTATCTCATCACCTATGGTGTTAACCTTCTTCTCCACACCTTCCCCATGTCTCTAGCCAGTCTAGCATTGGATTTTTATAGTCTCATACCCTAACACTCCCTTTTCTCCTTCACCCAACTGGCTCAAACTTTCTTGGACCACTTTTCAATCAATATCTCCAAGAAAGTTTCTATCACCAACCTCTACTCTATCTGATATTTTGAGGATGAATCCATTAATAATTTTTTATCTCATTAGATAAGCCTTATTAACCAACTTTATTTCTCCCTACCTCAACCCAAACTCATATAGCTCTTTGCTTAGGCATGTGACAAGCATATCTCCTCTACACTATGTGTCCAAAGCTTCCAAACCTTAGATGAAGCTTTTACCATGGAACGTAAGTTAGATGACTGAGCCATTGATGAAGGAAGATAAAGCTCAAAAATAAAAACTCAACCTACAAAACTAATGAGGCATCTTCCTCCAAGTGAAGCAACCAGCCCAATATCAATACCAAGAGCAAGAAAAACACAAATACAATGGTCCTTAAATCCACTCTTCCACCATCCATAAACCAACCAAATTCCTCTATATCCTAAAAGAAAAACATGAGGAACCAAAGCCATAATAACCAAAAGCAACTCACTCCACTTGGATAATCCTACACTTCCATCTTGGAGAAGTTATTGAAAGCTAATATCACTCAACCTCCTCCTCAGTAATTTGAATCCTCTTGTCCTACACCTAGTTGGTACAACAAGAATGATCTATGTACCTTCTATTAGGTAATAAGACATAATGTTAAAAGATGTAACACTTTTAAGAGCCTTATCCAATCCCTCATTGACAAGGGGAAGCTAGCATTAGACAACCCCAACACACCATAAAACTAAGCCCTTGATATATTCAAGTAGCCCTTCCCAAACCATGCTCATACCAAGAATGAGAGCAACAATATCAAGTGTTCTCATGATGCCCATATAGTTAACATGGTCCTTGATGCACTCATTACCAAACCACCTAGTACTCAATCCTTTAATTCTCCACCTCCTCCATCTATTGAGATAGTGGACTTACCTTCCCTTCCTTTGGACACTCAAAATAAGGAAGTTCCATCTTATCCCCCTTCACTTATTGAGGTAGTGGAGCCACTGGCCTCCCTTTCAATTATAATATTGGAACAATAACCATTACCACCTCACCTTCACCTTTAACTACCAAGAAACCCACCCCTCCTTCAAATATAATTCTCAAGGAAGAAATCCCCATATCCACTCCTCCCATAGAGGATCCACCTATCTCAACCTTACATCCTTTGATTAAGTAAGAAGACAAGGTTACCACACCCCGTCCCCAACCTATGGGTCTATCATTTGAACCTACTACCTAGTGAGATAAACCAATCTATAAACCATTCTCTAGACTAGTTCAGAGATTGGAATTTGTTTCCAAACCCAACTTAGATTGGGCTACCTTTTGTCAAAAACTAGGCCTCCCTTATATTACTAGATTGGAACCTCTAACCCTTTCTTTGGTAGACCAACCTACCACTTTTATTGACCAACCTATTACCATATCTACCCAACTAACCAAGACCTTTACTGAACCAACAAACCCCCAACCACCTAAGTTAACTAAGACCCAAATGGCCAAAACCTCTTCTATCACCCTAACTAGACTAACCAAGAGCCTTGTTACCTTTCCTACACCAATCCTTAGTCATCTATTTGTGAAAGTGGACCTAACCCCTTCAAAACCACTAAGTGCCAAACCAAAGCAACCAAAGAGGTAAAAATATGATAATCCCCAAATTTCACCTCCCTCAACCTTGCCCTCTATTTTGGGGCCCCATCCTTCTACCTTTAGTAGGAATCCAATTATCTCTACCAAAACCCCACCACCTCTTTTGGTTACTCATTTATAATTAATTAATGATGTACCTTTCTTCATTGCACTAGCAATACCTAAGCTACCTACCTTACGATCCTCCACCTCTAGCTCATCAACCTCCTTGCCTAAACCAAAGCCACTAACTAAATGCACCACCTTACCTAAGACACCTATCACTAACCATGCTTCCAAACAACCTTTCACCTCAACCACCAAAGAAAAAATCGTTACACCTCTACCACCTTTAGCTAAATTCTACTCAACTATTTTCCATATGTTATTGTATACTTCTTGTTTAGCCTTACCTCCCATCAAACCATTCAACCCTCATACTTGAAAACCCATCTAGTACAATGACCACCATGTGTGTTCTTATCATAAGACACCAGGCCATGATACAAAGAACTAAAAATCCCTCTAAACCATTATCCATTATCTTTACAATGAGGATAATCTATTAATAGATGAACCTCTTATAGGCCCCATACCAATCCAACCAATAACCATACCTACCTAATTCTTACCTACTCCTCCACTCTCACCTTAGAGTGAAGACAAGTCTAAACAATCTACTACTTTAACCTCTCCTTCTATCCATATTATCAATGTGGTCATGAGATCATAACACAAGGATAAGGGGAAGGCTAAGGTTTCCATTCCTTAGATGTATCCATCTTTTATCTCCCAATCAACTCACACCCAACCATCTTCATCTTCAACCAAACCCAAGGTATTCATTTTAGATGTCTCTCACCCTAACCCCTCAGAATCCATCAAGAGAGTTCTCTTCAAGAAACTTCACTAGACCCCGATGAAGATGAGCTTGTATAAGTTGATCTCTACCTCTCCCCATCACCTACAAGCACTAATAGAGGCTTACAATCCATTGAGGTCCAACCTAAAGACCCTCAACCTCTAGCAATCTTTGTTGGTGCCCTTCAAATTTTTGACCTTGTTACCTTCAAGGACTCAAAGAGTCACATCTCCCTCTCTTTATTACTACTTACATCAACCAAACCCACATCAAATGGGTCATGATTATTGGGAGATATATCATTAACATCATCTCCTCCCATGCCTATAACCAACTCAACCTATTAGACAATGTCATGTCTAAAACCTTGATCATATTTTGATCATTCAACAATACCATGGCTACTATCTTGGGAACTATCATCCTCTATATCTGTTTAGGGCCTCACATGCTCCCTAAACTTTTTTATGTAGTGAAAGGTGAATTCTAGTATAATGTCTTATTAAGATGACCTTAGATCTACTCCATGGGTTGTGTCCCTTCCACCCTTCACCATTACATCAAGTTTGAGCATGAAGGTAAGGTCATCACCATCCAAGATAACTTGAGTCCTTTCTTGACATGCAAAATGATCTATCACCCTAATGATTTTTTCATAACCCCATCCATCACACCCTCATTAGCTAAAACCCAACCTTTAACCACCAAAGTGGATATCATATCCCCTTTCATCAATGAGGCATCCACTAGTTATTTTATCCCTTTGAACAAAATCCCCATCATGGATCCTTTAGAATCAATGTTCTATCACCTTTCACTAGGGTAATATCACCTTTTATCCCTTAACACTTTCCCTACTCCTCATGAGTATGGGAAACTTACCAACCAATCAGGATATGACCTCAACATCAGAACTATTGTTCCTTTTGGACCTACCCACCATTAGACATATTTTGTCTATGGGAGACTTAACAAACCCCTTGGCTTCTACCACCTCTTTTTCACCTAGTCCATTTACTATCGACTTCTCCCACCTAGACAAATTAAGTTTTACCAAGACATACCTCTATTAGTGTACTTGGAAAGGCTTTGGTCTTGGGTGATATGAGCATGGATTATATGAGTTAGTAACCATTGAAAATAGGATGCCACATGAAAAGCATGGCCTTGGCTTCATCCTACCTAACAAGAAGCAACCCAAACCACCTATCATTACCATTTTTGAGGAAGATGCCCCTTCCTCACTGACCTCACCTCTATTTATGTGTGAGGATGATGACATCATCCCACCTAACTTTTTTTATCAACATGGTCAACCTTGGACCCCTGACTTATCAAAATAAAGGGGTGACCATAACCATCCCTTTGACCCATCTTGAGATGATAAGAAAAGACTCTCTTACCATTAACATTGTCTAGTGTTAGGATGATGATTCCATTCTCACCTACTTTGGTTCCCCATATTCTTCCATCCAAAAATCCCTTCCTTTCAAGACCTTGACCATGTTGAATGAATCTACCATGGATATCAACTTGGGCACTCTAAACAACTACCACATTGTTAAATTTGGCCAATCATTGAATGCTAAGGAACTTCAAGATTTTCCCTTTTTCCTCCAATACTATATCATAACATTCACTTGGTCTTATAGTGACATGCCTAGAATTAACCATACCATTACTACCCATAACATATTCACTAACTATGATTCTAAGCCCATTGAGTAAAATCTTTGATGCATGTACCCCCGTATATCCCTTCTTATCAAAGATGAGCTTCATCATCTCCTATCTATCAACTTCATTCAACTCATTAACTACCCCCAATGGATCTTGAATGTTGTAAATATCACTAAATCCATAGGGAGACTATGCATTTATGTGGACTTTTATGACCTCAGCCTATCTTTCCCTAAAGATTAATTTTCTCTACCAATCATTGATCAGCTAGGTTATATTACAGTGAGCCATAAGATGTTATCTCTCATGGATGGATTCTTGAGATACAATCAGATCTTAATTACTCTTGAAGATCAGTACAAAAACACCTTTACCACCCCATGGGGAACCTTCTACTATAGATTCATGCCTTTCAATTCAAATAATACTAATGTGACATACCAATGTGCCATGACTTATATCTTCCATGACCTTATCCATAGGATTTTTAAGGACTATGCAGATAACCTTCTCAAAAAATCCAAACTCCAAAAATATCACCTAGTCATTCTTAAGATCATCTTTGAACACTCCATCCATTACCATGTCTACCTTAACCCCAAGAAATGCATTTTTTAGGTCTTATCAAGAAAAATTTTTGGTTTCATTATCTCCATTTGCAAAATTGAAGGCAATCCTACCAAAATAAAATCCATCCTCAACATGGTCCCTCTAACTAACCTTAAGTAACTTTGTAGTTTGTAGGGAAAGCTATAGTCCATTCATTGTTTTATCTCCCAGCTTTCATATCAATGCCAAACTTTCCACCACCTTCTAAAGAAGGATGTATCTTTCAAATGGAATAGTAACTATCAAAAGTCCCTTGATTCACTCAAAAATTACCTTTTGTCTCCACCTATCCTTACCCTTCCTAAGGACAAGCAACCTTTCTACCTATATATCTCTACCACTAACCACTCCCTAGGGGTAATGCTTGCTCATCGAGATGAGCAACACAAGAGAAAGTCATATAACACATTAGTCACATGTTTGTAGAATATGAGACTTAGTATACCCATACTGAGAAACTTTACTTGGATTTAGTCTTTGTTGCTACCAAACTTCACCATAAAACCTATGTCATAACCAACACTAACCCACTTAAGTATATGCATTCCAATCCATACCAAAACTAGTGTATGGAAAAGTGGCTCATGTTCCTAGTAGAGTTTGACCTTGAGTTCCTTTAACAAAGGACAATTAAGGGGAAAGTCATTACCAACCAATTGGTCAAGACACCTTTGGCAAACAACCAACCTCTTCCTCTTGAGTTCCTTGATGACTCCATTATGACCCTCTCTAAGGTATATTTAACCTATCAAGTTACCATGTTATTCGATAGATCAAAGTGTTAGCATGGTGGGGGAGTAGGAATCATCCTTATCCCCTTTTATGGTGAACTTCTCCCTTTATCCTTCAATCTTGATTTTATATATACCAACAATATGGTTGAGTATGAAACCTTAGTGATAGGCATTCAAACTACCTTAGCCTTAGGATTCAAAACAATCAACATCTTTGGTGACTCCCAACTTGTGGTCAATAAAATCAATGGCTCTTACTACTATAAGAATGATGTTTTTCAATAGTACAAGCAACTACTTGATGAACTCTTAGCATCATTTAAACACTACCACATCTAATCAACCCCATAATCTACTAATAAGTTCATCAACATCATGGCTTCCCTTGCCTCTCAAATACCATCTACACCTTCAAACTCTAAGCTATCTATCATTATCCATAAATCTAACCATCTTTCCTATGTTAAACTATATTCTCCCAACATTTTTAATGTGGAGGAGACCTAAACTGACCTTTGGTATCAATAAACCTTCAACTATCTCAACCTTACCATCATTCCTTTTGGCCTTTCTAGGAATGTTCAGAGAGAATTTATCCAAAGTACCTATAATTATACCATTATAGGAGGAATTATTTATAAACATGGCTTTGATGGTCTCATCTTCCTTTGCCTACGTAGTCATGAGGCCTCTCATGCTATCAAGGAAATGCTTGATGGTATCTTTAGAAGCCACTTTAGTCACCTCACTGTAGCTAAGTGTATCCTTCACCTCAGCTATTACTGGCCTACCATTAACTAAGAGTACTATGATTATGTGTAAAAGTGTGTTAAGTGTCAATAACATGCCAACTTGCATCATGTGTCTAGCCATTGTCTTTGAGTTTCCAATAATTTATATCCCTTTTCACAATAGGGTCTAGACCTCATTGGTGAAATTAACCCCCATTCCTCATAGTGACACCACTCTATCATTACCATGATTGAGTATTTTACCAAGTGGGTAGAAGCTATCCCCATATTCTTGACTAAAGTAGAAAATATTATTGACTTTATCAACCATCACATTATCTACCACTTTGGTGTTCCTCATAATATCATCATCAATAATGGTAAATCCTTTTAAAATAATCAAGTATAGGGTTTATGTGATGCATTCAGCATTAAGTTAATCTTCTCCTCACCCTATCACCCTCAAGAAAATGGACAAGTTGAGGCCTCTAACAAAACTATTAATAACATGCTAACTAAAATGGTCAATGCATCTATTCAAGATTGGTATCTTCACTTCCCCTTCACCTTATGGGCATATCGTACTAGCATTATAACCCTTATGGGTGATACACCCTTTTCTCTCATGTTTAGAGTAGAGGTTGTCTTTCCTCTCGAAGTACAAATCCCATCTCTTTATATATATTTGAAAGAGTTTATTTTTTAGAATGATTATCATCATCACTAATTAGCCCAACTTGAGCTAATTGATGAGTGTTGTTTAACATCCCTTATAAATCTCCATGTCTATGAAGATAATGTCAAGCATGCCTATAATAAACACCTCAAAGTGCAATAATTCAACATTGGAGACCTCATCCTAAAGTAAAATCAACATGTCACCAACATGGAGAAATGAAAGTGGGGCAAGTTTGCTTTCAATTGGCTTAGACCTTACAGCTTAACCCATAAGTATGGATCAAGATATTATCAGTTGTCTTCTCTCAAAGGCCACCCAGAACTTGAGCCCCTTCATGATTTGAATTTATGTTTATTCTTTTGTTAAGAAAGATCAAGTTCACCTTTTTTCTAGCTTAAGCCCATCCCTTTATATCCACCTACATCCCATTTCCCTAGTTTAGGGGAAACTGATTATAATCAAATCATGTGATTATCTATCATTGACATAGCATTATCTTAAATAATGGGTATCATGTCTATACCCATGGCATAGTTCTCATGATAATTTCTACCCCTTTATAGGATGGGTTCCCATGATCATTGTCACCTAAACCTCTTTACACCTAATCAACCTTCTTATGCTTTTGGTTTTTCCTTCATAAAGGTGAACCACTAATCCAGCATAAGCAAGTATATTTTAAGTAATATCAAAGAAATAAAAAGTAAAAACCCCTATCATTAACATTCATGAGTCATTCCTAGCATTCACAGACTGCTCCCTTGAAGGATAGCTATTGAAAATTTGTTTGAAATTGCCAAAATGTAAGGTTGACTACTCCCTTGAAGGATAACCATCACAAAGCCTTAAACAAAGCACATAAACTTAGACCACTCCCTTGAAGGATAGTTGAGTACAACATTTTATCAAAATCATAGAAATTTTGAGGAAGCTTCCTGCATTGATTAGCTTCCCATATATAGCAACAAAGCAAAAGACCCATTATCAAAATCATAACAAAATCATACTAATGTCAAAATATATAATTAGTTCTTACATCAGTATATTAAGGTGGAAACCACAATCGACTCTCACAAGTAGACTTCTTGCATCAATCATTCTACATAGTTTGGCATAGTCTTATTTATACTAGTTCTTTAGACACCTACTAGAGGCATGTTAGTCTCACAAGATGATTCCATTTCCATCCATCTCCCCTATATGTAAGGTATTTTTTAGCTTACTTGACATTATATGGTCAAGGTACCTTCTTAACCAAATAAATAATTTTAATGTGAAGCATTCAAAGGGATTATGTGCATTAAGCCAATCCAACTTTGGTTTTATTTTAGTCCTTGTCAACAAAAAAGCATCGTGCCCTCTTCTTATCTTATCATGACTAGTTGATATTTTCATTATGAAATTTTTCTCTTGATTATATTCTTTTGTCTCCCATATAGTGTTTTTTATTAACTTACCTCATGTGTTTTACCCTAAAAATTAACAAACATAACTATACCAAGCAAGATAATATCATAACATCCATAAATAATTAAAGCAACCAACTATTTTCCACCACATATGTAAGTCTAAAATGATGTAGTATGTACTCATTAATATTTATCATGTCATAATCATAACCATATATCAAAACCATCTCATGCCTAACTACACCTAATCAGTGTCTAGCATCCATAACTCAGCATCATCCATAAGGAATATAAAAATCACACCATAAGCATTAAACATCAACATCAAACCATAAATCATAAACCATGAACATGAGCATAAATAGTGATCATATGTATCACTCATGAGTCAAATAACATAATAATGTGTATAAGCATCTAGAAATGTCTCTCTCTCAAAATGTACATCTCATCACATTGGCTCACAAGTCAAAATCAAAATGATATACAAAATATCATAATCTAGATATATCTTGTCTATGCCCCAGGGGAACTATTGACTCCTAGAGCACCATTATCTATTGGTTCCTACACACCTACTATACCTATTTATCCCCCAACTATCCTTATCTATCCAACTATAAACACTGCCCACTACCTTGGTGTTGCCACACTGACACCACCTATCAAGCTAGCCCTGTACTCACCCCATTGATGCTCCTATAGACACTATGTCAAAACAATTGCCTCATATTACTATATATCCTCCATTATAACTAGGTATTGTGCCATGGGGATGGTGTTTAGTGGCCCTATCTATGCTAATACTACTCCTCTCTACCTCAAAGATTTCCTTTATTGGATCATCAAGCCTAGTGAGGTCCTGGCCTGATCCCTCTCACTTGTCGTGATAGTAACTTGACCTTATAAGTTGGTAAAATAACCATATAATGTCACAATATTTCCCTCTAATGTGGCCACCTACCCTTTTAGTGTTGTAACCTATCCCTGTGTAGTGGCTAAAGTTATTCCTACGTATCCATCAAGGATAGTCAAATCCACAGCCATCGGCCTCACACCTCTATCATCCTCACCAATGTCTACAATTACATATAAAGTTTGGTAGCATGTCATGTACCCATCTATAAACCTAGAATCATTTATTTTTCCCCTAGAAATAGCTCCTCATAGTCTAGCAAAGTCAACACAAGATGTGGGTCTAGTAGTAAAATCTTTGAATCCTCTCACTTGTACCTAAGGAATACACCTAAAATACCTTGTATGAGGTCAAACTACCTATACACCCTATCAAATTGGATTATCTCAACCTCCCCATCACACTTTAAAAATATCCATATATAGCTCTAAAAGGAGAGTGGTTGCCTCCTATAGTCTGGACATGTTGTAAACTACCCATAAGGCCTCTAAGTGATGTCTCCTATCACTAGTACACCCAGTGCACCCCTAAACCACTCCATGTCATGTGTACCACCTTTAGTATCTAACATATAAAAATAACCCCTCCACTAAATAAATGTAATCAGGAACTCAATCTATATGAAACCTACTCATGGCAACCCCACTGGCCTTAGCACCCTAATGTGCTCATAGGCCCAACAATGCAAAACCAAATTGACACTAATGTCATATCTCCTATAGGCCCTAAACACCCACAACTCCCTATATATCTATACAAGAAGAATAGGTACCCAATTTAATATGGTCTAACATAGTAATGGCTTGACTAGTATCAAGTATGAGAATCTCCTACTACTCAAGTCAGGAAGTACAAAGCATGAAATAGAAATCATGAGCATGGTCATGAGTCTCCTCTTGCCTGGAACCCTCTAATATAAATCAATATACCTAAAACCCCTAGCATGTCATCTGACCTGATCATTATCATCCTCATACATAATCTTGATGTGATTATCCCACTCCTCTCACTATATATGATAGATCAAATCTCCATGGAGTGGAAGTTGAGTGATCTTATACACGTCTTCAAGCAAGATATTCATCTCATCAGTCAGTAATACGAAGGTGTTTGTAGTGGTATACCATCTCTCAATGAGTGATATGACCATGGATGCATCTCGAATCATATGTTATAGTGCCTCATCACTCCCAATCCACCTCCTCCATGTGGTCCCAGTCAATTGGGGTCATCCCCTATTGAATCTCTACAAAGGTACATTGTACTTAGTTGTACATCTATTTTTGGTCCCTCGCCTACACTAATTTAGAAACATAGCTTAAGTCACCTACACCAATATTTCCTACCTTACTCTACCTTAACCTTTAAGCAATTGACCTATTTCCTTATTTATCCTACCCATCTACCTAATACCTACTAAGTTTGCCCTATAAACCTATAGTGCCAACATATACCTAGAAATAACCATCTAAATTTACCTTAGCCTTTAAAATACTTTCTAATCTTATCTTATACCCTAGTCAACCACCAATGGTTAGGCATCCTTTTTTCTAAGGATGTTGATCAATGACAATCGACCCTGACCATCGATGGTCACTATGGGTGTTCTAAAGCTAAAATACCCAAACCCTATCTAGCCCCAAAAAACTACCCCAATTACAATCGAAACAACTTACTTTTCTAAACCCAAACACAATAAACCATCCACCCTATCAATTCCTACTTTTACCTAAAACCCATAATAACCCCTACCTAGGGCACAATAGTCCAAAACTAAGCATTTAAACCTAGCCTTAACCAATACATTTGCAAATTCAAATCTATGCTAAAAAATTAAGGGCATCCCTTACCTCATTTCACAACCACTTCCATGAAGTCATTCATAGACCTGTTCATCCTCATCCATGCCCATATGATCCCTACATCCTAATTGATCACCTTAATCTAATGCAGCTAAATGTCAAGCTCCACCTCAACAAGTACCCTTAGCAAACACCTTCACCATAAAGTGCCAAAACTTCTAGAGCTCAAAATCAAACACAAGTAAAAGTAATAATGGGTAAAAAGTGATTCATTTTTCACTTTTACCTCATATACTTTTAGGGTTTCCACCCTGACCATCAATGGTCAGGGTGATCATCAATGATCACCCTTAGGGAACTTGACCATCTATGGTTAGGTGTCCCCACATTTTTTGCTCTTACCTTTAGCAAGCCATATTTAAGTATCATCAAATTAACTCACCCACCCATGGAGACTACCTTCTCCATCCACCCCGACCACCTCATCACCTTGTCATTGGTCTATTTTGTCCCATCTAGCACATGTTTTGTGACACTTTTTGCTTGGTCCTTTAACCATAGTGATAAAATTTCCATGTTGACCCTTTTTTAACTTACACTAGCTCATGCTTACCTGACCTACTTATGTGTTTTTGGGATCACTTCCTACCTCAAATACCCATGACACTTGACCCATTTGTGTTTTCACCAGGAGCACTTCCTACTTTAGATACCCATTGAAATATAGACATCACTTTTAATATATTAAAGTGTACCCAACCACTACACCTACATATGGGCATGTAGTCCACTTGTCCATTATCCTCCTAACACTAACATTTTTTATTTTCAACTATGTCAACCTCATCTTTACATGATCTTGGCTATCACACCTTTTATCATACTTTGTGTCTTTATTTGTGCTTTAGTGCCCAACCTATCATCCACATTCATGACATCTACCTTTATCATCACCTTTACCCACCTTTTCAAACCCACACCTAATTCTATTTTACCTCATTAACTCTCAGTTTGAGGAGGAATACCCCCTCCCATACTCATAGCAGTCAGACCTTTGACTAATATCACTTTTTTTTTAGCTTATTAATTCAAGCCACATAACAAAAAGGGTTAAAATGTAGAAACCAAAAATTTTCACATTGTAATCATGAGTGTCAAAGAACCACTAAGACCCCCCTTGAAACCACTTTGAACTATTGAGCCCTAACCAAACCTAACCTATGGTTAGTTTGACAAAACTAGCTTAACCCTATATTTTACCCAATTTGACCCTTCACCCTCAACCATCAATGGTCAGGTTGACCACCGATAGTCACCTTGACCATTGATGGTCAGGGTGTACCTCCTTAACCACTAACATGCAAAATCACCCACCTTTCTTTTATAAAAATAACTCATCTAAATCCAATTATGAGCCATTACATGTGTGAGTTAAAATTAGGAAGCCTATTTCATGTCTTATTACAACTCTTTTGCCTTGCCTATAAGAAGAGAGGTGCAAAGAGGTGAAAACCATCTGTAATTGTTATCAAGAGATTGTGCATCCTAAATTCTCTTTTTGTACATCAATCATCATCATCAACAATCCAATGAACCATCTACCACATCAGAGAGCCAAATTTCCACCATAGCTCCTCCAAAGCACCAAGTATTTTTACTCTATCAAAATCATGCCAAACTCCATCAATGAGTCAACCAACTTAATCAATCACCTAATCAACTTTATATTTGATAATTATCTAGTTTGTTATATTCATTTACTTTATTTGCTTTTTTCTCATAGATTAACAACAACCCATCTCTTGAGAATACACTTTATGATCTCATCAACCAACTATTTGTCAACCCATATCTACCCACAATAACCATCAATGATTGTCTCAATTTCTAATGGCATGTCCAACTATTGATGATTAACTTGACCACTGATGATCACCTTAATTGCCAATAGTTAACCCAACCACTGATGGTTATTATGGCAATAAATTTTAGCAAGTTATTTTCACCTACCTACCCTCATCCAAATCTAATTTTCTATGTTCCTACCTGTTCATAGACCCCTATCTAATTTTATGAAGCATACCCCAACCATCCAGCACTAGTATTAATTAGCTTATCACTATTTTATCATTTCTAGTCTTTTTCTTGAGCAAGTATTCTTGTATTCAATTTCAATACCTTTAAATTATTGATGCAAGTACTTTCTATTCTATTTATAAAGTTAATTATTTGAAACATGTGGATTGGCAACCCTTGAGGAAGCCCTTGCTTCCAGGATCTAGCTACCACTAGGAGATCAACTCAACTATCTATCTAATAAACAAGTTTGCTTTATTGATTTTTTTATCTACAGGTCATCCTCCCAAGCCAAAGAGGAGTTCTTCATAATCATCTAATTTCATGTGCACATAATCAAATAAGTTTTTCAACCATACCCATATTTAGTTTCTTCTTTCTTTTCTAAAATAATAATCTAAAATTTATTGAAACACTAGGGCATAATCACTTCATTTGGATACACATTAATTGGCTTATTATGAAAAGGTTTTATCCTTTTCATAGCAACTATATCCATCAATTTATTATTTTAGTGTGATGTCTGAGTTACCCCTATGGTTTGAGGTTGACTACCACTAAAAAATCATGTTATAACCATTGAAAATGAGTATCCTAGTGGTTCATCCTCAATTTATATACCCCACCATGGAGTGGGGTTGAGACAATGCTAGGAGATGAATTCCTAAGTCAATGATTTCCTAGAAAACTCATGGGGAGGTGATGAACTCCCACCCACAAGACATAATGCATGAAATAAATAAAGTGGAAGGACTTTAGGGTCTTTTTTAGGTCACCCAAATCATGCATATTTGGGGATGGCCTTAGTGAAATTCCTTCCATACTTTTGGACTAAAGTGACAAATGCAAAGAATGAGAATTGTTTATCACCCAAGTTCCCTAAAGGGGATGGGGAGAGAGCATACACGTGACACACATCTTGATAAATAAAACACTAAAAAAAAAACATAAAAATAAAAAATCTTATGAGTATTTAACTAAAGTGAGAGTTCATTTTTATAGCACCAAAATGAAATATGTGATGGAGTTTGAGCCCCTTGGCATTGTGTTGAAAACTTAAACAAAACAAAAAAACAACTCAAGTAAAAGATTTTTAAAACACCAAATTCAAATGTGAATTTTGTAACTTAGAGTGTTTAAAATCATCTTCTATTGGTCTTTGGGTCTTATAAAAGATGTTAGGGGGTCCTTTTGCTTTGAAGAAAAATATAAGTAAACAAATGGATTTTGAATTCTAACTCTCGAGTTTCCAAAATTTTACACAGTGTAAAACTACAGAAACATAAATCAATATCACCACTTTTCCTACAAAATACAACTATTATAATAAAACCAAAAATTTTCTACAAAATAGAGTATTAAAGTAAAATCACAACTCTTATCACAATATCATAGAAATAAATACAAAATCATTACTCTTTTGGTAATAATGCAACTTAACCTGTAAGGCAACATGGTTAGTAAGAAAACCATCATGGTTAGGAAATACCATGACTATCAGTGCAATATCATGACTACAAAGTCATGAAACTATCAATATCACAACTATCAGTGTAATATCATGACTGCAAAGTCATGATATTATCAATAGTGCAACTCTTCTAGAAAAACAAAATATTTTAACGCTAAACTATGGAAGTTGGGGATAAAATCACTATAGTTGGCATAATACTACATAACTTATGATAAAATTATGACTGTAAAAGTAGTGATATTGTGTAATATTATGATTCTAGAGAGCAAGTATGGAACTACACAAAGTGAATTCACAATTTCTATAAAAACATCCATAAGCCTTCAATTTCCACTTTTTTTTATCGAAAGTTTGGATTGTGAAATGAAAATTATTAGGAAGATGTCTTAAAATACCTTAAGAATAACTTTGTGGGGTGTGAGGCCCATCAAGTATGCCATGATGTGAACAAGGAATAAATATAGGGGAGGTTACTCTTATGTTAGTCCAATTAAACAAATCAAAATAACACACTAAAATCCTAGCACCTCAACACTAGGGAGAACATAAGTAACATATATATAAATGAAAGCACAACTAAAACACAAAATAAATCACTCTTTTAACTTATTTGGAGCTCCAAATGGCTTTTTAAAGTGGTTTTCTCAGTTTATGCATCAAGAAATTTTTGACAATAAAGCTTTCTTAGCTCCTTCTCTCCTTGGCACCTTGGCTTGGCTAGTTGGCTTATAAATTTGTCATGGTAACATTACTTGCATGAATCTTATAGAGCAAATCCTAAATAATATCTCTACACTATCAAATATTAAACATCAATAGTTATGGCATTGTATTTATAGCCTCAAAAGTTAACTCCCACCCAAGGTGAGTTAAGGTTGAGTTTAAACATGGAATGGGTTCAAATTAAACCTAGGTGAGTTGAGGATAACTTAAATTGAGTTAAAATTTGTCATGTAATTATGGTTTTAAATTAATATTCATGTCTCTCAAATTAGATATTTTGGGATATTTTGGAAGAGCTTGAAAACTCATAAAAGGCAATGATGAAAAGGCTTGATATTTTGATTTTTGGAATTTCCTTTTTTATATATTCCTTAATTATAAATGGATAATTCAACTAAGAATTTAATTATGTTTAATTATATGATTAAATTTGATTATAATTTTAACTCTTTTAATATTTGATCAAGTACCCCACTTAATGGGTCCATAGGCCAACTATCAATTTTTATCCTGTAAGGTGATTAGGGAAGAATTCATGAGATTTCATTATTGCATGTAGGCTAGTATCCCAAATAGGGATGCATCAACATGATTTTAAGCATTAATGAATGATGAATAGCCAAAATTGGGACTTTCAGTGAGTCTTAGGCTTAATTTTAAATTATTTGTAGGAGTTAGTCTAAAATCTAGTCAGAAGCTATTTGTGGCTAGAATTAGGTATCTACACATTAAATAAAGGTTGGGAAACTTGTTTCCTAAGCAAGGCCACCCTCTACAATTTGATTAACTAAGGTGCTTAGGTTTTTTTATTTTAGCCTATTGTGAAATTTTTCCAAGTCCATGTGTCAAATTTATGACTCAAAAATATTAGGGATGTCATAATACAACACGAGTAATGGCTTGTGTTCCATGTATTTATACTTCATCTTGATTGGTTCTAGGAATGCAAAGGTGGTTTCATAGGCAAGAGTAAGGAGTCTGAGTGGATTTGGGGGTAAGAAATGTTGGATTGTTTGGAATGAATGGGAAGTAGTGGTCATATTTCAAGCTCTTGATGTAGGCTAAATAATCTTCAAATGATATTCTATCAAGAGGAGAAACTCAAGGTAAATTATTATCAAGGTGCTATAAAATTTCTTGGGGAATGTAAAAAACTCAATAGGGATTCGCTATCAGGGAGAGAATAGGGGAAAAAAATTCACACTCAAAGTAATATCATAGTAATAAATGAATTAAAAAGAGGTTTGACTTCTATATAATGTCCTCAAGATGGATTGATGTACAATGATAAGCCATCGAGCCTCATGTGTGCATACGAGAGAGGGTTGATGGATCAAACTTGGCACCCCCATTAGCATGAACATGTGAACATGAATGGGACCTACATTTCCACATTTACACATCCATGGATGCCATTTTTATATCCACATCTAGTGTGTGGGTATAGGCATGAGATTTCCACATCTACATGGTTGTATGTCTGTGAGGGTTAGTTGACTAACTACTCCATTCATGGTGTAGGAATGTGGGCTTGCATTTCTCATGTTGACATATATGGGATTCTATTTGTGACTTCTCGAGACATGTATACCTAGAAATTGTTTCCCTTTGTTACAATATTTTCACAAATTCATCTTCTCACTTAGTCTTTGGCATGAAGATCAAGATGTTGTCCTGACTCACATCTAAAATTAGCATCAAAAATTTTGGGTACAACATAACTTAAAACTATTTTTTCACATACCCATGTATTATTAATCAAATATATGTAAATTTATATTGAAGTAACTATATAAATGAGTGTACGTACATGTCACATACCTTGATAATCTAAAAATTATGAATCATAATGTAATTATAAAAATTTTATAGTGATATAAATTTGAAATTTGCTCATGAGGACTTGAATTCTCTATATAATCCCGTTGTGGTTACCCCTTTTGATATGAGAGACATATTATGCACTTTGCTAATTTCAAAATATAATTATAAAACATGTGAAATGTGTAATCATGTAGTATCATATAAATAATTGAAATGAAATTCATCATAGTATTAAATATAACATTGAATTGTATATGAAAAATGTGTTAGAGAGATATAACATTGAATCACATAAGCATGATGTGCATGATATATTTGGACACTCATTTTTTACCACTTTCATGTCTAAATGGACTTTAGACCAATTTCTAGAAAACAATGCACAATTATGTCTAAAAATCACTAAACATCCCAATTTCATCTACAAATTAGATGTAAATGGCTAAAATCACATCAATTATTCCATATTTGGGGTAATACCATGTATGCAATGATAACCTCTCATGGATTCATTCCCAGTTAGCTTACAACTAAAAAAACTAATGTTTTCAACTAATTGAGTGGGGCACTTAACCAAATTCTTGAAGTGACCAAAAGTCCAATCAAATTAACTTAGCTAATTAAATCAAATTAAATGCTTAAATGAAAAATCCATGTTGAATTAATGCATATCTAAATTTTGAAAATAAATTTTCAATAAATATCAATGAATATGATGTCATCAACCTCAAAGTCAAGAATTATAAAATATCAACATAAATGAAATAAAAATCATAAATTTTGAGCCATGTCTCCATAAATTCATAATTAAATCCATCATATCTTAACCCTATCTTAACTACACAAGGGTTAGAGTTAGTTGAAAAACTATAATTACAAGTGCCATGACCATTCTTCAACAAACTTTTATGTGCAAACAAACAATGCTAAATTATTTCTAGAAAGTTTCATATCCAACATAATCCAAGAGCCTATTTCCAAGTGAACAAGAGGAGGTGTTACCCACAAAATAATTAGCATCATCAAAGATCATTTGTTCAAAATACCAAGCACAATCCTTCTCTCATGCCAATTTTAAGATATAGTCATTCTAGGAAGGTAAATGGTGTTTTTGTCTTCCATTATTAGATTTCTTTGTTTTGTTATCATTGTTCATCCTAGTACTTAGGCTTATAATGTTATTTATCATTGAGTTATTTTGGTTTATCCACTAACAAGAGAGAATAATCATTGTCTTAATATTCCTACATTAAATATTAGCATGCTCGATGGGACCACACACCCCACATTCATCCTAAGATTACTTTGGGACTTTTAAAAATCAAGAAAAGCTCATAAATGACCTTGTTTTTAGATTTTTTTACCTAAATTTGTTGTGTTTTGTGATTGACTATGGAAGTGTGAATTTTTTCACTATGTAATTATAGATTCAAAGCATAAAACAATAAAATCATTATTAGAATATATGAAATCATCCAAAGATAGTGAAAATTTGTCTTTATTTCAGCCCTATTTTTTAGAACTAAAAATTTAGAGTACTATTTTTCAAAATCATCCAGGTAAATTAAGAATTCATTGCACAAGTTTTTCTTGTTTTCTAATCCTTCTATAAAAAATGTGAATTTGAAGCCTGAAATTGTGAAATTATTTCCATAAGTTAAAAAATTATTATTTAGTTTTTAATCTCTTATTTTCTTGCCTAAATATGAATTTGAAACACATAACTATGAAATTTTACATTGCAATTATGAAATTTTTTTCTTCCTTTTTTGGTTTTTTATGTAGGTTTAATATAGTTACAAAATCATATACTTGAGTTTCAAAATCTTAGAGCATAGTTGTAAAATCATATAATATAGTTGTGAAATATTATATTATAATTTCCAAATCATATGATATAGTTTTGAAATCATAGAATAAAGTTGTGAAATCATATACTATAGTTGTGAAACCATTAGACAGAGAAGTGAAATCAGTAAAATTAACTGTGAAATCATTCTAGAGCCACAAAATCACCACTATAAGTTCTATGGGTTTTTTTATTGTTTCATTATTTCCATTAACCTAATAATTTCATATTTTACCTTGAATATGTAACTAAAAAATCATTCTAGAGAGAAAAATATATATATATTTGAACTAATTTTATAGGTTGCCTTCACTATCTTGTCCCAATAAAATTCCTAACAAGTTTTTGTAGGTTTTATTAAGTGAGGAGAAACCAATTTGAATCCAAAAATCACTCCATAAAATTTGAAATTTGGTTTTTTAATAACATCTTCCAACTTACATTTAGTGTTTAAAACATTTTCAAAAATCTTGTTTTTCATTTCAAGCTTTTTACAAAGCCTTCACATATTTCTATTTTGGTGTTTAAAAACAATTTACTTTCACACTTTCAATTTCACATTTTATTTTTTAGCATTTTTTTAGCAAATTCATGTGTATGTTCTCTCCTACTTATGGTGACTTATAAATGTAGCTAAGATACTTGTTCATTATAACCCAGAGTTTAAGTTGTGTATGCTCTCCCCTCATCTTCTTAAATATGGGTGACTTAGAATTAAATTTCTCCTTTTTATTTTATTTTGTGGCTTCATGATCAAGATTTCATCACCTCCTCACAAGTTATTTAGGTTTTAGTTGACATAGGGTTTCATCTTCTATCCTCGTACCAACCCCACTTATCTAGTGGGGTATACATATTGAGCATACTATTTAGTGGGACAATCGTTGAGTGGTTCCCCTGACTAGCTAAATAGGATCTCAAAGCATGCACAATCTAGAAATCATACTCTATTGATGGATGGAAGGGTTTTTAAAGGGATAAGACCCTTTCTTAATAAGCTGGACATTTTATAATCCAATTTAAAGATATTTTATTACACCTAAGTGTTTTTCAGCACTTATGGACCATCTAAAAAGCTAATTTATAAAAAATAGATTAATTGACTCCACTTACTATGTATTATCTTAATAATGTTGAGTTAATTTCATTCTCTAATTTCCATGACATGTATAAGTTATTGAGAGATAGCGGGGGGATAAAAACTCTACCTTCATGCACTTTTATTTATTAGCTTAACACTTAATTCCTCACAAGAACTGGTATATCAATGGAAGTTTAGTCGATACTATGAAAACCTTGTTTAATTTATTAAAATAGGAATGTATGATTGTGTGATTCTTAATTAAGTCCAAAACCATTCATGTAAATCAAACAAGTATGATACAAAAACACTTGATACACATACACATTCATATTAAAAAGTGTTATGCTAACCAAATTTGGTGAAACCATTTGCCTTAGTCTAAAGACTTAAAAAAACATTGTTTCCTTAATTTATGAAACACATTGTTACACCACTAATTTTGGCCTAGACTATTTCTCATTTAAAATCCAAATCTCTCAAACCTAGTTTTGAATCCATCTTTCAAAGTTCAAATCTAAAAACAATGGGTTTATGCTTGAGTCTTGTCTACAAATTGGGCTTGAGTTGTTAACCTTTTTGTGTTTATATTGTGTAACTTATATCAGTTTTTATTTTAATTTAATACATTTACCTAGACTAATTAATAGCATCCATTTTCCAAGTATGAGTTCCATTTTTCGATCGAGACTACTTTTTTCCTTATTTCCAAGCTTTACGTAGACCAAGTATGCCTTTTGTTTTATGCCAAGATCCTTAGACTTAAGATTATATTCAAGTTCATGTTTATACCAAGTTTGTTTCCAAGACCAATTTCACTTTCATTTCACACCTAGACCTGATTCCATTCCAATTTCATGTCAAACATAGACCAAGTCCATTTTCATTTTCAAACTTATTTCAAGTACATTTAACTTCAACCCATTTCCCAAATCAAACCAAATGCTAAGTTCCAAGTTCAAATTGAATAAATTAAAAACCACTTTCACATATACCTTTTCCAAACATCAAGTATTTCAACTAAATTAAAAAGTCATGCCAGAATTAGGGTTTCAAATTTAGATTTACTTTTGACCCATGTTCCAATCCAATTAGGGTTCACATTTGAACCCATGTACCAATCATGATCCAAACAAATCCAAAGCAAGGTTCATTCTAAACCCACATGCATATTACCAAGACATTCCAATGTTGAATTAGGGTTCATTTTAAATAGCATGTTATATTTCCTTTCAATACCAAGGCTACCCCCTTTGGGCACATTTTTATTTAAGTACCAAATTCACCCTTATTTAGTATAATTTCTTATCAAGCGCCTAGACTACCCTCTATGATCTAATTATAATTGACAATCCAAGCCATGCCAATTATCATATGTGAATATCATCTTTCTTTGGGTTAATTACCAAGACCAAGCTTGCCCTTTTTGGGGTTGTGCTAATTACCAAGACAAAGACCATCCTCTTTGGACCAACTACCAAGACTAAGGCCAATTTTTTCCTCTTTTAAACCAATCTAATTTCATAAACCAAGACTTTCAAAAAAATCATGGCCCCAAAGGGAAAGTTTATCCAATGAATCCTTGAGAGTTATCTTTTACCATTTATTCATAATGAACATGATTAGATATCCATGCCCCTGATATTTTAAAAAAAAATACTCCCTAACCTTATTGGTATCGAGAAGGTGAATATTTTGAATATCACAAGATTCAAGGCCATTCACTTAATATATGTCTTAGATTCAAGTTTTATGTCTAAGATTTGATTAACAATGGCCACCTTGAAATAGATCCAAACATTTCCAAGTCATAGATTTAAAAAACAAGATTAAGCCAAGGCCAAGAAAACTAATCAATCCTAAATTTTTTTATTGAAACACTTATTCATAACAATTCAACCTATGTTAAATCACCCTTTGACCATTCCCATATATTTTATGAGCCTCACTTTGATAATCTAGTCTTTATTGAGTCACCCTTAGACTATTCCCATATATTTAAGGAGCCTCTTTTTGAAAATCTAGTCTTAGTTGAGTCACCCTTTAACCATTCCCTTATCCTCAATGAGCCTCACTTTGATAATCTAGTCTTTGTTGAGTCACCCTTTGACCATTACCCTATCCTTAAGGATCATCATTTTGACAAGTGAATCTTTGTTGAACCCTTCTTATATGAGCCTATTTTCAAAGAATCCATTATTAAACCATAAGAAAATACTCATCCAGTACGAAACATTAAAATGACATATTTTTAAATGCATATACATTAAAGATAGATTATATTTCCAAACTAGCATTATGTTCAACATCCACACTAGAAGAAGAATCATAATTAGAGTCAAGTTCTATTTTTGAATTGATATCAGATTTAGCATCATAAGTAGAATCAATGTCAATCTTGACATCAAATTCAGAGCCTTTGAGTCAAAAACATCATACATTAGTAGATGTTACAACTTGGGTTACACGCTCCTTATAGATCAAATTAAACACATTTATGAGATTTCTACAGTTATTGAGGATGATTTCTTTAGCATTGACACAAGTTATCTTAATAGCCTCTTCGAGGATTGTGTTATCTTGTATCATTCCATTAAAATTCCACTTTACATTGACACCAATCATCCTAGCCATTATGTTAACATTCTACCTCCCACAAGCATCAATTGGGACCACTAAAATCACACATTATTAAACTACATCCATAGAGACATACTAGTTTTTGAAAATTAAGGGGATCAAGACCATATTTAGGTTGAAGAAGAATAGTCTCCTAGTGAAACCTTTTTAGAGGTGCTAGGGGATAATCAAAGTACAAACTCAACATCTTCTAGTGAAACCTTATTTTAGGTATTAAAAGATAATCAAAATCAAAAGTCAATGCTCCTTATTGAATACCTATCAGAGGCACTATGGGATAATCTAGACAACTTTAGTAGTGAAAACCTCTTTAAAGCACTAATAGTTGCACACAATAGTTCTTCATTACTCAATAAATACAATATTGAAGACAATATTGACATAACTAAAAATCTACAACATATTCAAATTGTAGCATCTCTCATACCTAAATAATAACAAAATAGTATGGTCCTATTGATATCATATTCAGAAGTCTTAGTCCCCACCACAAACAAAATTATGTCAAATCAAAAATCAAAAACATTGTGTGTGATTGAAAATCTTGGTCTTCATTTGTTACCTAGATATTATACATTCCATTGTAGACCTATATTCCACTTCCAAATCATACCTTTTATCTAATGCCTATCATTATTTACCATTCTTAGTTGCACTTTCCTTCATTGAGGCTATGAAGGAATTTTGTTTAGAGATTTAGGGGAAATAGAATCAATGACTAATTAATATCACAATGCAATAGAGTCCAAATTAGTAGTAAGTTCTTGATAGAGTAGATATTTAGAATGTATGTGCAATAGAGATAAAGATAATTAACTATTCTATTTATATCATATGTTAATCAAGACATTCATCTCCACTTTATCAATAATAAAAAAACCATGCCTTTACATTTACCTTTCCTTACCCTTATTCCTTGTCTTACCATTTACCTTGCCTTACTATTATTTCATACATTTTCCATTTTTATATTCCCAACCTTTGATTACTTAGTCAGGGTTCTACATTGTAGGGTGAAATATAGTAGCTTGAGGTCTGTTTAAACTATATAGGTAGCACACAGTTTTTTTTAGGCCGGTTTAGCCACCTTTATTCTAATGCTCACATAATTTTGTGAGTAACCTAAGCCAATGCTCTAACCACTTGGCAAGTTAACCCATTTTGTATCTGATAATTATCTATTGATTTGAGATGCTAAAAACATAAACATTTGAAAATGGATTGCAATATCCTAAAGAGATGTATAACCCCAAAATTCAAAAACATTTATCTTGTCTTAAACCTAGTCAGCATTACTCAATCTTCCCACTTTGGAGAATCTTATTCTTTGAGCCAATTATTTTTAGAAACCATTGGGATGTTTCCTTCACAAATATACTTTTGGTTGGTTCTTCTTTACACTTTTAGGCCCAGTATAATTGGGGATGTGTCCATCCCTTTGCATGTATTCTTGCTTAGGGGCACCATCCAATTTGCACTTTTAGGCCAAGCATATAGATTTTGCCTTGTTGGGAAAATTGAAGCATGCAGCTTATACTGAGACATCTTATCCCCACATGCCATTCCCTTGAATATATCCTTATTTTGGGGGACCATCTATTTATCATTCCATTGATCCTTCACAAGTAGGTATTAACTTGGTTAATGATAGGATGATTTTTATAGCTTTTATTTTCAAGATTTGTGTGTTTATTTATTTGTTTTTTAATTTATTTTATTTTATTATCGTTTCCCTGAATTAGTGCATATGTGTTAATAATTTTATTCCTTGTGCATTTTACTTGAGTCTATCTATATTCATACATCAACATTATCACCCTGGTTTTTATCATTGGTGTATTATTTTCAATTATCTATTATATCGAGAGTCGGTCCTTACACTTATGACATCCAAATGTTACCATGATTTATTTATAATTATGGTGTATAATGTCACATGACAAATTTAATAATGGACAAATATCTCAAAATCAATGGTGACATGATAATTCCCCTTGTTCACTTTGGTAATTATCCCTTTTTCCTTGATCAAATCAAACCTAGTTAACCATTGTGATTATAGCAATGCTAATCAAGATGAGCATCTTTGCATTGGAAAGTACACCCAAATAAAGTACATTGATCATTTATTATTATTCTATTTTATTCCTCATTCCATTTTCTCCAACTTTTTGGATAACTATATTGGCTTGAGGTCTATTTGGACTATGTAAGAAGTGCTTGGATACATGACATATCTTGGGTTAGCTCGACCATCACCATTTCTACCATCATTCCTCATTGGGTTCTTTCAATCACCTCTTTCATCACTTTGTGCATCCTCATGTGCCTAGTTTTTTGTGGTTTTTTCAATCTTTGAAGAGTCATTATACCATCATACCAATATTTGTGCCCATTCATCTTTAATATATGTCACAAGTTATCTCCTTGAGTTATGCCTACTAATCCACCCTAATAAGGCATAATAAATTTATTATGATCAAATCCACCCTACTGGGGTAAAATATTTATTCAATTAAGACCACCATCTAGGATATGAACTTGTACTTTGTGGCTTGTAATAACCTATGGTTGTCAACACATTAATTTTATTATCATCATCAGAAATTAATGCATGCAATCATTCACTTGATTGGATTTATCTCATACATGGTTTAATTTCATTATTCTTCTTGACTCTTTTTAATGTATTTTCCATCAATCTTATGTTTTAATCATTAACCTCAAGGGGGCATCATAGGCTTCCCAAACTTCATTTGGAGCATCATTATTTAATTATTATCTTCACCTTATTCTTAACAAATTTTTCATTATTTGAGAATTCTTTATTGTCCTTGTGTCTTGAAACACCTTCTTAAATATGGGGAAAATGTAGACACTCCTTTTTTATCACTTCCATGTCTAAATGAACTTCAGACTGATTTCTAAGAAATAATACACAATTATGCCTAAAAATCATTGAACATCCCAATTTCATTTTCACATTGGACATAAAGGCTCATAATCACATCAATACTTCCCTATTTGGGGTAATACCCTATATGTAATGATAAATTCTCATGGATTCATTCCCAAGTATCTTAAAACCAAACAAACTAATATTTTTGACCAATTGATTGGGGCACTTAACCAAATTCTTGAAGTGACCAAAAACCTAATTAGATTCACTTAACTAATTAAATAAAATTAGATGCTTAAGTGAAAAATCCATGTTGAATTAATGAATATCTAATTTTTGAAAATGAATTTTCAAAAATTATCAAGGAATATGATGTCATCAGCCTCAAATTCAAGAATTATAAAATATCAACATAAATTCCATAAAAATAATAAATGTTGAGCCATGCCTCCATAAATGTATAATTAAAGACATCATTAAAAGCATTTGGACTCTCAATCTTAACCTTAGCTTAACTACAAATGGGTTAGAGTTAGTTGAAAAAATATAAATATAAGTGCCATGACCATTATTCAACAATATTTTTTGTGTAAACAAATAATGCCAAATTATTACTAGAAAATTTTGTATCTAACACAAGCCAAGATCCAATTTCCAATTTAACAAGAGGAGGTGCTACCCACAAAATAATTAACATCATCAAATATCATTTGTTCACAATACCAAGCATAAGCATTCTCTCATGCTAATTGCAAAATAGAGTCATTCTAAGAAGTTAAATGGTGTTTTTTTCTTCCATTTGTATATTTGTTTGTTTTATTATCATTACTCACCCTAGTACTCAAGCTTATAATGTTAGTTGTCATTGAGTTTTTTTGGTTTATCTAATAACAAGAGAGACTATAATCATAGGTTAAAATATGTATCATGGCATAAGATTAAATTAGAGAATAAAATTAATTCATGATATGAATCATGGAACCCTAGTAACAAGTAATTAATAAGCAAAAAAATTCATAAAATTTCACACATAAGGCCCAAAGGCCACACATAAGGGATATGTGAATGTCATATTAACACACAAGGCCAAGGGCCACATAAAAATTACATGAGGATGTCATACAAGCAATAACATGTGTATGTTTCACACACAAGGCCAAAATACAAACACAATAAGAAAACAAGTTCAATTTTATCATGTAAGAAAGTAATAAATAAGCATATAATAAATGAAACTAGTCTAGATCGATCATATGTATTAATGTCATTGTTAGTAAATAGAATATCCATGTAACATAATGTAAAATATGAGTTATTAGTAATAATTTTGTATGATATATGACTCGACATGGTAGAAATATTTTGAATATATAAAACCTATTGAAGTGTTCACATAGAACAAAGAGATGTCCCAAATTATCATGGTTGTTGTGTAAAAGGAAAGCCCGACATTAAAGAACCATGTAATAGTATGTCATCTATCACACTCAAATATCTTGTGAAAAGTATTGTGTATTGAAAACTGAAATATTTTACCTACTTATCATGAAATAAATAGCATATGTTAATAAGTAATCTAGTATATTTGATAATGATTTTAATGTCCTAATTTTAAATTTTTGTAAATATTTTGAATTTTTGGTATATGTGAATTTTTTTAAATATTCAAAAAAATCTAATAATCAAGGATTTGAAAATATAGTAAATGGGAGAGATTTTAAGAATCCTTGACAAGGTGTTAAAGCATAATGTGGCAAGAAGGAAGGCATGGAAAATGCCCCCAATGTATGTGTAAACGAATCATATAAATGCATAATAAATGATTGATATAGATAAGAATGTATATGCCCCAATGATAAAAGGATAAATATGATCATGTAAGATAAATTTAAGTTATTCCATGAGATATATGCAATAGTAAGCAAGTGAATTAAGCATTTGAAATCAATGTATGATAGTTGGTTTGGACTATTTGAATTGGTTTCAAAATTAAAAAGGGCAAGTGCCCAAATTGAAAATAAATCCAATGAATAGAAGAATTTGTGGATAAGGGATAGAAGAAGAAATGAGGTGAAAGTAAATAAGTTATGTACAAAGGAATATATACAACTAAAAACTAAGAATCTCATCAAGGGGATGCTTATGTGTAGGCTCTATATCATCAGGATCATACCAATATGTTGCATTATTAGGGTCAAAATCATCAACATAATCATTATCATAATAAAGGGTTAACTTATTAAGATAAGATTGAAATTATGATATGCCATTTTAATTATCTTTGGTATCCATGTATGGTAAACTCATTGCACCATAGATTGGAGTTATTTTTTGAATATGTGCATCATTGTTAGGATATTGAATCTTATTTTAAACTAGAAAAAAATCGTGTATTATTAGTTGAAAAATAAGAAGAGAAGTTATTTTTTCTTTGAATTTATTTTTTTCTCCTAGCATGAATTATATATAATGCTTAATTTCTTAGCAACCATATCTGTATCATTAGATTTTATAAGAATATTTTGCTTGGGAAACTTTTTTAAAAATGTGTTTTATTTCTTATCTTGAATTTGTTCTTAAAATTTTTCTTTTGTTAATTATTATTTATGTAATATTGATTTTTCATCTTGATATTTTTGTAAACTTACTTGATTTTTGAATCTTTTCTTGTTTAGAAATATCCTTTTGTATCCATATTTGTTATTTGTGTTCTTTTTAAACTGTTATTTAGGAAAGGCAATATAAGTGAGTTTCTTAGTTGATTTATATATTATAAGATCCCCACTATCAATGATATTTTTTATTTTTTATTCAAAGCTAAGTAACTATTTATATGATTCCCATGTAATCTATGATATACACTATTATTTTGACCTTTTTATAGGAGGTATAAAAGGGAATGCAATCAAATTATTTCAAATAATTTCTCTTAGAATCTCAATTTTGATCTTATTAGTCTTTTGCATAATTTTTGAAACATTACTATTGTTTTTTAGAATCATTTATATTAGAATGCTTGGAATTTTAATTAGAAAGAAGAGTGCTCTTTTGCTCAATGTGCAGTAGAATTTCCAAGTGACTTTTAGATGTATTTTGAGATGCCTTCAAATTATTATATAGAGGAAAATTTTGAATATTTTTTTTATGAAATATATCTATATATTAATATATATATATACAAAAATTCATAAATAATTAGGCGATATGGAAGCACGCCTCCAATCAAACTAGGCTAAGCCTAAGAACAAATCACAATAGAAACAAAACATTGATAGGCCCCACCTAAGAATGAATATAAAAATAACATAATAAAAAAAGGAAACATAACTAAGTTATCATTGCAAATTTAGAAGGTAGAGGATCCATATCATCTGGACCCCAATTTAAGCTAGGTAAGTCATTGCCATCTAGAATTGGCTCCTAACTAAAATCCTAACTAGTGTCTTTATCATCTTCCTATTACTAAGAATGAGAAATAGAAAGAGATATCCTAGATAACTTATCCATCATCTATATTCAACCTCCAGGTGGCACCCCTAAGCATATGAATGCACAGGAGGAGGAGGAAGAGGAGGAGCATCCCAACCATCTTGCCTAGTAGGGGAAGGAGGTGGAGGATGCCACCCTTGTTGTTATCCAAGAGAAGACATGAATTGCTATGAATTTATACTATGATAATGATGCTAATATTGGCTATATCAGTGACCAACTCTGGGAGGAAGACTAGTATTTCTTCTAGCAATTCTATTATCCCTAGGTAGGGAAGGAGGAATATGTGCCATAACACAAGGAACATCTCCCCAATAAGTGAAAAGGTCCTAAATATTACCAAGATATATGGAAACTTTATTTTTATATAATTTCATCTATAAAATTTGATTGGAAATAATGGAAGATTTACTAAAATTAGAAAATTTACAATCTAAAGAAACACTGCTAAACACTAAATTATTTTTTTCTTCCATAACAAAAATATAATCTCCACTCTAAAAGTAAGATAGACTTGGGTGTATTTAAAAGGCAAGGTAGGTTTATCTCCAAGAAGGATATGCTACCACTAAAAAACTCAAGTTGGAAAGGCCTAAAAAGGTCATGAATCTATGTCTAGACATGTTGGGCTTTGGAGTAGTGCCAAAAAATATGAGGGATCATTTCTAGATGGATATAAAAAGGACATTTGGGAAGGTAAATTATTAAATTCACATTCCTTCTTCTTATAGGAAAGCCCTGATACAACACACACCAAGTGAAGTGAACTAACTTAGGCTCTAAGCAAGCTTCCCAAATAGTTTGAAAATGGAAGCACTAGGCAAAAATTAAGGAATCAATACCCCAACAAGAATTAAGCTTGTACACCATAGGCATGTGGGGAGTAATCCACCCATAGCCATTTTGGAGAGTATGAAATAGATTTTCCACATACCATTTCTAATCCTTCCACCAAGGATGAGTGGAAATAATAAAAATTTTGTGAAGCATTAAAGGTGGAACATCATTAAGGATTTATTTGTAAGACTCTCTATTAGAGTTAGATAATTAGAATTTGGTTTTCACCTATTCCTAAGATAGCCAAGAGTGAGACTACTTAAAAAAGGTGTCTTGAACAGTATGAATGCCTCTATGAAATAACTTGAGAGCATTAATCCAAGGAACCTCAGCTAAGGGGACTTCATTGAAATTGATAATAGGTGACCAACATAGAAAATGTGATTTAATGGACAACCCATCATGGAACCCTGAGCCATTCTAGAGAATCCATGGTTTTATTTTTTCCCATTCTTTCCACATACTTTTAGCAACAAAGGACCCTATAATTTGAATAAGGGTTTTGATGATGAGTAGATTGGAGAAGCCAAGTCATTTTCATGCATTTTTGCCTCTAGGTAGGCATCAAGAAATGCAGTGTCAAAATAACACCTTCTATGTTTCCTTGCCTTCAATGGTCCACATAATCCATTTGGTACATAAGGTAACTCTTTGACAAGCCACATCGATGAGACCCATACCTCTGACATCCTATGAGAGGTAATAGTATTCCCAAGCAAATTAGTGGAATTTATGTCCATGGGAATAATTAGCCTAAATAAATTCATTGATAATCTTTTCAAGTTTATGGTAAGAACTCTTAGAAGGTACCTAGAATGAAGAGTAGTAGACATGGGTAGTCGTAAGAACTTTCAAGCAGAATTGAAATTTTCTTGATAATGATAAGGGCTTAGTAACCTAATACTCTAGATTCTTTTCTACTGTGTCAATAACATATTACCATAACATGGGTGGAGAGGCATAAAAATCAAAAAGAATGCCAATAAACTTTAAAATTTCATCATGTTGAATCTAGGCCCACCCACACTTGCCAACCCACATTAATGGTGGGAGGTATGACTACATGTAGCATCTAGTTTTTTGACATTAGATATTTGATCTAGAGGTAAGGTAGAAGGTATTGAGACACTACAAGGCATTTTACACATTATCCTCTTCTTCAATAATAGTAAGGAAATAATCATCAACAAAGTGGCCATTCAATAGTTGCATATCTTCCTAAGGGTTTTCTTTATCTAGAGGGAATTGATAAGAATATATCAAAAACCCTCTACTATAAGCACATATAAGGTAGGAGCCAAGGGTCATCCTTAGTGAATAGACCAAAATAATCCAAATTTTTCTAATGTAACTCCATTAATAGAGAGATGACTGAGGCATTTGAAAAAAGCATCTGGATGGTTTGAATTAAATTTGGCTATTTTCATTAACCAACCTTGATAAAAAATTTAGAATGTTAAAATTAAACATCTCAAATTTAAAAATTTATTATTGGAGTGTGTCAGACAAGGCGACAACATGACCATGTCTACCTAGTGCGGTCATATCCCAAAAAGATAGATACTATTAGGATTTGGTTGATAGGAATATGTAAGTAGAATAGGGATGTTTGAAAGATATTTTGGGTAGTTTTGATATAGTGAATAGAATAGTAAGTGTTCTTGTATATTTCATAAGTTAACATAATGATGAATAGACCAAATAAGGGTAAGGATGTCAAGATTAAACTTTTTCAAGCACTTAATGATTAATTTTAAGTGTATATATTTACCCCAACTTTATTTTAGTGATGTAATGACATGAAATCACTAGAGTAAATAAAATGCAAACCTAAGTGTGTATACACACTTTGTCTTTTGATATAAAAAAATTGATTTTGTAAACTACCTCAATACAAAACCTATATTGATGCCACTGAAAGTAGCTATTTTCAAATTTGAAAATTGAAAATCTAAAACTAAAAATTTGAAATTTGAAAAGAGAGGAAGGAAATTATACACTTGAAAGAGTATGCAATCTCATTTTCTTGTGACATTGTGTTGTGAAATTTTACATTTCACAAAAACACCCCCAATTATGCTCTCACAGGCAATTAAAGGTGTTTTAATGATAGTGATGGTAAAAAAAATTCAAAATGGACACCAACACCATATCCCAATGGATAAAGCTTGGTTTATTTAATGTTTCACTTGTTGTATGTGAGGAGTTGAAGGTGAAATAAGATACATCAAATCTTGCATTATCCTTTGAGATTCTAAATGGTGAGCCATTTAGTGGTTTTTATAATAACATTGTGGATGGATATGCATTTGAGGAGAATATTTTAGTTAAACCTGATTTAGGAGTTTTGAGTCATAAAGTTAGGGGTGTTTAGGATATACCAATAATTTCTCTTTCAATAGGGCTAGGGTTTGCACAATTGATACAATAAAGAGTTTTTCAGAATAGGTACATTACTTGAAAATATTTTTATACTTAGGTTTTATTCTAAATTATATGATAGATTTTAAATTTCCTCATATTGTTTGAATAAATTGTTATAGTGGATTTTGCATTTGGTCTATACCTTTATCAAGATTCAAAATTTATTCAACCCTTACCAAACTTTGTTTCCTTGCTCATCACTCTTATATAATTTGACACTACTATACACATAATTAGGATTCACAACATGATTTACACCCTCTAGAACCCATAATGTGTTTTGCACCCTCTAAAACTAGAAATGTGATTTGCTCCTTTTTGAACCTATGATGTGCTTTGCACATTTTGGAACAAGTTATATGAATTTCACATTATGGAACCTGAAACATGATTTTCACCTTTTGTAACCCATGAGGTGTTTTTCACCTCTCATAATCTGACACCCCATAAAGAATAAAATGTCTAAGTACTGTCCAATCTCCCTTAAGACATAAATTTTACATCTGAACACCATTCTGATGTGTCCAAGTAGGATCCAATTTCCCTCTGTTCATAACTTTCACATTCAAAACTATTTTGGCTTGCATTCAATGTGTTGGAAAGATAATTTGATAAATAAAATTTTACCTTTAAGACACATGGTGAAAACATTTCATCTTGAAATTATAAAATCAAGGGGGAGAATCATATTTTTAGAAATAGGGTGAGGTTCATAGTTTTCAAGTTGTGCAAAAACATCAATGAACTTTTACAAGTTCTAAAAACTGGTCATTGAACTTTTTCAAGTTGTGAAAATATATCAATACACTTTTTCAAGTTTTAAGTCATGAAAAAACACCAATGAACTTTTTTAATTTGTACAAATTGGTTAATTCAATTTTACAAGTCATGTAAATTTGTTAATGCACTTTTACAAGTTATATCATGAAAAGACACTAATGCACTATTGAAAGTCATGCAAATTGATAATTTCACTTTTGCAAGTTGTGCAATGTTTTAAATATATTTTTTTATATTTTAAATTATGCATTTTTAGTAACATGCTTTTTCAATCCCCTAAAACTATTTAGAAAAAAGTGGTTACACTATGTAACCACCCATTATAACTTATAAATGAGATATTAGAGCCCATTCAAAGGGTTTAATTTTTTATAGTAGGACTTTTAGTAAGATGGAAGGAAGGATTCTATATGTACATCCGTATGAAGGATCAATATAGAAATAATTTATAGGTCTTTATGCCATGAATCTTTCTGGTGAATGATGTGCATGAGTATGTTAATCCATTTTTATTCATGTTCTTTCAATTTTTTAAAATAATATTATTATATGGTCAATGAATGTTGAATTTTTAGTGTAAAAATTTATGTTGAATCTGCATTAGGGATTCTTTTCGTTGTAAAGTCTTGGTGGGATTAAAAATAGAATTTGTCTATTTTTATTAGGAAATATGAGGTTGTTGTATATATTAATATGTAATGTTATATAATCTCATTGGTGTATGTATCATGTTCTTATGTCTTTCTTATCCCATTTCTATGATAAAGCTTTCCTACATCATAATCTCAAATCTTGGATTATTCTGATGAGTTTATGTGCTTAGCTACCTAGATATATCTTTTTTCTTCTTTGAGATTATTATAGTAGCTTTCTATGTTTATTTTCCTATAATCAACTCATTATCTCTTCATATTTTTTCCCTTCATTTCCCTTTCTATCACCTTTCTATACTTTTTAGTTAAAAGTATGAAAACCTTGTTGAAAATAGTTTTATTGTAAATAGTTGTGAATAGCTTTATTTCTAATTTCCCATTTTGGTTTTCAATAAAGGTATCTCTACCTAATAATAGAATAGGGACTTTTTCCTCATCTTTTTGACTAATGAAAGGACTTTATCCACATACTATTGATTGAAAGCCTACATTTGTGGGCCCTGACAAAAATTTTAGAAAACACTTTGAAAGTGAAGAAGTGATTGCCCCTTGTTGAGGCATTTAGAGAGATATTAAAACTATGGAAAATTGAGATTGATCAAGTCTTAATTTGAAAATAGTAAAATCATTTGAGTTGTAAATATTGTACGCTTCAACTCTCTTTTGAATATGTAGAGTACTCTATAAAATAATTGAAGGGGTGGAACCACTGAATATGGCTCACTAATACAGAAAACATGCAACCATAGACATTGAGTGTCACTAGCCTCCAATGTAGAACACTTGTAAAATTAAACAAATTACACCATTTTAGATAGATTTAGATTATATTTAAAACTTTGAACCTTTAAAACTTCTTAACTTGAGAAACTTGAAATTACCATGTAGAAACATGAACATGAATGAATATCATTGATGAGGCCACTAGTTTCTCTATTTTATAGCCTCATCCATGCCTAGTATATATCTTTATCTATTTAAATCCCCATGACCATCCATGACTCGTGAAAATGAATGAATGAATTTATGATTTTGTGTGTGTGTGTATGTTATAAATTAATTATACTTTTTCTTTGATTAGATTATACTTTTATAATTTTATTTAATAAACATTTTAAGGGTAACAGAAGGCTACAATAATATTGTTTGGGCACAACACTTATAGGCTGCCTACAGTAACTGTAAGCTTCTACCTATAAGTTGTTCGTAACCACTGCTAGCTTCCACCTGCAGGGTGCCCATAGCACCTATTGGTTCCACCTACAAGTTGTTCATAGCCACTGTTGGCTTCCACCTATTGGTTCCCACAACAAATATAGGCTTTCACATATAGGTTTCCTATAGCCACTGCTAGTTTCCACTTGTATGTTGCCTGTAGCCACTATAGATTGTCTACAACAAAAACAAGCTTTCACCTATAGGTTGCTTATAACCACTTCATATAATAGAGCTATTTTTATGATCAGATCTTAAAGACACATCTAGTTATCTTGGGAATCAAGTAAATGATTGAAGAGGACCATAGTTATTATATGAACTCCCCACATGCAAGGAATATTAGATATGATACAAAATATGAGAAAGATAAGGACAATGGGAAGGAGACAAAAAGAAGTAAAACAATAAAATAGTATACATTATCCTTAACCTAGTCAAGCCTAAAACAAGTAAATTCATTTACTAACCACCTAAAGATTGATTGGGGCAGTTCTTAAATTATTTGTACTTTTCCTAGTTTAGTATTTTTGGTTAAAAGCTAATAAACTACCTTCTATATTTAATGGTAGAAATTAGATCAGATTAGGAGTTAGATAGATGATAACAAAATAGTAGAATTATAGAAGTCATTGCATTCTAAATATTGTAATCTTCTATAGCAATATTTAATTACTACATATCTAAGTAATGAGAAGGTTGATTCTATAAGAATCTTTTTCAAGTCTCTTAGAGAAGGATTGGAACTCAATTATGAATGAAGAAGAGCCCCCTCAGAAGGAATTGCAGTGAAGACCCTAACCCTCCTTATTTTAAGTGTGTTTTAAGTTGATTTCATTATTAATTTAATTATATAAAGTGTGATGCATGTGTGATTCATAAGTGTGAAGTATTTTTGTATTTCTATTATAATAGTCTCATAGTATAACTATCTGGTAATTCAACATAATTTCACTATACTGTAACTAGTAAATCAAGTTAATCTATGAATCAATAATACATATATAGTGCTGAAATCCTTAAAAAGCATACATATCCTGGGTTAAAAATTAATTTTAATTAGACTCAAGAATATAGTATTAATTGGGTAATAAGTCTACACAATATTTTGGCACCATTATTAGGGAAGGTGTCAATTATTTCTTTCTAGAATCAATTATTGCTTTTCAAGATTGATTAATGCATTATCCTACCTAGTCAATAAAGTCAAGTGAGGACACTATAGTGTTTTATGCCAGATGTCTAAGTTCTTGGATGTTGATGATGCACAACATTTTTGATGAACTATCCTACCAAGTTGGGCAAGTCGAGTGACGGCACTATGGTATCTTATGTCAAATGTCTAAGTTTTTAGATATTTATGGTGCAAAACCTTGAATGCCTGTTTATAATCTTATAATTTACTTAATTCATGGGTTTTTTTTAGAATTTAGTTTCCTTCAAGAGTTATTTACTTTTTTCAAAGTGTGCCTTTAATTTTCTTTCTTTCATTTCTTACTTTCTAGGGTAATTTTCCTACTTTCATTTTCTACTTTCTAGACTAATTTTATTTCTTTTAGTAGATAAATTTACTACTTTCTATATCTAAAATTTCAATTCCAATCATTTTTATTTTTTTAATCCTTTATTTTACTTTTTTCTTATTCTAAAACAACCCCCTGAAACACATGAAAAACAAAAAGACACTAACCTTGTGTAGGAAGGGACAAGATAGCTGAAAGGTGTGGCACAACATTTATGCAGAGAGAAAGAGATTATCAAGGGAGATTCCTACCAAAAAACCAAAAATTTATACTGGGAAATAACCACAAATACTTAAAACAACTAATAATATTATTGAAAAATATTACATAAGCTAGAGGGCTCTTGAAGAAGGAAACACTACAAACTGAAGGAAGTAGCTTGTAGAAGAAGTATTATTAGCTTTGAAAAAGGAAACATAAGTGGAGGAAGCATTAGCTAATTCAGTAAAGATAAATGAAAGAGAATAACTTCATTTACTAAACACTATAGAAAGTAACATCATAACAACATTCCAACAAGGATTTATTGAATAAATCAAAGAAAGCTCAAGAGAATCTTCAAATTTCTCATTTAGTAGAAAGACTATAGATCAGCAAATAAATGTTTTCTATCATGCTGATGAAGGGAATAACGTAGAATTTGAATACATGATCCTAAGTAACTTTTGTATCTATATCAAAATAACATTAATAATGAATAGAGGAGACTTTATGAATGACAATAGGACTCTAGACACAGTTACTTTTGAATTCCATATTCTAGATGCAATAGGCATAACACAAATGAAAAATATCCCACCCTCAGCCTTGCCTAATTTCAAAGATACATTATCAAAAGACCCAAACACATTTTTTTTTGAATTTGATATCCTCTATAAAATATATGACTACAAGTAAGATGTATAAAAATTGAAACTATTTCTAGCCACCCTTAAAGACTCAACACTTCATTGGTTCATAGGACTAGGTAGTAATTCAGTCCACACTTGGGAGGACATGAAAAAGAAATTTTTGGATAATTATCAATAATATGGATGAGGGAAAAATTATAGAATAAATGACATCTTTAGGATGACTCAAGAAGGGATGAATTTTTTGAAGACTATGTTGAACAGTTCATGTTCAGTGTATAGAAATTCAATCAAAGTGCATGAGGAGAAGATTCTCTAAAACTAATCTTCCTAAAAGGAATATAAGAAGATTTTATGGAAGATTTGGACCTAATTAGTGGATGAGATATCTCCCATCTTCCATTTTTATACATCAAAGAATTGGTCAAGAATTATTTTAGGTCTACCATAAATAAAGTTAGGGGCAACAAGCTTCCATTGGCAGCTACAAGTGGCCTATCAAAATCTAAAGTTAGTAACTTGTTACAAGACATGAAATAGGATATCATTACTCACTTTCTTACCCAACTAAATAGCCTACACTCAAGGTAAAATTAAGCATCCTTAGATCAATATTTAACCATCTATTATCTAGATTGTAAGAAAAAGAAAATAGATTGTAGGTGTCATGAGGTTCAGGCTAAAGTAGCTAACATCATAGTTTAAAAACTAGAAACAATATAGCTACACATTATAGGAGGAAATGCAGACCAAGTTTTCTATGTTATACAAAAAATCCATGGGTTCAATGACCATCTATCTAGCGATGGGACAAAATCCACATTTTGCAAATTTTACATCTTTTAATTCATAATTTGTAAATACTACTCCCAATTAGACTAGTCTATATATGAATGTCCCACCTCTTAATTATAGTTGGTAGCCACCTCAAAAAAGCTACCCCACTACCTCCTAGGAGCCTCCAAAAAATTTATCCCTACCTTGGATACAAGCTTGGCAACCAACCTAATGCCCACCCTTCACAAACTAGTGGTAACAGCCCTAGAAACCCAATCAATCCTAGGTAAACCATCAGGGAGGATAACCTTCATAGTAATAACAACCTCCTACTCTTATTCCCAATACACAAGCTACACCAAATCCTAATCATCTCCCTACCCAAGCCATGTATAATATTAAAAATAAGTTAGTATAACCAATATTGAGTACTAAATCTATATAGTACCTGGTATATATGATGATCATCAATTAGGTTCACCTACATTCATGGGAAGTTATACCACCCCCAAACCCACCCATAATAATGGAGCTAGATTAAAAAACTCCAAAATATCATACTAACCCACCTTCACCACCATAAAAACTCTTTAAACCAACAAATAAATCTATTGATGAAGCAGAACCACCATTTCTAGAATGTCTTAGCCTTCAGCGCCATATAATTGAGTTTGAATTTGATTTTATAGGACAGCTCAAAAATATATATGTTAAAATTATTACTCTTCCAAGCCATCAAGGATGTGCCCATATATTCCAAAGTTGGTAGAGACTTATTTCTACATAAACTTAGAAGGAAGAAGAAGGATCCCATTACAGTGCATGTGATTGGCTAGTTGGCAGACATTATGCTAGAAAATAGATGTCCAATACATTGATAGGCTTGGGGGTTGTAATAAATGTAATAATTACTATACATTCTTGGGAGTATCTTACATATTTCATTATGCTACAACTAAATTCTAATTTGGGTAGATACCCTCTTATCTTAGGGTAACCTTAGCTTGTCATAGTTGATACCTTCATCATTTGTAGATCAAGTAACATGTTGATATCCAATGGTAACCACACTAAGAATTTGGTCCTCTATCTTCCATATCGACCCACCTTCTCACCAGAGGATACATTATAGGTTGAAGAAGATGAGGCAAAATATCCTCCCTATATTCTTATATTCACCATAGACCATGCATGCACCTTGGTTGATCAGGAGGAAGATACAATTCTCTTCAATGTTTTCTAGAATAATTACCAAACTCATTCTATAGATCTCAACAACATGTAATATGTTGAGTGCCTATTTTCTAGCCTCTGGGAAGAAGATAATTTTGATGCATCTATATAATAAATATTCCACTATTTTCTACCTCATAGCTACATCCAAACTAGATCCATTATTAATATATAAATGATGAAATCACTCGCATGGCAAATTAAAATCTCTCCACTAAAAACATTACTTATTAATAACAAGTTGGAGTCAAATGAGAAAAAGTGCCTAGTCAATATGTTGCATGCAAACCAATGCACTTTTATATAGGATTATGAGGATATGCAAGGAATCAGCCTAAAATTATACACACCTCATATTTATATAAATAAGAGTGCCAAGTAATTACATAGCCATAATGTAGGATGAATCCAACTCTTAGATAAATAGTCATAGTGGAATTGTAGAAACTCTTTATCATTAGATTTATATATCTTATCTCAGATAGTGAATGGGTTTCACCATTGATCATTGTACCAAAGAAAAATGAAGAATGGTGTGTATGCATAGATTATAGGTAACTTAATATAACAACCAAAAAGGATCACTTTCTTCTACCCTTCATTGATCAAGTGTTAGACACACTAGTAGAGAAGAAATATTTTGCCTTTCTGGATAGCTTCAGTGGTTATAACTAGATTAGGACTGCTCCTGAGGACCAGGAGAAGACCACATTCATTTGTCCTTGAGGTAATTATGCTTATTTTGTATTACCTTTTGGGTTATGTAACATTCCTACAACATTTCAAAGGGTTGTTTTAAGTATCTTTATAGATATGGCCAATGAATGTGTAGAAATCTATATGGATGACTTCACTATTTATGGAGAAACATTTGATGAGTGCCTAAATAACTTGGAGAAATTGTTTAATGCTATCAGGAGCACCATTTGTCTTCAAGTCATAAGAAATACTACATGCTTATGATAAAAGGCATTGTCTTAGGTCACATGTATCTATTAAAGGAAATAATGTTGAACCTACATCACATGTATCTATTAAAGGAATTAATGTTGACTCTACAAAAATTAGCATCATAAAAAACCTACATGTTCCTCAAAAATAGAAATATGTCAAAAAAAATTTAGTACATGTTAGTTACAAGATATTTATCAATAATTTCAATAAAGTAGAAGCACCATTGTTCATTCTTTTGACTAAAAATATTGAATTCATATGGAATCCTATATGTGATATAACCTTCAAATAATTGAAGGAATTATTGACCACCACCCCTATTTTGTGTGGTCCTAATTGGAATCTACCCTTCCATATTCACATGGACACTTCATATACTACCCTAGGAGCTGTGTTAGGTCAAAAATAGGAAGCACTCAATTATGCCATATATTTTTTAAGCAAGAACCTATAGTCAATATAATTAAATTGCATGGTCACTAAAAAAGATTTCTTGGCAATATTCTATGCTATCAAAAAGTTACATCACTACATAATAGGGTATCAAGTCTTTGTTCATACATACCATGCAACCATTTGGTATCTTATGAATAAACCATCTATCCTAGGTAGAGTGTTAAGATGGTTACTCTTATTACATGAATTTGATCTAACCATTATAGATAAACCTGGTAAGGACAATGTCATGGCTAACTTATTATCATGCCTACAATCCCTTTAAGAAGATACTATAGTGGATGACTCATTTTTAGATGAGCATTTGTTCTCCCTCACCCTTACCATATCTTGGTATGCTAATATTACTAATTACCTTGCCATAAGGTTGCATCCATAACACTACCTCCCTAAATAAAAAAGAGATTTGATTCAAAAAAGTGGTAGGTATTCATGGTTTTCTATATTCCTTTTCTATATTGGGCCTAACTCCATCATTAGAAGATATCTCAGATAAAATGAAGTTTTAGATATCCTCAAAGCCCTACCATTATGAACCCTATAGAAGGCACTTTGTAGCCAAACATATAATAGTAAAAATCTTGAATATAGGATATTATTGACCCTCAATCCATACAAATTTAATAACGTATACTTCTCATTGTGATAGATTTTAGCATATGAGGAGACCCACATGTTTATATAAGATGCCTTTGTAGCCTCAAATGGAACTTGAACCATTTGAAAAATGGGACCTAGACTTTGTGGGACCTTTTAATACAAAATCTAACAACAAAGATTACATCCTTGTATATACTAACTGTGTCACTAAATAGGTGGAATTAAAGGCTCTTACACATGCTAGGGATGAGAAGGTGGAAGCTTTCCTCTATGAATAAATATTCACAAGATATGGTGTATAATTAGAAATAGTCACTGACTGAGGACCCCAATTTACTGCTAGTTTAATTACTACTTTGGTCCAACAATATGAAATTAGGCATAATAAAGCAACTCCATATCATCTATAGTCCAATGGATAGGTAGAAGTCACCAACAAAGAGTTAGAAAATATTTTGATTAAGATTGTTAGTATGCCCCATAATGATTTGGAGGCTAGACTTCTTGAATCTATTTGGGCTTACAAAATCATGTGGAAGACTACTACAAGCTTCACCCCATATGAGTTGGTCTATGGGAAGAAATCTATCTTTATAATTGAATTTTAGCACAAGACCTTATGGACAATACTAGAACTTAAGATGGATATATCTAAAGCACAAAAAGAAAGGCTTATGCAACTGAATGTCTTAGATGAATATAGATAATAGGCATTGTAGAACATAGAAATTATATAGAACTAATGAATTGGATGGCATGATAGGTAAATTAAGACCAAGAAATTCAATGCAAGAGATTGGGCCCTTATTTTTTATTCAAAATACAAGGATCATAAGGGAAAACTCTAGACTAGATGGCTTGGTCCATTTAAGATTGAGCATGTTTATGATAATGGAATAGTACAACTCCAAACCATTCATCTGGTAAGATTCCATCTATTGGTCAATGGCCATAGACTAAATTTGTACAAAAAACCACTCACTCAGAAGGAGTTTACCAAGCACATACATATGTAATTACAAAATGGATACAATGATGTATTGCATCAACATGATGTCTCACTAGACAAAAGGAGAACCAACCAACACATAGATGAAAAAGTATAAGAGGACATCCTAGCCCTCATATGGCATGAAGACTAAGACCTTCACTTAGTCCTTGACCAATCACCCTCACAACTAACTTGGTAAGGACCCAGAATAATCATTCTCCTTTAGGCAATAGTTAGAGTGAAAAATAATAATAATAACCCTTTTTGGGCATTATTGGTAGTTTCTAGGTGGAAAACTAGCTTGTTAGCTACCCAGAACTATAAAATGGGCCCAAATAGAAAACCATATTATTATCTATTTAGGGGTAAAAAAAAAGAAAATAAACAATCATTTTGAGTAAAATTATTCATCTTCATCTAGTTGTCATGGGCTATTCTATAGCTACTGCAAGCACCTCCCTTACCATTGTTACAAGCACCTTTGTCAATAAAGGTATTCCTTTCATTGTTATAGGATCTTATATAGATATAATAGGCACCTTACCCATAGCTATGCATAAATTTTTAGTTAATATGGTCACCACCTCTAGTTGTTATAGGTACACCCTAACACCTCTCTAAGCACATGCAAGATAGTTCTTCACAAACTCTAAGCTATGGCCTTGGTTATGAGATTTTGAGAAATACATGGAAGACACTAGATAAGATATAAGAGGAGTGAAGGAGGATTATAGTAGAAAATTCAAAACATTGCTCGAGCCTACCCATGAATAACAATGTAAGATCCATAACAAAAGCATACACTTCCAATCTCTATTTGCAGTGTTACAGACTAGAATTTATGGCTATAGGGACACACACAAAATAATTTTAGATTCTAATCATTTCATGGATATGATTTCATTCTATCACATAGTGAGATTTAGGATTCTTGGAGCATAAGTCCCAAGTTTGAAAACCCTACTGATTGCTAAAGGAAAAATTCACTAGGCATAAAATCCACGAGTAAGACAGCACAAATACAATTCATTAGTAGGCTCATGTAGAGGAAGATCACAAAGAAACAACACCCTCATCTACCCTCTTCCATATTCATACAGCACTTGACTTAGATAAGACTGATCTAGAGTAACCACCTTGTGATATGAGGGTAATAATCTCTTATCCTACTACAAGACCCATGTTCCAGTTCCATGCAGGTTGTCATGATTACATGCAGGAAAGCTGAGAGCACCATGGAAAGATAACATCCTATGATCTCATAATTACTCAAATGTTCCCACTTTATTCTAGTTATAACTACCAGCAAAATCATTGCATTCTATCAACCACTTTCATGCAAACACTCACATGCAAATCCTTGGTGTCACCCTAGGTAAACTATTAAAAAGGTATGCCATATATTTTGGTTATAGAAAAGTATTTATTATTTTAAAATATCATGTATTATATTGAAATCCATATTAAATCATTAACACATCATTCATTAATACCTCTCAACTCACACTTAAACCCTCATGATGATGTCTCATCCCACACTTATATCCCTACTCATTGCACATCACTTGGTGACAAGTGATAGCTCACATAGGAGGGGGAGAACATTGTGGGAAATAATACCACACACTATGGGATCTATAAATGTGGGATTAGATGCCATAATAACCTATATGGAAAATAGTCACTTTCATTGTTTTCTTTTATAAGTATAAATATTTACAAAAAATTGAAGCATGCCATAACTTCAACCATAAACTACCATTATTGAAAAATATTACTTTGCTATAGGCAAAACTTTAGAAGCCAAATAGAGTGTGTTTCCAATTACCAATTGATAATACTGATAGAAATCTAAACCTAGTAGAATGGGAGGGTCAGTTGTGAGAAGGGAACCCACAGATCATAGGTAACTTCAAGGAGACCCAGCTAGTTGGGCTATCTTCAATAGAGTTGGATGGACCACTTATTTTCAGAAATTAAAGTATTTCTCAAAAATAATTGCTAGGGAATTTATATTATCCTTTATAGGAAATAAAGATACTATACATGACATCACATTTCCAATCACTAAAGAACTGGTAATCCATGCAACTAGGTTACCAAGTATAGGAGATAACTGGAAAGATAAACCCAATGGTCAAGAAACTAGACAGAAATTCTATCAGGGAGTTGAAAGGCTAATACTAAAGAAAGGTGGTGTGGAGAGACTCAACCTACCTATATCCTAGACTGAAATAGCCTCATACATCATCAGATATTTGATCTATGAAGGAAGGTACTCTCTAATTTATACTCTTCAATTTAAATTATTGAATCATGTAAGGCATGAATGACCATTAATATTCTAAATCACCTATAGAAAATTATAAAAGGGATGTCCAAAGGGTAATATAAGGGGATTGAGAAGCCTTGTCTCATATTTGCCTAATATGGTTGATAACTAAACATAGAATAAACATTGTTGGATCTGACCTTAGTTGGGAATAATTTATAACCTTAGGTAATGGTGAACCTCAGTAAGAAGAGGGAAATAATGAAGAGGAATCCCTTAAAGAGTAGGCCCAATAGACTTCACAATAAGGTACTATGGGCACTAGTTTTGCAAGATAGCTTGTAACTACTTTGGATCCATCTGAAATTGTTACGAGCAAAAGGAGAAAGAAACTAGTCCTACCTCCTGATGACCTAGAGGAGGAAAGTCAACCCACACAAACTAAGTAGAATATTCCTTCTCCCACTATTCCAATTATCTCCTCACCAAATATTTATTCTTCCACCATGGTTCCTTCAAGGCAAGAGGAAGTTCTTCCATCAACTACTGCATAGGAAGAACAAGTTTCAACAGCTACCCCTCCTAAAAAGAAGAATAAAATTGAAGAAAAGAAACCCTCTATATTAAAAAGGAGACCTCCTAGGATATCTTAGAGAATTAAGAAATAAAATAAAACTATAGCCTCCTCACCCATAGACATCAGTGAGGATGAAAAGGGAAAGAAAGATCCTAGGATTCAAAAGACCCCTGATGGGTTCAAGATTGTAAAATGGTCTACTAAAGAGGAATCTACTAAGGAAGAAAAAGTACAATCACCTAAGCCACCCAAATTCACTAAGGAAGACATGGATCTCCTAAGAAACATTGGGTACATAAAAGAAGAGATGATAATGATATATCATCCTATAAAAGAAGAGGAATTGATTGAATAAAATACTATGGAAGAAGAATCAGAACAAGAGATATTTCCTCATGACTAGGAGTTCTAAACCTTGGAACAAGCTATGAAAGAAATATATAGGATGAGGAATGAGATAACAAATTTTAAAGGTAAAAGAGGCCTAGAAACACTTCTTGGGGTAGCAAAATTTGTAGAAACATCTATAGAAAGAGAAAGGTTATTGGAAGAACCTGTAGCAACTTCCTTAGAGGAAATTATAGAAACTTCATCTACCTTTCCCATAGATAGTATTAGTGTACCCTCAAAGGCACCTACAAAATATAATGTTCTATATTTAGTATGTTTATACAATAGATTTTATCTTCCATTGCCCACTATAAAAACACCTAAAATTGAAGAAGTTATGATGTGGATCTTTCATCTGCCATGGTTATAGAAACTGATGACCTCTTGAATTTTATTATAGAAAAATTTGGTGATGATGAAACTTACTACAAGGGGTTCGTACAAATATTTAAGGTATATGTTTGAACAAGAGAGAAACAAGATGACGTAAAACAAAAACTAGAATTCATTGAAACTAGGATCAAGTATCTGAAGGAAAATATTAATAAAATGTATGAAACCACTAAAATTTTAATGGAGTATAGATCACCTTCTAGGGTGTATGCTATCTACTTAGAATAGAGATGGCTTAAATTCAGATATTATAGGATCTATAATGATTATTCCAACATGGTTTATGACCCTAAATATTTCTTTGAAGTTTATAAACATGTAGACCCTAATCTCCAAGCATAGTTATGTGAGTTTTACATAAACTAGTATGTTATACCTAGCGATGCAGATTGGAATCCAAATATATACTTGGGGGATGTCTAATTGAATGTATTTTATTCATATGTCTTTAATGAAATAGGAAGTAGGAAACATGTAGAGTATCAAGAAAAATAAAAAGAAGATACCTTAATTATTAGGGATGAATCAAGTAATCCAAATGTTAGAATAGAAGAATGGATCTCTTTCATGAAATCAGTTACTCTAAAAGCATGGGTCATAAGGAAACAAGTAGAAGTTTAGAATCATTATTTGATTATTATAGAAGCATATGGAAAGAAAAATTTTGTTTCTTGTTCTCACAAATGGATATAACTCTCTAATACTTTAAAAAGAAAGTAACCTTATTCCCCTCAAAACCATAAGGAGGCCATACACATAATATACATGTATATGGAGCTTGTCAAGAGGAGAAGGGTAAAATGGTTGGGATTAATGTTTCAACCTCCTATGTTTTGATTCCCAAATCCTAACTTGGAGGGAAAGGTCCCAACTGATAGATATGTAGAGAAGAAAATATGGAAGAAAATTGATGATGCTAAAGGCTTCTATATCTTTAAAGGGTCATGTTGCATTGAGCCCCTAAATTTTAGAAAATTCTATAGTTTCAAAATGTAGCTAAGGCTTGTTCATGGTCGAGCAAGAGGTTAAGTGGGGTGTGTGATGAGGCCACCAATTGCTCTATTTTATAGCCTCATCCATACCTAGTATATATCTTTTTTATTTAAATCCCCATAACCATCCATGAATCATGAAAATGAATGAATGAATTTATGATTTTGTGTGTATTGATATATATATATATATATATATATATATATATATATATATATATATATATATATATATATATGTTATATTATGAATTAATGATGCTTTTTATTTGATTAGATTATAATTATGTAAATTTATTTAAAAAACAATTGAAGGGTAACATAAGGTTGCAAGAATCTTGTTTGGGCACAAAAATTACATGCTTCTTATAGTAACTGTAGGATTCCACCTGTAGGTTACTCATAGCCACTGTTGGCTTCAACATGTAGGGTGCCCATAACAACTATTAGCTCCACCTATAGGTTGCCCATAGCCATTGTTGGCTTCAACTTATAAGGTGCCCATAATAATTGTAGGCTTCCATTTATAGATTATCCATAGGTACTACTAGTTTCCACCTATATGTTATTTGTAGCCACTATAGATTGCTTATATCAACAATAGGCTTTCACCTATAGGTTTATCACAGCCACTACATAAAACAAAACTATTATTGTGATCAAATCTTAAGGATACATCTAGCTATCTTGGGAACTAAGTGAATGACTGAAGAGGACCATAGCTATTATATAGATTCTCCACATGTAAGGAATCTTGGATGTGTTGCCAAAGATGAGAAAGACAAGAAAAATGGGAAAGAGACAAAAAGAATTAAAACAACAAAATAGTATACATTATCTTTAACCTAGTTAGGCCTAAAATAAGCAATTTTAGTTACTAACCACCTAAAGGTTTACTGGGGTAGTTCCTAAAGTATTTATATTTTCCCTAGTTTAGTGTTTTTGGTTAAAATCTAATAAACTACCTTCTATATTTAATGGTAGAACCTAGATCAGATTAGGAGTTGGATAGATGATAACAAAATAGTAGAATTGTATATTTCATTACATTCTAAATATTGTAATCTTCTGTAGCAATTTTTAATTACTATAGATCTAAGTAATGAGAAGGTTTATTTTATAAGATGATTTTTCAAGTCTCTTAAAGAAGGATTATAACTCAATTCTAAATGAGGAAGGACCCCATCGAAAGGAGTTACAGTGAAGATCTTGACCCTCCTTAGTTTAAGTGTGTTGTATGTTGATTTCATTATTAATTTATCTATATAAAGTGTGATGCATGTGTGATTCATAATTGTGAAGTATTTCTATATTTTTGTTATAATAGTCTCATAGTAAAACTCTCTAGTGAATTTAGCATAAGTTGATTATACTGCAACTAGTAAAGCAAGTTAATATATGAATCAATAATGCATATATAGTGTTGACATCTTTGAAATGCAGATGTACCCTAGGTTAATAATTAATGTTAATCAGACTCAAGAATCTGGTATTAATTGGATAATAAGTTTGCACAATAATCATGTCCCATGTATTTGTATTGAATTGATATTGAATTCCATTTGAACTTGTAACTCTTGAAATTTGTACCTTATAACCATTTTTCACATGTCCATGAATTATGAATCAATTATATGTAAATCTATATTAAATTAACTATATTAAAACATGCATGTCACATGACCCCATAATCTAAAAAATTTAAATCATGTTATAATTTTGAAAACAACATAATGTCATAATATTTGAACTTGGCTCATAAGGACTTGACTTCTTAAGACAAACCCATTGTAATGCCCCCATTTTGAGATGAGAGACATAGCCTACATGCCTCAAAAGATAACTATAAAATATGTGAAAGATGTAATTATGTAGTATCATATGAACAATTGAATTGAATTGCACCATAATATTGAATATAATATTTAATTTTATATGAAATATGTGTTAGAGAGATATAACATTGAATCACATGAGCATGATGTACATGATATGAATCATGTCACAAGATAAAAGTACAAAATAGAAGTAATGTATGATATGAATCATGGAACCATAGTAAAAAGTAATGAAAAATCAAGCAATTTCATACAATGTCACACATAAGGCCCAAAGGCCACATACAAGGGACATGTGAACATCACATTAACATACAAGGCCAAGGGACACACACAAATCACATGATGATGTCATATAAACAAGAACATGTATATGTTGCATACATAAGGTCAAGGTGCACACAAAATAAGCAAATTAGTTTTATTTTATCATGTAAGAAAGTAAGAAAGAAACATAGAACAAATGGAATTAGTCTCAATCTATCATATGTATCAATGTCATGGAATTAGTTTTATTAAATGTGTTGGAAAGATAATTTGATGAATAAAATTTTACAATTAGGACACATGGTGAAAACATTTCATCTTGAACTTATAAAATCAAGGGGGAGAATCACTTTTTAGAAATAAGGTGAAGTTCATAGTTTTCAAGTTGTGCAAAAACATTAATGCACTTTTACAAGTTGATAAAATTAGTCATTGAACTTTTTTAAATTGTGAAAATATGTCAATAAACTTTTTCAAGTTTTAATTCATGCAAAAATACCAATGAACTTTTTTAAGTTGTGAAAATTGGTTAATTCAATTTTACAAGTCATGTAAAATTTTCAATTCACTTCTACAAGTTATAAATCATGCAAAAACACCAATGCACTTTTACAAGTCATGCAAATGATAATTTCACTTTTGAAATTTGTGCAATTTTTTCAATATATTTTTTCATATTTTAAATTATGCATTTTTAGTAACATGCTTTTTCAAGCCCCTAAAACCATTAAAAAAAAGTGGTTACACTGTAACCACCCATTATAACTTATAAATGAGATATTGGAACTCATTCAAAGGGTTGAATTTTTTATAGTAGGACTTTTGGTAAGATGGAAGTAAGGATTCTATATGTACATCTGTATGAAGGATCAATATAGAAATAATTTATAGGTTTTTGTGCCATGAATCTTTTTGGTGAATGATTTGCATGAGTATGTTAATCCATTTTTATTCTTGTTCTTTAAATTTGTTAAAATAATATTGTTATATGGTAAATGAATGTGTAATTTTTAGTGTAAAAATTTGTGTTGAGTCTGCATTAGGGATTCTTTTCGTTGTGAAGTCTTGGTGGGATTAAAAATAGAATTTGTCTATTTTTATTAGGAAATATGAGGTTGTATATATTAATATGTAATTTTATATAATATCATTGGTTTATGTATCATGTTCTTATGTCTAAAATATGTCTTTCGTATCCCATTTCTATGATAAAGCTTTCCTACATCATAATCTCAAATCTTGGATTATTTTGATGAGTTTATGTGTTTAGCTACCTAGATACATCCTTTTTCTTCTTTGAGATTATTATAGTAGCTTTATATGTTTATTTTCCTAGAATCAACTCATTATCCCTTCCTCTTTTTTCCCTTCATTTCCATCATTACCTTCATTTACCTTTCTATCACCTTTCTACACCTTTTAGTTGAAGTATGAAAACCTTGTTGAAAATAGTTTTATTGTAAATAGTTGTGAATATCTTTATTTATAATTTCCCATTTTGGTTTTCAATAAAGGTATCTCTGCTTGATAATAAAATAGGGACTTTGTCCCCATATTTTTTACTGATGAAAGGAATTTATCCACACACTTTTGACTAAAAGTCTACATTTTTGGGCCCTGACAATTTTTTTAGTAAACACTTTGAAAGTGAAGAAGTGATTTCCCCTTGTTGAGGTATTTGGAGAGATGTTGAACCTATGGCAAATTAATATTGATCAAGTCTTAATTTGAAAATAGTGAAATCATTTGAGTTGTAAATATTGTACACTCCAACTCTCTTTTGAATATGTAGATTACTCTATAAAATAATTGAAGGGGTGGAACCACTAAATATGGCTCACTACTATAGAAAAAATGCAACCATAGACATTGAGTGTCACTAGCCTCCAATGTAGAACACTTGTAAAATTAAAAAAATCACATCGTTGTAGATAGATTTAGATTATATTTAAAAATTTGTAACTTTAAAATTTCTTAACTTGAGAAACTTGAAATTACTATGTAAAAACATAAACATGAATGAATATCATTGATGAGGCCACCAATTACTTTATTTTATAGCCTCATCCATACCTAGTATATATCTTTTTCTATGTAAATCCCCATAACCATCCATGACTCATGTAAATGAATGAATGAATCTATGATTTTGTGTGTGCATTAATATATATATATATATATAAAATTAATAATGTTTTTTATTTGATTAGATTATACTTGCATAATTTCATATAACAAACATTTGAAAGGTAACATAAGGCTACAGGAATCTTGTTTGGGCACAACACTTATAGGCTACCTATAGCAACTATAGGCTTCCACCTATAGGTTGTTCATAGCCACTACTAGCTTTCACCTACAAGGTGCCCATAACAACTATGTGATCCACCTACAGGTTACTTGTATCTATTGTTGGCTTCCACCTATAGGGTGCTCACAATAGCTGTAGGCTTCCAACTATAGTTTACCTATAGTGACTATTATTTTTCACTTGTAGGTTTCCCATATCTACTACAGATTGCCTACAATAATTATAGGCTTTCACCTATAAGTTGCTCATAGACACTACATAGAATAGAACTATTGTTGTGATCATATCTCAAGGACACATCCAGCTATCTTGGGAATCGAGTGAATGATTGAAGAGGACCATAGCTATTGTAAGGACTCTCAACATGTAAGGAATCTTAGATATGTTACCAAATATGAGAAATACAAGGACAATAGGAAGGAGATAAAAAAAATAAAAAAACAAAATAGTATACATTATCCTTAACCTAGTCAAGCCTAGAAACAAGTAACTTCAATTACTAACCACCTGAAGGTTGACTGGGGTAGTTTATAAAATATTTGTACTTTTCCTAGTTTATTATTTTTGGTTAAAAGCTAATAATCTATCTTATATATTTAATGGTAGAACCTAGATCAAATTAGGAGTTGGATAGATGATAATAGAATAGTAGAATTATAAAAGTCATTGTATTTTAAATATTGTAATCTACTGTAGTAATATTTAATTACTAAAAACTAAGTAATGATAAGGTTGATTCTATAATAAGCTTTTTCAAGTCTCTCAGAGAAGGATTGAAACTTAGTTCTGAATGATGAAGGGCCCCCTCAAAAGGAATTACAATGAAGATCCAGACCCTCCTTAGTTTAAGTGTGTTTTAAGTTGATTTCATTATTAGTTTAATTATATAAAGTGTGATGCATGTGTGATTCATAAGTGTGAAGTATTTTTGTATTTTTATTCTAATAGTCTCATAGTACAACTATTTGGTGAATTTAGCATAAGTTCATTGTACTAAAACTACTAAATCAAGTTAATCTATGAATCAATAATGCATATATAGTGCTGACATCATTGAAAATATTACATACCTTGGGTTTAAAATTAATGTTAATCAAACTCAAGAATCTGATATTAACTGGGTAATAATTCTAGACAACATTTTGGCACCATTGTCAAGGAGGGTGTCAATTATTACTTTCTAGAATCAATTATTGCTTTTCAAGATTAATTAATGCACTATCCTACATAGTCAAGAAAGTCAAGTGAGGACACTACAATATTTTATGCCATATTTCTAAGTTCTTGGACATTGATGGTACACAACATTTTTGATGCACTGTCCTACCCAGTCAGGAAAGTTGAGTGAAGGCACTACGGTGTCTTATGCTAGATATCTAAGTTTATAGATTTTGATGTTGCACAACCTTGAATGCCTATTTATAATCTTTTAATTTACTTATTTCATGGATTTTTTTAGAATTTACTTTCCTAAAAGAGTGATTTACTTTTCATAAAGTGTGCCTTTAATTTTCTTGCTTTCATTTCCTACTTTCTAGGGTAATTTTCTTGCTTTTATTTTCTTATTTCTAGAGTAATTTTCTTGCATTCAGTATATAACTCTACTAATTTCTAGAAGTAAAATTTAAACTCCAATCATTTTTATTTATGCACTCCTTTATTTTAATTTTTTCTTATTCTAAAAAAAAACCCTATAACACATGAAAAATAAAAAGACACTAACCATGTGTAGGAAGGGACAAGATAGCTAAAAGTTATGGCACAATATTCTTGTAGAGAGAAAGAGAATCTCAAGGGAGATTCCTACCAAAAAATCATAAGTTTATACCAAGAAATAACCAAAAATACCTATAGTAACTAATAATCCTATTGAAAAATATACCATAAGAAAAAGGGCTCTTGAAGAAGGAAACACTACAAACCAAAGGAAGTAGCTTGTAGAATTACTATTGGCTTTGAAAAAAGAAATAAAATGAGAGGAATCATTAGCTAAGTTAGTAAATAGAAACAAAGGAGAATAACTTCATGAAAAAAACACTCCAAAAGGTAACATCAAAATAGCATTCCAACAAGGCTTTCTTGAACAAATCAAAGAAAGCTCAAGAAAATCTTTAGATTTCTCGTCTAGTAGAAAGACTGTGGATCAATAGATAAATGTTTACTATCATGTTGATGAAGGGATTGATATAGAATTTGAAGATATGATCTTGAGTACCTTTGGTATCCATATCATAAGAAAATCCATCATAAATATAGGAGACTTTGTGGATGACAACAGGACTCCAAACATAGTTACTTTTGAATATCCTATTCTAGATGCCACAGGTATAACACAAATGAAAAATATCTCACCCTCAGTCTTACCCAATTCAAAGGTACATTATTAGAAGACCCAAACACATTTTTTTTCAATTTTGATATCCTTTGTAGAAGCTATGACTACAAGCAAGATGCACAAAAATTGAAACTTTTTCCAACCACCCTCAAAGACTCAACACTTTATTGGTTCATGGGATTGGGTAGTAATTTAGTCCACACTTGGGAGGAAATGAAAAATAAACTTTTGGCTAAGTATCAGGAATATGGACGAGGAAAAAAATATAGAATAAATGGCATCTTCAAGATGACTCAAGAATGGGATGAATCTTTGGAAGACTATGTTAAATGGTTCATGTTCAGTGTATAGAAATTCAAGCAAAGTTCACTAGGAGAAGAGCCTCTAAAAATATTCCTAAAAGGAGTCTGAGAATATTTTCTAAAAGCCTTGGACCTAATGAGTGGGGAGATATCTCCCATATGTCATTTATAGACATTAATAAGTTGATGAAGAATTATTCCAAGTCTACCATAAATAAAGTTAGGGGTAACAAGATTCCGCTGGTAACTATAAGTGGCCTATCAAAGTCTAAAGTTATTAATTTGTTACAAGACATGAAATAGGATATCATTAGTCACTTTGTTACCCGATTGGATAGCATAAAATTATGGCAAAATCAACTAGTCTTGGATCAAGATTTGACCATCTATTGTCTGAGTTGTAATAAAAAGAAAATAGATTGTAGGTGTCATGAGGTTTGAGCTAAAATATCTAACATCACAAATAAAGAACTAGAAATAGTATAGCTACATGTTGTAGGAGGAGATGAAAACTAGGTTTTCTCTATTACACAAAGAAATCCATGGGTTTAATGACCATCTTATCCAATTATGAGACAAAATCCACCTTTTGTAAATTTCACATCCTTTAATTCAAAATTTTCAAATAATACTCCCAATTAGACTAGTCTATGGATGAAATTCCCACCTCTTAATGCTAGTTGGCATCCACCTCAGAAAAACTACCCCACCATCTCCTGGTATCCTTCAAAAAATGTATCCCCACCTTGGATACAAGCTTGGTAACCACCCCAAGGCCCACCCTTCATAAACCAGTGGTCATAGCCCTGAAGACCCAATCAATCCTAGAGAAACAATCAGGGAGGATTCCCTCCATAATAACAACAATAACCTCCTACTCTTATACCTAATACATAAGTTGTACCCAAGCTTAATCATCTCCCAACTTAACCCATGTAAAATCCTACAAATAAGTAGGTACAACCAATATTTAGTACTGAATCTATCCAGTACTTGGCATATATGACAGACATCAATGAGGTTCACCTACATTAAGGGAAAGTTATGCCACCCTAGCCCCACCCACAATAATGGATCCAGATAAAAAAAATTTAGAAGATCATGTTAACCCACCTTCACCACCATAATAACTCTCTGAACTAATAAATAAATCTATTGATGAAGCATCCCCACCATTTTTAAAACATATTAGCCTTTAGCGCTATGTAATTGAGCCTGAATTTGATTTCATAGGACAACTCAATAATCTCTATGTTAAAATTCTTCTCTTCCAGGCTAGCAAGGATGTGCCCATATATTCCAAAGTTGTTAGAGACTTATGTATATGTAAACTTAGAATGAATAAGGATACTAATATAGTGCATGTGATTGGCCAACTAGTAGAAATTATGCTGGGAAACACCATGCTAAAGAAATATTCAGATCTAAGATGCCTAGTAATAATAGTCTAGATCCATGATCAATAGTTGTCCAATACATTGGTATGCCTAAGGGCTATAATAAATGTAATGAAAACTAAAACTATGAATAAACTATAGTTAAATACTATTCATCCCACATCTACAATATTATAAATGGCTAATAGGTCTATAGTCAAACCAGAAGGAGTCATTGAATATCTTATCATTACTATAAATTATTGGGAGTATCCTACAGATTTCATTATGTTGCAATTAAAATCTAATTTGGGTGGATACCCTCTTATCTTAGGATGACCTTGGCTTACCATATTAGATGCCTTCATTAGTTATAGATTAGGTAACATATTGATATTCAATGGAAACCACACTAAGAATTTGGTCCTCTATCCTCCATCACAGCCTACCTTCATACCAAAGAATACATTATGAGCTAAAGAAGATGAGGTAAACCAACATCCCTAGATTCTTGTATTCACCATAGACCATGCATGCTACTTGGTTGATCAAGAGGAAGATAAAATTCTCTCCAATGTTTTATATAACAATTACCTAACTCATTCTATAGATTTCAACAACCTACAATATGTTGAGTGCCCATTTTTTAATCTCTAGGAAGAAGATAATGTTGATGCATCTATATATAAAATATTCTACCAGCTACTACCTCATAGTTACAACCAAACTAGATCTATTATTAATATATAAATGATGAAATATCTCTCATATCAAATTGAAATCTCTCTAGGAAAAGCATTACTTATTAATAGTAAGTTTGAGTCAAATGAGGAAAAGTACCTAGTCAGCATGTTGCATGCAAACCAACACACATTTTCATGGAATTATGAGGATATATAATGAATCAACCCAAAAACATGCACACATCATATCTATATCAAAAAAGAGTGTCAACCAATTAGACATCCACAATGTAGGATGAATCCATATCTTAGAAAAATAGTCAAAGTGGTATTACAAAAACTATTGATCATTGGATTTATATATCCTATCTCAGATAGTGAATGGGTTTTAGCCATTGATAATTATACCAAATAAAAATAGAGAATGGTGTGTATGCATATATTATAGGTAACTTAATACAGCAACTATAAAGGATCATATTCCTCTACCCTTCATTGATCAGGTGTTGGACACACTAGTAGGGAAGAAATATTTTGCCTTTCTAGATGGCTTCAGTGGTTACAATTAGATTAGGATTACTCCTAAGGACCAAGATAAGACCACCTTCACTTGTCCCTAGGGTACTTATGCTTATTTTGTATTACCTTTTGGGATGTGTAACATTCCTACAACATTTCAAAGGGTTGTTTTATGTATCTTTGAAAACATGGCCAATTAATGTATATAAATATATATGGATGACTTCAATATTTATGGAGAAACATTTGATGAGTGCCTAAATAACCTGAATAAAGTGTTATAATGCTTTTAGGAGCACCATTTGTCTTTAAGTCACAAAAAATGCTACATGTTTATGATAAAAGGCATTGTATTAGGTCACCATGTATCTATTGAAGGAATTAATGTTGACCCTATAAAAATCAGCATCATAAAAAACTATGTTCCTCAAAAATAGAAAGATGTTAGGAGTTTTTTAGGACATATTTGTTACTATATGATATTTATCAATAATTTCAAAAAAGTAGTAGCATCATGGTTCACTCTCCTAACTAAAGATGTTTAATTCATATGGACTCCCACCTATGATATAGCCTTCAAATAATTGAAGTAATTATTTACTACCACCCCTATTTTTGGTGGTCCTGATTGGAAGCTACCCTTCCATATTCACACAGACATTTTAGATACTACCCTAGGTCAAAATAGGAAGCACTCAATTATGTCATATATTTTGTAAGAAAGAACCTATAGGTAGTAAAATTAAATTACATGATCATTGAAAAAGAGTTCTTGGTAGTATTCTATGATATCAAAAAGTTCTATGACTACATAATAGGGTATCAAGTCTTTGTTCATACAGACCATATAGCCATTTAGCACCTTATGAATAAACCACCTATCCTTGGTAAAGTGATAAGATGGTTGCTCTTAATACAATAATTTGATCTGACCATTGTTGATAACCTTGGTAAAGATAATGTCATGGTTGACTTCTTATCATGCCTACAATCCCCTCAAGAAGATACTACAGTGGATGACTCATTTCTATGTGAGCACCTATTCTCCCTCACTTTTACTACACCTTGGTATGATGATATGACTAACTAACTTACAACAAGGTTACTTTCATATCACTTCCTCCCTAAATAAAAAATATATTTGATTCAAAAGTAATAGGTATTCATGGCTATCCAAATTCCTTTTCTATACTAGGCCTGACTCTATCATCAGAAGATATCTTAGATAAGATGAATTTTCATATATCCTTAAATCCATCCATGATTAACCCTATCGAGGGCACTTTTCATCCAAGCGTACAGTAGTAAAAATCTTGAATATAGGATATTATTATCCCTCACTCCATATAGATTTAATAAGGTATACTACTTATTGTGATAGATGTCAATGTATGGAGAGACCCACATGTTCAAATAAGATACCTTTATAGCCTCAAATGGTGCTTGAACCATTTGAAAAATGGGGCCTAGACTTTGTAAAACTTTTTTATTCAAAATCTAATAACAAAGAGTACATCCTTGTATATATTGACTATGTGAATAAATGGATGGAAGTAAAGTCTCTTATAGATGCCACGGATGAGAAGGTGGTAGCTTTCATCTATGAATAAATGTTCACAAGATATCGTATACCATGAGAAATAGTCATTGACTAAGGACTCCAATTCACTACTAGTTTAATTACTACTTTGGTCTAATAATATGAGATTAGGCATAAGAAATCAACTCCATATCATCCATAGTCTAATGGATAGGAAGAAGTCACCAATAGAGAGTTAGAAAATATTTTGACCAAGACTATTAGTATCTCCCATAAGGATTTGGAGGCTAGACTTCCTAAAGCTATTTGGGCTTATAGAATCACATGGAAGACTATTACAGGCTTCACCCCATATGATTTGGTCTATGGGAAGAAACCTATCTTGCCAATTGAATTTGAGCACAAGACCTTACAGATAGCACTAGAATTTGGGATGGATATATCTAAAGCATAGACAAAAAGGTTTATGCAACTAATTCCTTAGATGAATATAGAAAGTAGGTATTATAGAACATAGAACTTGTACAGCACTAGTAGATTGGATGACATGACAGGTAATTTAAGACCAAGCAATTCAATGTAGGAGATTGGGCCCTTCATTTTTATTAAAAATACAAGGATCACAAGGGGAAACACTAGACTAGATGGCTTGGTCCATTTGAAATTGAGCATGTTTATGATAATTGAATATCACAACTCCAAACCATTAATCTGGTAAGATTTTATCTACTAGTTAATTGCCACAAACTAAAGTTATACAAAAAACCACTCACTTAGGAGGAGTTTACCAAGCACATTTATACGTAATTACAAAATGGATACAATGATGTACTACATTAGCATGATGTCTCACAAGAATAAAGGAGAACCAACCAACACATAGATGAAAAAGCAAAGGAGGACATCCTAGCCCTCCTCTGACATAAAGACTATGACCTTCACTTGATCATTGACCAATCACCCTCACAAATGACTTGGTAAGGACCCAAAATAATCATTCTACTATAAGTATTAGTTAGAGTCAAAAAAATAATAAAAACCCTTTTTAGGCATTGTTGGTAGTTTTTGGGTGGAAAACTAGCATGATGGTTGCCTAAAACTATAAACCAGGCCTAAATAGAAAACTAGCTTATTGGCTATTTAGGGGTAAAAATAAAAAAGGAAACTAAACAATCATTTTGAGAAAAACTATTCATCTTCCTCTAATTGCCATGGGCTATTCTATAGCTGTTATAGGCACCTCCCTCACCATTTTTATAGGCACCTTTGTCAATGAAGGTATTCCTTTAGTTGCTATAGGCTCTTTTATAGTTGTTATAGGCACCTTTTTCATGTTTGGGCATAACTTTGTAGCTACTATGGGAACCACCTCTAGTTTTTATAGGTACACCCTAACACCTCTTTAAGCACATACAAGATAGTTCTTCACAAACTCTAAGCTATGGCCTTAGCTATGAGTTTTTTATAAATATATGGAAGACACTAGATAAGATAGAGGAGTGAAGGAGGATTAGAGCATAAAATTGAAAACATTACTTGGACTTACCCTTAAATAATAAGGTAAGAGCCACAATAAAATCATGTGCTTCCAATCATTATTTGGAGTGTTGTAGACTAGAATTTATGGTTGTAGGGACACACATGAAATACTTTCAAATTTTGGTCATTTCATGGAGAGGATTTCACTCTGTCACATAGTGAGATCTAGGATTCTTGGAGCATAGGTCCCAATTTTGAAAACCATACTGATTGCTAAAGGAAAAATTCACTAGGCACAAAATATATAGGGAGTAAGATAGAATAAAGACAAATCATCAATAGGCTCATGTAGAAGAAGATCAAAAAGCAAAAACACCCTCAACTACCCTCTTCCATATTCATATATCACCTAACTTGGATAACACTGATCTACAATAACCACCTTGTGGTAGGAGGGCAATAATCTCTCATCCAACTACAAGACCCCTATTCTAATTCCATGTAGGTTATCATGATTACATGTAGGAGAGTTGAGGGCACCATGGAAGGCTAACATCATGTGATCTCATAATTACTCAAAGGGTCCCACTTTAGTCTATTTATAACTACCAACAAAATAATTTCATTCCATCAACCATTTACATGCAAACACTCACATTCAAATCCTTGGTGTCACCCTAGGTAAACTATTAAAAAGGTACATCATATATTTTAGTCATATAAAAATATTTATTATTTTAATATAGTATTTATTATATTGAAAATCATATTAAATAATTAACATGTCATTCATTAATACCTCTCAACTCACACTTAAACCATCATGATGATGTCTCGACCTACACTTATATCCCTACTCATTCCATGTCACTTGGGGACAAGTGATAGCTCACATGTGAGGGGGAGAGTGTTCTAGGCAATAATACCATGAATTACATGATCCATACATGTGGTATTAGATTCCATAATGATTCCATAATAAATTATAAGGACAAAAATCACTTTAATTATTTTCCCTTGTAAGTAAAACCATTCACGCAAAGTTGAAGCACACCATAACCTATAACCTAAAACCATAAAATGCCATTATTGAAAAAAACCTACTTTGTTATAGGCAAAACTTTAGAATCCAAATAGAATGTGTTTCCAATTATTGTTTGAAAGGATTGATAGAAAGCTAAACCTAGTAGAATGGGAGGGTCAGTTGTGATAAGAAAACCCATAGATTATAGGCAACTTCAAGGAGACCCAGCTAGTTAGGCTATCTTCAATAGAGTTGGATAAACCACTTATTTTGATAAATTTTAGTATTTCTCAAAACCCATTACTAATTAATTTATAAGATATTTTACAAGAGAGAAGGCTACTATACATGGCATCACATTTCCAATCACTAAATAACTAGTAAGCTAGGTAATTAGGTTTCCAAGTATAGGAGAGAACTGGCAAGACAAACCTAACGGTCAAAAAGCTAGACAATAGTTTTGTTAGGGAGATGAAAGGATAGTACCAAAGAAAGGTGGTGTGTAGATACTCAACCTACCTATAGCCTAGAGTGAAATAGACTCATACATCATTAGATATTTGACCTGTGAAGGAAGGTACTCTTTAATTTATACTCTATAGTTTAAATTTTTGAACCACTTAAGGCATGATAAAACCATTAATGTTCCAAATTACCTATAGAACATTCTAAAAAATATGTCTAAATATTACTAGAATGGGATTGAGAAATCCCTATCTCATCATTACCTAATATGGTTAATAACTAAACATGGAATAAATATTGTTAGACCTAACCTCACCTAGGAATAATTTATAACCCTAGGGAATGGTGAACCTCAGCAAGAAGAGGGAAATAATAAGGAGAAATCTCTTGAAGATTAAGCCCAATAGACTTCATAAGAAGGTACTATGGGCACTAGTGCTATAAGATAGCCTGAAACTACTGAAGATCCATCTGAAATTACTACAGGTAGAAGAAGGAGAAAGAAACTAGTCCTACCTCTTGATAAAATAGAGGAAGAAAGTCCACCCACACAAACTGAGCAAAATATTCCTTCTCCCACTATTCCAACTATATCTTCACAAAATATTAATTCTTCCACCATGGTTCCTTTAAGGAAAGAGGAAGTTCTTCCATCAACTACTACACAAGAAGAACAAATTCCAACATCCACCCCTCCTAAAAAGAAGAAAAAAATTGAAGAAAAAAGCCCTCTATATCAAGAAGGAGACATCCTCCTATGAGATCTCATAGTATTAAAAAACAAAATAAAACTAGAGCCTCCTCACCCATAGACATCAGTGAGGATGAAAAGGGAAAGAAACAGCCTAGGATTCAAAAGAACCCTAATGGGTTCAAGATTGTAAAATGTTCTATTGAAGAGGAATCTACCAAGGAAGAAGTACAGTCACCTAAGCCACCTAGATTCATTGAGGAAGACATGGATCTCCTCAAAAACATTGGGTACATAGAAGAAGAGCCAAAAATGATAAATAAACCTATAGAAGAAGAGGAATTGGTTGAAGAAAAGACTATGGAAGAAGAATCAGAACAAGAAATAGTTCCTCATGACCATTAGTTCTAAACCTTGGAATAAGTTATGAAATAAACATATATGTTGAGGAATGAGATAACAAAGCTAAAAGGTAAAAGAGGCCTAGAAACACTTATGGGGGAAAAAATTATAAAACCATATATGGAAAGAGAAAGGTTATTGAAGGAACTTTCATCAACTTCCTTAGAAGAACCTATAGCGACTTCATCTACTTTTCTCATAGATAGCATTAGTGTACCCTCAAAGGCACCTACAAAATATAATGTTCAAGCTTTGGTACCTTTCTACAATAGATTTTCTCCTCCATTGCCTACTGTAAAAACACCTACAATAGAATAATTTATTGATGTGGATCCTTCAGCTACCACACCTGTAGAAATTGATGACCTAAATTTTCTTAAGGAAAAATTTGGTGATGATGAAACTTACTATAAGGAGTTGGTACAAAAATTTAAGGTATATGTTGAAATAAGAGACTAGCAAGATGACTTACAAGAAAAATAGGAATTGGTTGAAATTAAGATCAAGTATTTGAAGGAAAAGATTAATAAAATGCATGAAACCATCGAAAAATTAATAGAGTACATATCACCTTCTAGGGTGTATTCCATCAACTTAGAAGAGATATGGCTTAAATTTAGATATGATAGGATCTATAATGATCCATCCTACATGGTTTATGACCCTAAATCTTTCTTTGAAGTTTATAAACATATTGACCCTAATCTCTAGGCATAGTTAAGTTATTTTTACATACACCAGTATGATGTACCCAGTGATACAAATTGGAATCCAAATATATACTTGGGAGATGTCCAATTCAATGCATTTTCTTCACATGTTCTTAATGAAATAGGAATAAGGAAACATGTGGAGTATCAAGAAAAATAAAAATAATCTACCCTAATGATTAGGGTTTAATTAGGTAATCTAGATACTATAATAGAAGAATGGATCTCCTTTATGATTTCAGGTACTCCAAAAGCATGGGTCATAAGGAAACAAGTAGAACATCAAAATCATTATTTTAGTCTTATAGAAGGAGATGGAAAGAAAATTTTTATTTCTTGTTCTCATAGATGGGTAGAACTCTCTAATTATTTAAAAATAAAGGAACCTTATTCCCCTCAAAACCTTAAGGAGGCCATACATAGAGTATACATGTATATTGATCTTGTCAGGAGGAGAAGGGTAAAATGGTTGGGATTGATGTTTTAACCTCCTATGTTTTGGTTCCCAATTCCTAACTAAGAAGGAAAGGTCTCATCTAATATAGGGTTAGAGAAGAAAATATGAAAGAACAATGATGATGATAAAGGATTCTATATCTTTGAAGGGTCAGGCTACACTAAGCCCCTAAATTTCAAAAAAAATGTGGTTTCAAAATGTAGCCAAGGCTTGCTCGAGGTCAAGAAAGAGGTTAAGTAGGGGGTGTGTTGAGACCACAAATTGCTATATTTTATAGCCTCATCTATATTTAAATCCCCATAACCATCCATGACTCATGAAAATTAATGAATGAATTTATGAATTTTTATGTGCATTGATATATATATGTTATGTTATGAATTAATGATGTTTTTTCTTTGATTAGATTATACTTACGTAACTTTATTTTTAAAAAAATTGAACGATAAAATAAAGCTAAAAGAATATTGTTTGGGCTCAAATATTATAGGCTACCCATAATAAATGTAGGCTTCCACCTATAGGTTACCTATAGCCACTACTGGCTTCCACCTACAAGGTGCCAACAGCAACTAGTAGCTCCACCTATAACTTGTTCATAGCCACTACTGGCTTCCACCTATAGGGTGCCTCTATCAACTGTAGGATTCCTTCTATAATTTTCTCATATCCACTGCTAGTTTCCACCTGTAGGTTGTCTATAGCCTCTACAGATTCACCAATAGGATTCACCTATAGCTTTCCCATAACCACTACATAAAATAGAACTATCATTGTGATGAGATCTTAAAGACACATCCAACTATCTTGGGAACTGAGTGAATTATTGAAGAGGACCATAGCTATTTTATAGACTCTCCACATACAAGGAATATTGGATGTGCTGCCAAAGATGAGAAAGACAAGGATAATGGGAAGGAGACAAAAAGAATTAAAATAGCAAAATAGTATACATTGTCCTTAACCCAGTCAGGACTAAAATAAGTAACTTTAGTTACTAACCACTTTAAGGTTGACTAGGGTAGTTCCTAAAGTATTTATACTTTCCCTAGTTTAATTTTTTTATTAAAATCTAATAAGCTATCTTTTGTATTTAATGGCAGAACCTAGATTAGATTAGGAGTTGGATAGATGATAACAGAATAGCAAAATTATAGAAGTCATTGCATTATGAATATTGTAATCTTTTGTAGAAATATTTAATTTTTATATATCTGAGTAATGAGAAGTTTTATTATATAAGAAGCTTTTTCAAGTCTCTTAGAAAAGGATTGGAACTTAGTTCTGAACGAGGAAGGGCCCCCTCAGAAGGAGTTGTAGTGAAGATACTAACCCTCCTTAGTTGAAGTGTGTTGTATGTTGATTTTATTATTAGTTTAATTATATAAAATGTGATGCATGTGTGATTCATAAGTATGAAGTATTTATATATTTTTGTTATAATAGTCTCATAGTACAACTATCTAGTGAATTTAGCATAAGTTCATTGTACTACAATGAATAAAGCAAGTTAATATATGAATCACTAATGCATATATAGTGATGACATCCTTGAAAATCATACTTACCTTGGGTTAATAATTAATGTTAATTAGACTCAAGAATCTGGTATTAATTAGGTAATAAGTCTACACAACAATCATGTCCCATGTATTTGTATTGAATTTGATTGAATGCCATTTGAACTTGTAACTCTTGAAATTTGTACCTTATAACTAATTTTGCACATGTCCATCCATTATGAATCAAATATATTTAAATATATATTAAATTAACTATAGTAAAACATGCATGTCACATGCCCCCATAATCTAAAAAATTTAAATCATGTTGTAATTTTGAAAACAATATAATGTCATGCTATTTGAAATTGGCTCATGAGGACTTGACTTCTCAAGACAAACCCATTATAATGCCCCAATTTTGAGATGAGAGACATAGCCTACATGTCTCAAAAGATAACTATAAAATATGTGAAAGATTTAATCATGTTGTATCATATGAACAATTGAATTGAATTGTATCATAGTGTTGAATAAAACATTTAATTCTATATGAAACATGTGTTAGAGAGATATAACATTGAATCACGAGCATGATGTGCATGATATGAATCATGGCACAAGAGAAAAGTACAAAATAGAAGTAATGCATGATATGAATCATGGAACCATAATAAAAATTAATGAAAAAGCAAGCAATTTCATATAATGTCACACATAAGGCCCAAAGGCCACATACAAGGGACACGTGAACATCGCATTAACATACAAGGCCAAAGGCCACACATAAATCACATGAGGATGGCATATAAGCAAGAACATGTATATGTTTCATACAAAATTTTAAGGTACACACAAAATAATCAAAGTATTTTTATTTTATCATGTAATAAAGTAAGAAAGAAACATAGAACAGATATAATTAGTCTCAATCGATCATATGTATCAATGTTATTGTTAGCAAGTAGCATATCCATGTAACACAATGTAAATTATTAGTGATTATTAAAAAAAATTATGATATATATCTCTACATGGTATATAGGTTTTGGATATATATAAATTATTTAAGTGTTCATAGAGAATAAATATATGACCCCAACTTAGCAAGGTTGTTAGGTTAAAAGGGAATCCTGACATCAAAAAACCATGTAATAGTATACCCTCTATTACACTCAATACCTCATGAAAAGCATTATGTATTTAAAACTAAATTATGTTATCTAGTTATCATGGAATAAATAACATATGTAAATAATTAATCTAGAAATATTTGAAAATGCTTTTAGGGTCTTGGCTTTGAAATTTTGCAAATATTTTGATTTTTATGAATTTTTGACATATATGATCTATTTTTTTGAAATTTTTTGAATAATTGAACTTAAAAGATACAAAAAATGTTAAGAATCAAGGATTAAAAAATTAAATGAAAGGGGTCCAAACAATCCTCGATAGGTGCTAAAGCATAATGTGGTAAGAATGAAGGCAAGGAAAATGACCCCAGTGTATGTGTAAATTAATCATAGCATTGTAGAACAAATTATATATATATATATATATATATATATATATATATATATATATATATATAATAATTTAAATGCACCCAATGAGTAAGTGTAGATGTGATCATGTAAGAGTAATAGAAGTTATACCATGATAGATATGTAATAGTATGCAAGTGAATTAAACATTTGAAATCAATGTAAGATAGTTGGTTTATATTGTTCTAATTAGTTTCAAAAATCAAGAGGGTAAGTGCCAAAATTGAAAATAAATCTAAGTTATATAAGAATGTGTGGATAAGGGATAGATTAATTATAAATGAGGTAAAACCAAAGAAGTCATGTATAAGGGATGATATGCAATTAAAATCAAATTATCTCATCAAGGGGATGCTTATGTGTAGGCTTTGTATCATTAGGATCACACCAATCTTATATATTATTAAGATCATAATCATTAATGTAATCATTATCATAAAAAAGGATTAACTTGTTAGATTGAGATTGAAATTTTGATATGTTATTTTGATTATCTTCTATATTTGTGTATGATAAACTCAATACACCATAGATTGGAGTTATTTTTTGAATATATGCATCATTTTTAAGATCTTGTGAATTATTTTGAACAGAGAATTATCATTTATTATTGGTTAAACATTAGGAAGAGAAATTTTTTATTCTTTGTCTTTATCCTTTTCTCTATGCATAAACTAGATATAATGTTTGATTCCATAGCAACCATATATGTATCATTATACTTTGTAAGAATATTTTCCCTGGGAAACATTTTCAAAAATGTGTTTTCTTTATTATCTTGAACTTTTTATTACAATGTTTCTTTTGGTAATTTTTATTTATGTAATATTGCTTCTTCATCTTGTTATTTTTGTAATCTTACTTTCTCTAACTATGATTTTTGAAACTTTTCTTGTTTTTAAAGATATTTTTGTATCCATATTTTCTATTTTTGTTATTTTTACATTTTTTTTTTAGGAAATATAATATAAGTGTGTTGCTTATTTGATTTATCAATTATAAAATCACCACTATCAATGATATTTTATATTTTGTTCTTCAAATCAAAGCAATTATATGTATGATGCCCATGTAATTTTGGATATGCACAATAGTATTTTGATATTTTTAGAGGAGACATATAAGTAATGAAATCAACTTATTTTGAAGCATCTCTTAGAATCACACTTGGACTCTTATTAGTATTTTACATATTTTTTGAAGCATTAATAGTAAATGTCAATTGTTTTTGAAGTACATGATATTTAGATGAAGATACATGATTAAAAATAGTGCACTCTATATTTTTTGTTATTTTTAAGTGATATTATCTTTGAACTAAAATTTTTATTTTAATTTTGTAACTCTTCTATTCAATTTCTTATAGTTATAATTTGATCTTGAAGGGATTCAAAGGCAAAAACCCTCAGTATATGTAAGGGAATATGCATATAGATACAATAAATATGAGGCATGGAATGGATAAGGTCTTCCCTTGGCTTGGAGATTCATTTATTATATATGAGTTACTTGCTTCTTGTTGATTGATAACATTGAAATAATTATCACTAGCAAGAGATACATTGTCATCAGGTGGTAACTCTATGCTAAGATTGAGATTAACATCATGTTAATGTAAGCATGAGGCATAAGTAAAGGCAACATCATAAGATGTGTCATTAGTGTCATGTATTTCAACTATATCATGTGATGTGCTAAGGTAATAAGAAAGAAGTTCATCCTCTTTGATTGATAAGGAAGAGAAATGACATGTACACTCAATATCCAATATTTGTAAATGAGTAAATTTATAAATTATTTTATTAATAAATCATTTTTTCAAATAATTTGATCTTGATTTGATAGATTTTCATATCCCTCAAATTTTCCAAAAAAAAACTTGGAAAAATAGTGATTATGCACATACTTAAAAAACATTTGTCAACGGAAGATTGATCTAGGATCTAAACAATCATATTTCTTGAACAAGATTCATTCATGGTTGTAAAAACAATATACACATCTTTCAAGGAAATGGAGTGTTATGAATTAGATAAATTCTACTTAAATTTTGAACTCAATGTTAGTGATGAGATTGGCAACCACTAGTTTATCCACACAAAGATTTAACCTTCATGACGTAATCTAAATTAAATGTACATTACATAATAAAACTCTTAACATTTACATTGATTTCTTACAATTGATGTAGGATTTTAAGGGAAAGATAAATTTATTTACCCAATCTCAATCTGAGGCACAAGTCTCATACCAAATAATATCTTTGAGACTTAAATTCTAACATACATTCAACTGATAAATCATTTAATGGATATACATATCAAAGATAAGATTATGATCCTAATATAAAATAAATATGAGTGAAACCTATATGTCCTTATGTTTAATACCACTTAGATGGTTTCCAATCATACCTCTCATATAATCTTCCCTCACATAATCATTTAATTTTAGACTTAGTTCTAACATTAATTTATTTATCTAATACAACAATCAGGTTTTAGTCATGCTTAAATACATAAAAATCATACCCAAAAGCTAACAATTTGCATCATGAATGTTCTTTTTCTGATTATTAATCCTTAGATGATAATTCATTATTAGAAACTTAGTTTAGGGTATTGATCACATCATTATCTATTATTATACTTACATTTAATGTTCAAGTGATAATATGATAAACATGAAATAAGCTCTCTTTGATTATTTACACCAAGACATAACTTTGTCTTGTCAGTATTTACACTATTAGTTTTAAATCCATTAAACAAATAAAGTTGTATTTAAGTATGCATATATGTTCTTACATATATATAAACATCTATATTCAAACTTCAATTGAAATACACATAATTTCAAAAGAATCTTTATCGCAGTAAAAGTTGAGGGATTTACCAAATCCATAAAATGTGCATATGACCAATGAGTTTTGATGTTAAATGCATTTTTTATAAAGGAGTCTAAAACTTGATTATGTAAATTGATCCATCTGAATCACACATAGATTTACACTCATAACAAAACAATTTATGATTCACATTAAATTTTCCAAGACAAAGTCATATCCAATGAATAGGAACTTTAATATTGGTACATTTGTATTTCATACCCCGATTACATTCAAATGTAATTTTAATTAATATTATTTTGAATTGATACAATCATACACACACACACACACACATATAACATTATATATATATATATATATATATATATATTTATATATGTATATATATATATATATATGTATATATAATAAATATATTTATATATGTATATATATACATAATATATATATGTATGTATGTATATATACGTATGTATGTATGTATGTATATGTATGTATATATATATATGTATGTATGTATGTATGTATATATAATAAATATATTTATATATGTATATATATACATAATATATATATATATGTATGTATGTATATACATATACATACATACATACATACATGTATATATGTATGTATGTATGTATGTGTATATATATATATATATATGTATGTATGTATGTATATATAATAAATATATTTATATATGTATATATATACATAATATATATATATATGTGTGTGTGTGTGTGTGTGTGTATGTATGTATGTATGTATATATGTGTGTGTGTATATATATATATATATATATTATGTGTATATATACATATATAAATATATTATATATATATACATTTTTTTTTGTATATATTATGTATATATACATATATAAATATATATATACATACATACATATATATATATATATATATATATATATACATACATTATAATATAACGTATGTATATATATATATATATATATTGTATATATATACATACATTATATATATATATGTATGTATGTATGTATGTATGTATACATGTATATATGTGTGTATGTATACATGTATATATGTGTGTATGTATGTATGTGTGTGTATATATATATATATATATATATATATGTATATATATGTATATATATGTATGTATGTGTGTGTTTATATATATACACACACATACATACATATATATATATACATACATACACACATATATACATGTATACATAAATACATATATATGTATGTATGTACATATGTTGATATATATCTTATATTTTATATATATAATATAATATATAATATATATATGTATGTATGTAATTATGTCTGTGTGTATATACACACACATATACATGTATACATAAATACATATATATGTATGTATGTACATACGTTGATATATATATCTTATATTATATATATATAATAGAATATATAATATATATAACATAATATTATATATACATACATACATTCATACACACACACACATATATATGTATGTATATGTATGTATGTATGTATGTGTGTGTGTGTGTGTGTGTATATGTATGTATTTATGTATGTATATATATGTATGTATGTATGTGTGTGTGTGTGTGTGTGTGTATACATACATACATATATACATACATATACATACATATATATACATACATGTGTGTGTGTGTGTATTAATATTTATTTCCATAAGTATACTAATATGTGTATGTATGAACCCATGTGTTCAATTACAACCTTTGTGTAATAATAATTCTTTAGTAGCTTCAACTAAGAGTTTGAATTTTATGTATATCAACATAAAATGTGAACCTACATCCATTTTTTTAAAATCTCACTAATTGAAATCCAAATTGCCAAAAAATGACTTATGACTACTATTATTAGATAAATAATTCTCCTTTACTCATTATAACTAAAGAGAGATCAATAATAACATATACAGAGAAACTTATCTTTTTCCCCTCTCAACATATCATTTTTGAAATCCAAAAACAAATATATATTGCTGCCATTGATTTATGTTAATGTAACTACCATCAATTTGGAAAAGTAAATAATATGAAAATTGAAACCATACAAATCACCCAATCATGTACTAAAGTACTAAATATCAAATAAAAGTCATTGCACATCCTTTGAAATTGTATAATACAACTTGACAAGGATTGGTGTTGGTAATCATGACATCTTTAAATTATAAGTGGTCTTGAAAACTCATTCATAAACAACAGTAAGTCTAAACAAATGAATTATAAAACCTACAATATTATGAACATTTTGCAAAGACTTACGAATCATTTTTTTTCCATTCAACCTATTAAACACAGATCCCATTCCCATCTATATACTTATAGTGGGTATCATAATACACACAATTCAAAACTAATATATATAGGAATTTAAAAGGAATTATGTTTCATAAAACTTTATTTATTCCCAACTTCTATTAACTCAATTATTTATGAATTGCATTCCTGCCCATATCAGAAAGGAAATATTAATACTAATCTAACTCAACCACTTCAATAAAATGCATGGTTGTATCTATAGGAATTTATAAAATATAACTCATATACACCAATCAGTTATATATATAGCTTATGAAATAATATATGCATATATTTGTAAAGGAATTCTATGAATTTACATCAAGAAACTATTTTATCTTAGACATAACTTGAAACTTGAAATATTATGCAACACCACAAAGAGTACACTTAGCTATCTCATTACAAGAAAGGACTGAATCATTGAGAGTCATTTTTAGACCTATGATTCATTGATCATATAGGAAAGAGATCAATATAACTTGTGAGATATATAGTCATACATATCTAGTTGCATGAATTCAATATAAACTCCACACACTGTTTCTCCCGAAATGAATCAAATGAAAACATTGTTGGATTACAATGTATAACACATAGGGTTCATAAACACTTATGAAACTACAGCCAACATTATTTTCCTTTCATTGACTTCATAAAATATTTTAAAATAATACACCAATTCAAGAAACCAAACATAATCTACACTTCATGATTTATTCTAAAATGGATACATTGTTACAAAATGTTATTCAACACTTTTTCCACCAAACACTCAAGATCACAAAGTCTTTTTCACCCAATTTTCCATGCAGGATCTTGCAATAAAGACCCATCCACATGGTTGAGAGAAACTCAACCATAGATAGGTTTCCCTATCCACCCCAACCATTGGTTGGAGATGGAATTAGGGACCTAGAAACAAGACTACAAAACTCAAATAACCCATAAAAGTGATGTAACAATGATTAACCATTTACAAATATGGATACCCAACTTAACTTAAACCAAGGCAAGGTTCACATAAAAAGTTAAGAAAATATACTAAACAAAAACCTAAATTAGGGTTTGACTTAAAATAATCATGAAAAAAATAAACATTCGACCAACATGACCAAGTAATTTACAAATAAATACAATGTATTTTCCAATTTACCCATTACCATCTAAGAGTGGTACAACTTGCAGTCTAACCCTACTAGATATCCTCAACTAAATGCAAATCCATAAACTATTTTCAAGCCTATTCCTAAATTTTTATTTCCAATCCAAAAATAATGTTTATATCCAAAGAATGTAGCACCCATTATCTTTTTTCAACTAAAACAAAGCCAAGAATCACTTACTTATTTTATGCAGACAAATGATACTAGGAAAACTTGCCCAGCACATTCTTTCCTTCCCCTTTTTCTCTCTCCTAATATCCCATGGTATTGGTAGTTACATTACATATAACCCCAAGTTATATCAAACATAACTCCCACTCCTCAACTTTCATTATTTCATGCATACTCTAAACTTATACAAAATTTCACCATTACCAACTTCCAGTTTCAAAACCCTGGCCTTGTGCATGTTTTCATGCAAAAATGCATCCAGATATTTTTTCCAAAATAATGATAACCCTAATATTTTACCAAAGTCAATCAAAATCATTGTTACCATGGTTACCATAACCTAATTTTTCCTTTTACCATCATCTCAAAATTTCCAAGGTAATTCCAATGAACCAACTAAGTTAGTAAACCTTATCAAGGTCAAAACTCATGCCAAAGAGAAAGATTAAGGTAAGCATTGGGTGGTCTTGTGACCCCCAAAACTTTTAATAATAAAATCATGACTTAAGTTATTTTTTCCATGGTCTTTCCATGGTTTATGGGCAATGATTTAAAACCTTAGTTCATATTCACTATGTCCTTTATGAAATTTAATACTAGAAAGTATACCTTCATTATTTTTAATAAACCTCTTTATTTTAATTCCTCATCCAATATTAGACTCTGAGCATTATCGTTTTGGCCCTATATTTCCTAGTATAACAATGTGAGAGTATCATATACCATAATAGGTCCTAAATACGAACCTTAAAAATATGTCAAGGGTCTCACAACCTTAAAAAACCTTACAAATTCATAATGGTGTTTAGAATGAATCACATTACTATTCAATTCTTGTCAAGGTGATTAATGAACATTAAAAACGTACAAGACACTCAACCAACATAAAAACAACACTCAAAAAATTATCATACATAAAAGACCCAAGCAATCACAACTACAAACTGACCAAGTGAAAGACTCAACTCAAGGAAAATAGACATTATTTGATCATTTTTTTAGCTACCTATGTACCATACCTTGGTTATTGGATTCACATCTTCCACATCCAACCTACCCATAGTCAAGCTAATCATAGGCATCAACAATATCTGATATAAATATCAACATATACTCATATAAAATTCTACATTAATGATTTTAGTTCAATTTAAACAAATATATAATGTTATTCAAATCACATAATGTTTATATTAAATATCCACATAACATAATAATGTCAAAACAGTCCTAAAAATCAATAAAATTCAATGTGCTAGATAAGTGTGGTCATGACATAGATTTACCTTTAAATGTTGTTTATTTGAGACTTGAATTATTATTTTTTCTTTACATTACAACTCAAATAAGAAGGTTAATTTTAAGAATATTCTAAAGCTGAATTTATTTCTATGGACTCATTTTCCCATGTTTCATCAAAATCAAAATGTCTATTCATTCTGATTTCATCAAAATCATAATCATTGATACATGCTTCTTCCATAATTTTTTATTTATTGTAATTTATCCATTCATCATCATAAGTAAAAGACACAACATGAGTAGAGAAAAAATAATTTTAACTATTTTAGACATGCAAAACTAATTTTTAAGTGCCTAATAATGTTTAATCTTAACATCCTTACCTTAGTCCATTCATCATTTTGCTAACTCATAATCTATAAGAGACTATCTATTGTATTATAAACACATAAAATATCATATATAAATCCCTATTTAAATCCTATTTTATATGCTTACATATATATTTATATGTTAAACTAGTCTTGTACACTTGACAAATATCTCTTAAGGCTTTATCCTTTAGGTTTACCTTCCTTACAGATGAAAGACTCACATTTGACATCTCACTAGATCTAATTACTTATTTTTTAGCCCAACCTTGATTACTTTAAATATATAGATCACTTATAACCATAAAAGTATTAAAATATTATATGCATCCTTAACTAATGGTTACATAACTTCGATAACATTCTTTCATCCTTGACAATTGTATTTAGGACATGATAGTAGCATCGACACCATTATCCCTATTCTAATGTAACTATCTTAGGCTTAAAAACACTCAAATTTGCAAATATTTAGATTTTTATGTATTGGCATGGGAATTTCATTAACCCTTCCATGAGGATAATATCAATCATAGTTATTCTACCCTATTCATCCCTATTTTCATATCAATCATAGCATCAATCATACTACAGGTCTAAATCACTCAAAACATACCCCATGAGCCATATTTGTCAAGTTACAAGATATATAATTGTATTCACTTTCATATAGCATTTTACACCATTGTTTACACATATACCAACACCTAGGGGAGAAATACATAAGCTTGAGGCCCTCTCCTTGGAGTATTGGTTATATAGGTAGTGTTCATTGACAAAGGGATCCTTAAGGTTAGCTCAATCATGAGACCACTAACCCATTTTAGTAAGTTAACATAACCTAAGATGAAGAGTTAGTGTTTGAGTTATAAATAGTGACACAAAGCCTATGCACAAGATCCAGATGCATTAGACAAAGGGCCATAGAAAACTTAGAAATACCTAGGTGGTCATTTCTTGGTATAGTGAACATTTTATATAATATAGTTACATCAATATTCTGATAGTATCTCAAGTATCCATAGGTTGATTCAAGTGTCTAGACAGCCAAAGAAAATATTTATAGAATGTTATGACTAGTTCCTAAGCATCAAATAACCTATTTTCACACCTACACATCTTAGATCTATCTATGCATCATTACATAAGCTAAGTATTATTTCTTACTCATAATTACATAATAAAAATACTATTTGGAATTGTACTTTTTATATTTATTATTTTCATAATTCAACATTAAAATTAAATAGCATAAACTAAATTATTTAATTTGCCTGATTTAGGGTTTAATCCACTCTTGGTTAGACTATTCCTCCTAAAATTTAATTTACAGAAAGGTTTAAGCACATATTCATCCCTATTAAACCTAAAGGCTCATGTTGGATTATTTCTATCAATATTTATCCTTTATGGATAAGTCTACAGTAGGTCAGATAGGGATGCACTATGGCCTTATCCACTAGCACAGCCTTGTCCTCAGCACTCTAATGTTCACTTTTTTAAGTTAATAAATTTCACAATAGATCTCCCATGAATTTTTTTAAGTTAGTGAAAATACTCCAAATATTCCCCTATGTAATCACATCAAGTCTTCTCCAAATACATCCATTAATCACTTGGGAATTTTGTTGCATATTAAGCAAAAGAGCACTATTTATTACAATTTAAAGTATGTATCATTCTAATAGTCATAGGCCAAATCTAAATACATTTTATTATAGGTTAAGGGAATCTATTATCAAGAATTTTAATCAATCTTATATCTATAATCATACAGTTTCACAATCAAGAAGGAGAACTACATCACCTAAAGCCCATTTAGGATATGTATGTAGCACTTAAATTACATGGGGTTTTTTTAGGTTAGCTCAGATATTCCCATTACCCATTATCCCCTTTTTATTTGATATACTATTTGGTTTTTGTGTAGGAACAAGGGTTCATATTTTACAAGTCTCCTACACACCATATCATCATACAAATTTAATCAACAAACCCTCACATATAGTCACATAGGTTGAGATCTAAAAATTAGGTGCACAGTCAAATAGGACATGACCACAGTTAGTTAATAATGATAAATTATGCCATTATCTTCCTTATATAGACTTATCCAATCACATATTAAATTCTTACATTTGGTCAAGACATATTACATAGGTCCTATCAATTAGTTTTTAGTCACAACCAACTTGCACAGTCAGCATAAATTATGTTGTATGGATATTTGCATACATGTAGGCCTATTTAATATTCTTAGATAATTTATAATTCTTTAAAAAAAATTATCTTTTTTTAGTTTATTATCAAATTGATATATTTTATCTTTCATATTTCAATAGTTTAATATATATTAATTTGATTCACTTCAACTGAAAATAGATTAAACATTCTAGTTCCTACATTTTTGGAACATTTCTTATTGTATGCTTTATTTTTGTCTTAGAATTTTATACATGTTTATATAAATTATTGACATTGGAATAAAACAACCTTAAACCTTATATAAAATCCAACATATAACAATTCAATTTCTTTGACCTTGGATTCAATCTGACACTAAAGAAGTATGTCTTGTCACCTTGGATAAATAAAGCACAAAAGCTCTTTCTTTAAACATCAAGTTGATTATATATATATATATATATATATATATTTTATTTTAATTTCTCTTTGTTTGTGTTTGTCTTAAAAACTATGTTTTGGTAGTTTTCAAACTACTTAGTGATTGTCATGAAGGGCTACATGGTGATCTATTTAAAAACATCATGGTGTGAGGGGTTCATCTCAATCCTTATAGACATTGTACATCACTAAACATGGAATTTAGTTTCCATGTACCTCAAATTATATTTAAAATAGCTAGGATCCCTTGTTTATACCATAGGAAACATCTTTTCATTATTTTATTTGTGGTGCACTTGAGAGGAACTTATCACTCAATGAAGTTAATCTCATCATACATTTAGAAACATGGTTAGTGGCATAAAGTGATACACCCTTATCTTATGGCATGTCTAGGGATACCTGTGGTTGACTTGTGGAATATGTACCTCTTTTATATTCTTGTCACATTTATCTATGTTCTTATTAGGTTGGCATATGGAATAACCATGGCTAGGTAGATTATATATATGAGGTAGTAGTTATTCTTATAGGAGCACATTGAAAATTATATTCTTATTTAATTATTGTGGAGGTTTCTCCCTCAAAGTGGCTCAATCAGGGCTTTTTTAGTAGTGACTATTCATTAATTCATGAATATTTCATTTTTAGGAATTTGGTTTTGGTAATTTATTAAGGTCGATAGATGGGATTGGATCACCAAAATTTTAGGGATATTTTTTTGGGAGGGGGTTAGCTCACCAACCCTTTACAATGATATATAAGATTACACTTAAATTCACCAGATATATATAGTGGATCCCCTAAGGACCTAATCTATACCAACTAAGGGAACAAGCAAAACCATAATCAAAGGAGCATAAAACTAAATAATAGTAGTGAAAGAAGAAAACAAATGATAGTACCAAATAACAAGATAAACCACTTCACCAAATGGTAAAGTTAAATGCTTGAGATGAATGATATAGATTACTAACACAACCTAATGACATAGTTGAGTGACATAATTGAATGACTTAGACACATGGCTCAGTCATTTAGCTTAGTTATATGGCTCAACTATTTGGCTCAGCCATTCAACTTAGCCACATAGATTAGTTATTCAGCTCAGCCACATGGCTTAGCCATTTGGCTAGCTACATGGCTTAACTACATAGCTCAACCATTCAACTCAATTACATGGCTTAGCTACATGGCTCAACTTTTTGGCTTAGTTGCATAGCTCAGCCACATGTCTCAATCACACATCTCAGCCATTTGGCCCAATTGCATGGCTTAAACATTCAACTTAGTCACATAGCTCAATCATTTAGCTCTGTACATTCACCCATAGCATTCATCTCAGCTATCTAGTTTATTTTTTTAGTTCAGACATTTAGTTCAAATATTTGGTTTAACCATTCACCATCACCCTCAAAGGATTCACCATTCCTATTAATCAAATTTTCCTAGGTTTGCTAGATATTTCTAGTAGGGCCTCTTAAAATAAACCTTAGGCTTAGTCATAATATTCAATTATTCTACTCTTTTTATAAAAAATTTTATGGATCTATTTATTCTATTCTTAATTTTTTGATATACTATTCTATTATTAAAAATCATCTAATTAATTTCATTACAAGTGGTATCAAATCTTTGATTTGGACAAGTTTATACAATGTAGTTATTTTTAGATTTAGCATCCTGAGCACTATAAGTTCAAAAAAACATAACTTTTGATCTGGGAAGAATTGAATTTTTTCATCACCATGATTTTTTTCATGGATTTTTTTTTAAAAAATGGAAAAAAGTGTAAAAAAAAGTCTCAAAATATTTTAACCTTATGCAAATTAACAATCATTAGATTCATATTTATGAGATGATCATAATGGTACATTATACTGGTACATTATTTAGGCCAAAAATTTCCACCCTTATACACAATAGTATTTGTTAGGTTCATCTTAGCAAGGCAATCACAATGGTATCATCTATCGATAGATTTTCTTTATGTTGCAACCATCCTAGGATTTGTGCATGGTTGGGCCTAACATTCATGGACATGGGAAAGGGTAAGAAATGCCTAAAAATCTTCACCAGGATGACGTGGAGTGTGAAACTTCATATTTAAGTATTTTAAAGGTGGTTCAACACCTTGAATTAGAGTTACATGGCATGGTGTGGAAAGATGATCTATATGTGATTCAAGGGGATGTCATGGGGATGAGAGGGGAGATGAATGGCTTGAGGGATCAATTGTAACAACTAATTAGTAAATTGTCTAACATTTTAGCTTGGCCTTTGTAAAACAGCTCTCCATAATTTCAATTTGTGTCTCCCAATATAAATAATTATACCACTAATATTGGGCCAAAGCTGATGTTGCCAAAAGTAGACTTGCACAAGTTTGATTTTAAGGATCCACTCACATGGTTTAATCAAATAAAAATATATTTGATCTACATCAAAATCCCTATTCATAAAAGGTGGTCATGGCCTCTCTATATATAGAACCTAATTATCTCATTTGGTATCTCTAGTTGTGTGCTCAAAATAAAAAGAAGGGTATCCTTGTTTCATGGTCAATATTTTCTAAAGAGTTCCAACTCCACTATCACAACAATGTCTCTAAAAACTAATTTAGCCATATATCAAAAATATGCCAAATAGGGAATATAAAGTATTACATTCATCTATTTTATAATCTCTTTTTATATGTGGCAAATATCACTGATGAAAATCTAACTAACCTATTTTTAGGTTGCATTAAAGATATGATCCAATTCGAGGTTTGTATGTTTCATCCTAGAAATGTATCTAAATCCATACCAATGGAATGCATGGATAAAGAAAAAGAGTTAATTATAAAAATACCTTTCACTAACATCCATGAATTCATGTTTTTAGGCCATAATTTCCATAGCCTATTAGATTGACATTTCAACAAATTGAATAAAATCATGCCAAAGGTTTGTGGTTTGTTTGCAATAACAAATAGAGCAAAGGACTTCAATGTGCTGAAAATAAGTTTTTTTACATTGAAAGTGCCAATGAGGATGAAGAATAAGATGAGGAAGAATAATATGAGGCTTCATGTGTAGGTTTAGAATAACCCAAGGATGAATATAAAGATACTCAACATACTATTTCTTGTCATGCACATTTATGCATTAGTACTCCTCAAACTCTTAAGGTGGTGGGTTTCCAAAAGAAATAAAAGGTGACTATGTTAATTGTCTCTAATATTACACATGAATTCATCAAGAGTAAGTTGGATACTCATTTGCACTATTTCATTTACCTAGCCCCAGAAATTTAGGTCATGATTATAGGTGGTGGTATAGTCAACTATTTTGTAAAATTCTATAGCATTAAGCTTGCTATGGGAGACTACTTTTTATATTCCCCTATGTTTTATACTCCCATGGTAGGAGCTGAAATTATTTTGGGAGTGTAGTGGCTCACCACTTTGGGCATTATTGAGATGAATTTATTAGAACTATTCATGAGGTTCCATTCATAAGGAAAAACTTTTTAGTGGCATGCATTATGAGCTAAATATCCACAACTAGTTAGTTCTCATCAGATGATGATGATTAATAAAAAGGGTGATGAGGGATTTATGGCATGCTTATTTTCCATAGAGGTTTAACCAACCAAGGATTATACACATCCTAAATTGTAAAGGGTTTTGGATGATCATTTTTTTGTTTTTGATGACATGCCAAAAGAACTTCCTCTAATCCATGTACATGATCATGACATCAAACTAATTTTGATAAGTACACCACCCAACATTAGACCATAAAGGTATCCCTATGCCTATAAGAGTGAAATTTAAAATATGGTACATGAGATGTTGGAGTCAAGAATTATCTGACACAATCAAAGTGAATAATCCTCCCCTATGGTCATGGTACGGAAGAAGGATGACACTTGGAGGATGTGCCTAGAATACATATAACTCAAAAAGTACACCATCAAAGATAAGTTATATTATAATAAGTGATGATTTTATATATGAATTGTATGGTTTTATTTATTTTACCAAGTTAGATCTTCACTATAGGTATCATTAGATTTGAATCCGTGATGAGGACATACCTAAAATGACTTTCAGAACTCATGTAGCCATTATGAATTTATGGTCATGTTTTTTGGCCTCACAAATACACCTTCTACATTTAGAAGTTTTATGAATACTATTTTTTAGGCCATTTTTTATAAAGTTTTTATTGGTTTTTTTATATGATATCCTCATCTACAACAAAAATTGGGAAGATCATTTAAAGCATGTGAAATAGGTACTTTCAATTTTAGAACAACATCAGCTTTATGCCAAAACTTCCAAATGTGATTTTGGTGTCTAAGAGGTGGATTACTTGGGTCATATTGTTTCACATGGAGTGAAATTTGATCCTAAAAAATCCAAATGATTATAGAGTGGCAGATTCTTAAGACCCTCAAGAACTTGCAAGGATTTTTGGGGCTAATTGATTACTATTGTAGGTTTATCAAAAATTATGGTAGCATTGTAGCCCAACTCACCTCTTTATTTAATAAAGGATCCTTATAGTGGATTTATTTATCTACCAAGGCATTTTAAAAATTAAAAATGGATATGTGCACAACTCTAGATTTGGTTACTCCTAATTTTTTTTTAAACTTTTGTTGTGGAGTGTGACACATCAGGATATGCAATGGGGTTTATACTCATGAAATAAGGCAAACCAATGGCATTTGAAAGTAACCAACTTAATGGAAAAATAGGCTCAACCCAATCTATGAGAAAGATATGATGGATATTCTACATGCAGTCAAGTAATGGAGACCTTATCATATGGGTTGTCATTTTCAAGTAAAGATTGATCATGATAACCTCAAATAATTTTTAGAACAATAATTTTCATATAAATAACAATAAAAATGGGTGACTAAAATGTTAGGATATGATTTTTAAATATTTTATAATAAAGGAAAAGATAATGTGGTGGTATATTTCCTTTCCCACATGATTAATCAGTTGAGGCATTGTTATGAACCATGACCATGTGGCAGGCTGACCGGCTAGAAGAAGTAAGATTAGAATGGGAGAATGGTAGTGCTACCAAGGAATTTTTCAAAAGGGTTATTATGGATATAAAAAAATTACATGGAAACATAACACATTATGGTATAAATATAGACTATACCTCTGTAAGCATTCTCTCCTCAAACATAAAATGCTTCAAGAACTTCAGCCTCTCCACTCAAAGGTACTTTGGATTTTTAAAAACATATCATAAAATCAAGCAAGACTTATTTTGGGCAGGAATCAAGGGGGATGTCTAAATTATGTGGTATAATTCATGATATATCAATATAATAAAAGGTAAACCATTAAGACACCTGATCTTTTGTTGTCTTTATCCTTCCCTAGCAAGTATTAGGAGGTTTCCATGGATTTCATTATTGGGTTATTATATTCTGAGATTAAAAAAATTATTATTATTTATCAAATTTTCACCCTAGAGAAAGTCTAATCGATCCTCCTTCAATTTTATGTAACATGGAAACATCTCTCAAGTTGTGGGTGACCTATGGGAGAGATGAGTCTCTAGATTGAAGGGCTAACTTTCTTGCAGCACACTTATGACTAACCACTAATATACTTGATTTGAAGTCAAATGGATATAAGAGATTAACATTAACCTAATATATGTGATGAAACAACTTTAACTCCATAATACTACCATGAACTTGCACTATGAAATGCAATTTACAAAATTGATCTCAACACTCAAGGTTTCTCTAACAAAAGTGTTTCAACATGAAGGTAAGATGCAATGCATTACTCAAGATAGATGAATATTAGGTATAATTATAGAGACTACTACTCTTCATTACACTTAAATACATACAAAAATAACTAACTACACTCCATGTGACCTGTGAGAGGGTAGACTACTTGCACAAAACATGAGAGATTGAGATGAACATAAGGAAAGATAATTATCACTTACCATTACACCATGAATTACTTCGCACACTCATACAATAAGTTGAGAACTAAAAATAAAATTTAAATATTTTACTCAAAGGAAAAATTAGTACTCAATCTAGTAGAGGTTCACCATACCAGATGTGGATCCTTTACAAATCCAAAAGTGGCTACTTATATAGAAAATTGAGAACAGAGAGAGAGGGGGGCATAGTATAAGGAGATTTCCAAGTTTAAACCATGAGTTAAAATAATAAAGGATATATATAATAGTCTTAAATATACTTCCAAAGACATGTGTCTCCCTTTTGACTATGCTCCATCCTCTAGGTGCATAGGAGTTAGAACCTGGCTTAACACCTTGATCATCTTCTTAAAAAATGCCCTTCCTTGCATAATAAGAGTGAAAAATGGACTTATAAATAATTAATTCCTTCATACATTCTCATTTTACACATTAACATGCTTTAGGAAACTCCTCTAATTTGACATTTCATCATTTATATGCCTAGGTGTCTTAAAATGCCTCATTTCCCATGCCTAGCTTGGTCAAAGTGGCTCAAAATTTAAGTTAATCTTCTCCAAGTCACTATATCCCCATGGATGGATTTAAAATATATTATTTTACTTTAAAAAATCCATTTTTGTTCTTGGAACAACTCCCAAGAATCCATTTTTCTCCTCAAGCTCTCACTAGGCCTATTTTCATTGTATCCCTAAAAACTATAAACCTCCTTGTGTAGAAGGATGTATATATGATATTGAGAAAATGAGAACATATTTGAGGACCCAGTATCCATTTACAACTTCTTGTCAAATTTAATGTTCATATTCTGAGTGGAAAGCCATTTTTTCTACCCTTCTCTTTCTTCAATTAGGCCTCAATTACACCTCCTTGCTTAGAATCCTATTTTTCTACTCCATACCTATCAAACACGTGTGAAATAACCCAATAACATGTGTTTAAATTTACCTGGTATATAACCAACATCCATTCCAAATTTTAGGCCCTGAGACCCTGTAAAAGTGTGAGAACCATGAAATGACTTTGCCACCTAGTCTCATTTTAGGCTTGTTTGAGACTGCCTTGGAAAACGATCTTTTTTTACCACTTATAGAATATTATATGATTATTTTTTGGATTTAATAGGTGTAACATATCCCAAATGCCCTCCTCCAATGGTTTCCAAGTTTCCCTTTGCTCAAAACCCCTATAAAACACCAAAAATCATTCAAAATAGTGCATATAATGGAGTCTGTACTACTACAAGTATAGAAAAATTACTCATGAATAATTTAATTGGATTAATAAATAAAATAAATGATTTTTTAGGAGAAAAATAGTTCGTTAAATGTGATTTATAAGTCCATTTCTCTTGATTTTTCACTATTAGGGTTTTAGGAGGGTTTCAAGCATGTTTCATTCTTAAGGATTATTCATAAATAATAGATCCTCTTTCTCTCTCATAATTCCATAATATTTGATTTATGTGACCCATAAATCACCTCCAAACACCACTAGGTCCCATGTAAAACCTCATGAAAGTTTTGAGTGTGAGAAGGTGTTCCTTAGGATGCAAATAAGCCATTTGAGAGGGGTCTAAGCTCTTGAGCTTTGTTCATGCATGTCAAAAACTCAATCCAACAAATGATTCCCCAAGAATTAATTATGGGCACACTTATACCTCCTTATAAAAACACATATATCCATTCATTGGTTTCATTATCTTCCCAAGAAAGATAATATTGCTCTTGAATGGCAGTCATGCATGAAGGGAGCTTGAAGAAGTCTTAAGGCCAAAATTGGCACTTCTCTTGCTTTGATATTTTTTGATGAATTTAAATTTGATATTTTTTTATTAATTTATAAATTATATAATTTAATCTTTTACCTTCATATATATTCAAAGCTTCATACCACCCTCACCAAACCTTCTTTTCTCATGACTGCTCCTAGGTCTGCCTATGTGTGGTCTTAAGCTCATTAGGCCTAGACATGGTTTTGACCTTATTCACTCTTATTATTAGGTTTGATCATATTAATTAGGTATTTATGACACTATTAAACCATTTTTAAATTAATTTTCTTCATCATATCACTTCTTTACCTCTTATTCCCATTCTAAATAACAATTCTCATCTTGGCAATATAGGCAGGCCTAAAAACACCATTCTAACTATGTAGATGGGGTCAAATATTTGTTTAGTAATTTTAATTTATGTTTATTTTACTTATTATGAGTTAAAATATTTTAATATGCACTCATCATCACCCGGGCTACTTTCTAATGTGTCACATGCACTTTATCCTCTCTTCAGACCTTCATACCAACCTGCCTCTTCCTAGCAACATGTAGGTGTTGATTAAGATGATTTTATTGCACTCTATGGGTTTTAGGTTTCCACACTAATTCATTTATAATTTAAATTAATTTTTTCATTGATGATAATATATAACCATTTCAAAATTCACTCTCAAATCACTTATGACTTTACAACCTACAAAGTTTAAGGTTGCCTTCTCAAAATGGTTGTAGGTGTTCATTAGGAAAACGTTTGAGCATGAGGTATAAAAATTGGTATTATGACTCCATAATTATGCCTTTAAGGAATAAAAACATAATTTAGAGTTTATTTTCCATACTTACAAGTTTTATTTTATAATTTATGAATCTTTCTGACCCTTTTGCCTTCTCAATTCCATACACATTCATGTGTGTGTCTTAGGCTTGTTAACTCAGTCCTTTGACCATCTCTTGACTTTAAAGAGATATAGATAATTATAATGGTTTGTTACATATATAATATACACTTATTTATGGTTTTTTATTTCACTTTGATTTTTTATATGATTTGAGCTCAAAACGAAAACCTATAGGCCTAGGGCCTGTAGGTCTCTATTTGCCTACACATGCTATGAGAATCAAATTATTGAATATTTAGACCTTATTTGCCACTATAAACCATATCTAACTTATTTTTCACTATTTAAATGTATTATATACCCTATTACCAAGCATTCATCATATTCAACTTATCTATACAGTCCATATAGGCCTACACATACAGTAATCTTAAGACTTTTAATGAAAGTTTGTGCATAGTGGATAGGTCTTTTCACCATGATTTTGTGATATAAGTGAGGAGACTATCAAGATTAATAAATTTATATGAGTTTTTTTTTCTTCTCTTATTTTAAAAACATCATAAACATAAACCTATATTTATGAATGTTCACTCATAGGTCTGCAAACTTGTGAGTGATAGAAACACTTATGAATTTTATTTGAGAGTAAAAATTTGGACCTCCACTTTCACTTTCTTTCACCTATAGTATTAAAAATTTTCTCTCATGTACATAAATTATTTATCATTTACATTCAAACCCACATTTACATTCAAACCTACATAAGGTTGTTCATGAACATAGACCATGTTTCAAGGGATGAAAATTGGATGTTTCTAGAAGGACTATTTTAAAGGAGGTGATTATCAAGATATGACACATGAATTATGGGAGACTTAGTAAGATTTTCATGAGAAATGTAGTACTATAAAACTCTAAAATTTACCAACATCTTAGATAACCAAAAAATGCAGCAAAAGTGACTGAAACACCCTATACATTGAGACATTTTTCCTCCTATTGAAGACACTTCATGGATATAAACTATCTGATGAAACAAAAATGGAAAGGATATATCTAACCTCTAAAAAAATCCATCAAAACCATTATTCTCCATCAAATTTTTAAGTGGAAAAATAGATGCAAAATTAGACCTTGCTTGGATGGACAAGGCATAGTGAACTGCTATGACTCTTAGTGATTTTTCATAAAGGAGGGGCCATGAATATAAAAATTAATGACACTAATTTCAATATTATTAATACCCATAATAATTTACAAATTTTAATATCCTAACTCTCTCTCTTTCTTGGATGTGCCATCCACTTGAATTTTGCCTCTCTAAGCTTGTGAAGGTAGTGATAGAGGAGAGAGAATGTATAAAGTATCTATTTTACCTTAAATTTATTTTAATAATCCTAATTCATACTCTAAACCCATTTTCAACTTAAAGGTGATATTTCAAGGCCGTACAAGTGCCCAAAAGTGCTTGTAAAGTGTCATTTTGCTCATTTTAGGCATTAAACTACAAATTTTATCAATATCTAACCATCCTTGAACATTATCTGATGTATTTATAACATCATGTATGTTATGAGTCTTATTGAAACGTTTTCCTCTTGGAATGGTACATACAACTCTATAAAATAGGCTAAAAGGTGAATAAAATGACAATTTTGTACATAAGAATCAAATAAAAGGTTAATGCTTAATATTATGACCTTGATGACACATAAATAACCTTTTTTATGACTCTAAACCATATCAAACCTTTTATCATGTTTTAAAACATCAAAACCTTATAAATTACCCCTAAGACTAAACAAGTATACATGAGACCAAAGCTTGGACCAAGCTAAGAAATAACTAATGTGACCATAAGAAAATTATTTAAGACCATGACAAGACCACATACAAGTTTTGAAAATACTATGAAAGTTTCAACTTAGATGGGTTGACCAATTTTAACTTTAGGTCAAAATATGGTAAACAAATTGGTGATTTATAGAGATAGCATACCTACAATGCTAATGGATCAGTGGCCTTATCCTCCCATTAGGAAATGGATTCACCCTTATACTAAAATTTTAAACTAACATGCCTTCTAAATAATTCAAACTCACACCAAACCACACAACAATAATCAAACACACTATGCCAAAGGCATTTAGGGAAAAACACACACAAAATACTCAAAACAACACATCTAACTTATTATATATAGACCTCAAAACATGTTTGAGGTGATGAAATGGTTCTTCTTGATTTAATCAAGATAAAAAATAATGTTCCTTGAATCATAGTTTCTCCATGAGAATAAATCACCATATGATGGATGTTTTTTAAATAAAACTTGCTTATGAAGGTGATCAAATGACTTATGACTCATGAGACCTCTACTAGTTGCAAGTGCATCACTTGAGACTCCTTTGAATGGCCCTTTTAGATCTCTTTTATGCTTATTTTAAATTGAAACATATTTGGTCTACTTCATGATCATTTTATGCTTCTCAATTTGATTCTTTGGAGTCATGAAACCTTTTTGAACTTCACCTTCATCTAGACTATGATGTGTTTGATGTCTAGAGCCCTCAAACTTGCCTTCTTGCTAGCCAAACATATTTTCAAGTGGATTAGGATCAGACTGAGATATATGTTTCTCCTCAATCACATAAACCTCTACCTTGGTCTGATTTCATTCCTCTAAGGCTGTAATCTACTTGACAGTGACTTGACACTCCTTTTTATGCTCATTAGGTCTGCCAATGACCTTATCATCAATCATCAAACTCTACTTACTTGTTCAAAATATTGTATTATGGCATAGTAATGCTACCATAAATCATCAGACTCTTATTTAATGTCACACTCATGAACTTATTCATCTTGGGTGGGCATAATTGCATCATATTCTTCATTCCCATGCTCTAACACACTTCAAAACTCATCATCATCATACATATGTAGAAAATAGTTACCCCATGTAGCTTGTTGAAGGTCATATAAAAATTTACCTTAGTAAACTCATCATCCTCTTCATTAATTATATATGTACCAATACCTATCTCTTAAATATTATTGTATGTTCAAACCCATTTTGATCAGCTCACCATTCATCAAGGTATAGGTTAGTTATGTCACCAAGAGGTGTTAGAGGTTCTTGATCACTATGATAATCTCCATCATTGATGTTGAAGTTTATGTTTGAATTATTAGGCACATATGGATCCACATGAAACATATATAAGGGTTAAAAATTTATATAAACCTTATCACCATACATGATCCTTAATTCTAAGTAGGACCAATCTGAAGTGAAGTACCCTCCAATCTTGGCAGTGAAGTCCCTTGAAAATCAAAGGGAAAAGTGAGGTGGCACATCTCTAACCACCACATCTTGGGAGATTGAGAATGTAGTAAAAACATGGAGAGTGATATTAAAACCTTTGATAATACAAAATATCTTGGTAGTTGATCTATCCAACTACAACACCCCTTTGGATAGTGACTCATACTTTAACTTTAATTGGTCTACCACTTGTTTAGTCATGACTAATGTACTTTCTCCACTATCAATAAAGCAATTATATACAAATGAATCTCAAATGATTATGGAAAGGTATAATGGAGGATTTTTATCTTTTCTTTTATATTTTATTATCTATCCATCTTTGGTCTTCAACTCATTTGTCAAAATTGCCCCTATTTCACTAGGCTACCTAGATGATGCATTGAGCTTGGAGAGCTCATTTTAGAGCAGGTTTATTTGACCAATTATAAATAGTGTTTCCCACATTGGGATACTTAATAAATTAGTGTTTCTCACATTTTTATACTTACATGAACCTTCTTCATCTACTCCAAAATATTCATAGGAGAGATTCCAACATTGTCATGCCCTTTAAAAGTCATTACACTACCACTAGCTTATGTAACTTGATGCATAAGAAAAGGCATATAATGGGATTTAACATTCTAAGTTTTATAATTTACATATTCATAGGGGTTTTATTTGACATAAATAATCCTTGAGGTCCTTGAGAGTTCACATTTGAACTACTACTTTCCCCTTGGACGTCTTCAACTACTCTCTTCTTTGACCTTGTAATTGTAGCTATGGAGTTTGAACCAATGCTAAGATTTCCTTGGTAGTTGACTAAATGTGAGACCTATTGATAAAAATTAATCAATGAAACACTTAATTAAGAATCTCCTCTAATTTTCTATCCTCCATTAGGCATCTCCTCTTGAGTCATAGAAGGTATTGTTCCCCATTGATCCATATAGGCTTGATTGAATGCAACATTTGTGTAAGTGGAAAAGTCATGAGGTTGGTCCCATGAAGGTTGATCTATATTATATTTTACAATGTTATTTTGGATACCTAAAATTCCTTTAGAAGTAGAAGAAACATTCTGATTTTTCCCATTGTGTTGCCTCACTTGAGTTAGCTGCCCTTGTCCTTGATATTTACCTTGAAAATATTGTCTAACATCTTGGTAAGAATGGTAGGGATGTAAAGGGCCTTGAAGATACATATATTTTTGATATTATTTTTTCCTCTTAATATCTTCAACCTTTTCTCTAAGATCCTTAATCATATATTCCTCCTTTTACTTACTTGGCTGACTAAGGGCAACAAGCTTTTGCTTGGGTATGGGAATAGGAACAATGGTAGGCATAGGAGCTTGTAAATCAAGAAACAAAGGGATGGGAGATCTAGGAGATATCTTCCTATCTTGAATAAGATATTTATTATCCCTTATGGTAGTCTCATAAGCATTAGGCAAAGTATCCCCTCCTATGGATTGAATCATCATAAAGATATCATAATTGAAATCCTTGAGGTAGTAAAGGAAAGCATGATGGTAAGTAGGCCTTACCAAGAGTGGGATCCCATCCCAAGTCTTTTGCAATCTTGTGTTTTAATCTTGAATTTCCTCATGATGTGATCTACTTATTTTTGTCATCTACTTTGTCAATTACAAGTGGTCAAATTTGTCTTCAAATCTCCTTCTTAAAGCATCACCTAATTCATCCCATGTAGTGATATATTTAGAAGCCAAAATGCCATACCAATCAAGTACCTTTCCATTGAAAGATACAACAAAAAACTATATGGAAACATCCTCTTCAGTGATGTTATGAATATTTAAAAAATTACCAATGTTTCTTATGTGTTTAATCGGGGTAGTGGCATCTTCTCCTGTATATGATGGCATAATTTTGAAGGATGACATAGGGATGTCATTATAGTGATAAATTTCTAAATGGATATGTCCATTTAATACAATAAAAGGTAGGTTCCTTGGGGATTCCATTTTTCAATTTGGACCCAAGAAAAGTCTTCTAATGGGTAAGTGAGCATCTAAAGACTTTTTAGAGTATGGATGGGTATTAACAAACCTCTTTTCTCTAAGAGAATAGTAAGGTAAATATAAATATTCTAATGTTATACCTTTAGTATAAGATATTATGTTTACTCTAGGCATGAAAATTAATCATTAGTATGTAACCAAGAGCTAATGAGTGTTAGAATCACCAAAGTTTCATCAAGGAAGATTTACAACTTTAAATTTACCATGGTTAGCATCTACCTTTGACAAGTTCTTAGACAATGAGTCCCATTGGGTGTGCCAAAACTATTATAGATAAAATTTTCACCCTAAAATAGGTCTAATAAAATTTAATTTAATTTGATGTAATGTAGAAACATCTCTCATGTTGTGGGTGACCTATGGGAGAGATGAATCTTTAGATTGAAGGGTTTGCTCCCTTATACCACACCTACAACTAACCACTAATATACTTGATTTGAAGGAAAAGATATATAATATATTAACATCAACATAAAATAGGTAATGCACCAAGATTAAATCCATAAGACTACCATGAACTTTCACTATGAAAGGAAATTTACAAAGTTGATCTCAACACCTAATGTTTCTCTAAAAAAGTGTTTCAACATGAAGGTAAGATGTAATGCATTTCTCAAGGTAGATGAATATAATTTATAATTATAGACACTATCACTCTTCCTTAGATAAAAATACATATAAAAATAACTAACTACACTTCATGTGACCTGTTACAGGGAAGACAACTTACACAAAACATGAGAGAGTGAGATGAATACAAGGAAAGATAACTATCACTTACCATTCAACCATGAAATATTTCACACACTTAGACAAGAAGTTGAGAAATCAAAAAAATATTTAAATCTTTTATTCAAAGGAAAAATTAGTACTGAAACCATTAGGGTTTCACCATACCAGATGTGGATCCTTTACAAAGCCAAAATTGGCTACTTATATAGAGAATTGAGAAGAGAGAGAGGGAGGCATAGTAGAAGGAGACTTCCAAGTGTCCACCATGAGTTAAAAAATAAATAAGTTATGTAAAATTCCTAAATATACTTACAAATACATGTGTCTCACTCTTGAAGATGTTTCATCCTCCAAGTGGCATAGGAGATAGAACTTGGCTTGACACCTTGATCATCTTCTTGAAAACTACCCTTCCTTACATAAAAAGAGTGAAAAATGGAATTATTAATAATAAATTCACCATGAATTCATTTATACCTATTTATTTGACACCTTACCATTCATCAGGAATCTATTTTAATCTAGTATTTCATCATTCATATGCCTAGGTATCTAGAAACTCCTCATTTCCCATGCCTAACTTAGTCCAAGTGGCTCAAAATTGGAGTTCATCTTATATAAGTCACTATATCTACATGGATGGATTTAATATATATTATTATACCTGAAACAATCCATTTTGGTTCCTAGAACAACTCCCAATATTCCATTTTTATCCTCAAGCTCTCATTAGGCCTATTTTCCTTGTAACCCTAAAAATATGTAAACCTCCTTGTATATAAGGATTTAAAGAGGATATTGAGAAAATAAGCACATATTTGAGGACCCAGTATCCCTTTATATATTCATGTGAAATTTAAGGTTCAATTTTTTAGTGGAAGACCATTTTTTTCCCTTTTTCTTTCTTCAATTAGGCATCCTTGCTAAGAACCCTATTTTTCTACCCCAAACCTATCCCACACATTTGAAATCATCCAAAATCATGTGATTCAATTTATATAGACTATCACAAACATTCATGCCAAATTTGAGGCCCTAAGACCATGTGGAAGTGTGAGAACCATGAAATGGCTTTGCCACCTACTCTCATTTTAGGCTTGTTTGAGACAGCGTTAGAAAATGAGATCTATTTGACTAATTATAGAATATATTATGAATATTTTTTGGTTTTAATATTTGTAAAATATCCCAAATTTCATCCTCAAATTATTCTCAAGTTTCCCTTTGCTCAAAACCCCTATAAAACACCAAAAATCATGTAAAATAGTGTATTTATTATAGTATGTACAACTATAAGTATTGAGAAATTACTCATGGATAATATAATTGGTTTATGAAACAACATAAAAGAATTTTTAGGATCAAAATATGTCATTACATTTGGTTTATAATTCCATTTCTACTGACTAATCACTATTAGGGTTTTAGGCATGTTTCATTCTTAGGAATTGGTCATAAAGAAAAAATCCTCTTTATCTCTCCTAATTCAATAATATTTTATTTATGGGGCCCCTAAATCACTTAAAAACACAACTAGGTCCCATTAAAAATCTCATTAAAGTTTAGAGTGTGATATGGTGTTCCTCGGGTTACAAGTAGGCCATTTGAGAGGGGTCTAAGCTATTGAGCTTTATTCATGCATGTCAAGGACTCAATCCAATAACTAATGCCCCAATAATGAATTATGGGGACCCTTATACCTCTTCACAAAACAAATTGGCTCCATGCATTGGTTTCATGACCTTACCAAGCAAGATAAGACTTCTCTTGAATGGCAGTCATGCGTGAAGGGAGCTTGAAGAAGTCTTAAGGACAAAATTGGCACTTCTCTTGCTTTGGTGTTTTTTATGAATTATTAAAGTATATACTTTCATATTGTACCTTTAAATCCCTTAAAACCTTCATAACACCCTCACCAAACCTTATTTTCTCATGATTGATCCTAGGTCTGCATGTGTGTGGTCTTAAGATCATTAGGCTTAGATAGGGTTTTGACCTTATTCACTCTTGTTAGTAGGTTTGAGGATATAAATTAGGTTTTTGTCATATTATTAAACCATTTTTAAATTAATTTACTCCATCATACCACCTATTTACCTCTTGTTCCCATTCTAAACAATAATTCTCATCTTGTTAATGTAGGTAGGCCTAAAGACACCATTCTAACTATGTAGATGGGGTCAGAGATATATTTAGTCATTTTATTTTATGTTTATTGACTTCTTATGACTTTAAATAGTTTTATATGCACTCACCATCACTTTTTCTAGGTTTTAATGTTTCACATGCACTTTTTCCTCTCTTCAGACTTTTATACCAACTTACCTCTTCCTAACAATGTGTAGATACTTATTGGGATGATCTAACTAGATTCTAGGGGTTTTATATTTCCACCCTAAGTCATTGATAATATAAATGACTTTTTATATTTATGATAATATATAACCATTTCAAAATGCACTCTAAATTCACTTATGACTTCACAACCTATAAATTTTAAGGTTGCCTTCTCAAAGTGGTTGTAGGTGTTCATTAGGAGAAGACTTGAGCATGTGGTATTGAACTTGTTTTTATCACTCCATAATTTTACCTTAAAGGATTCAAACCATCATTGAGATTTTCTTCTCCATCCTTACAAGTTTTATTTCTACTTCATGACACTTTTAGACCCTTTTACCTTCTCAATTTTGTACACAGTCGTGTGTGTGTCTAAGGCTTGTTAACTCAGTCCTTTAACCATTACTTGACTTCCAAATGGTATATCTTCTTCCAATGGTTTATGTCCTCTAACATCCACATTGATTTTTGGTTCTTGATTTCAATTCACTTGTATTAGTTGATTTGAGTTTAAAATGAGGACCTATAGGCCTAAGGCCTATAGGTCTCTATTTGCTTACACATGTTGTGAGAATCAACTTCTTAAATTTTTAGACCTTTAAAAACTTTGAAACTATCAACCTTATCCCACTTATTTTTCATTCTTTCAATTTCTTGCATAGCCTATGACCAAGCATTCATCATCTTCAACTTATCTCTATAGTCTATATAGGCATGTACATAAAATCATCTTAAGGCTTTGTATGAAGTTTGTACATAGTGGTTAGGTCTCTTCACTATTATTTTAGTGATATCAGTGAGGAACATATAATTTTTAAATGAATTTATATGATTTTTTTGTGCCTCTTCCATTTTCCAAACATCTTAAACATAAACCTAGATTTATGAATGCTCACTCACAGGTTTATAGTCTTGTGAGTGAGTGAAACTATTATGAATTTAATTTGAGAGTAAAAATTGGTACCTCCATTCTCACTTAATTTAACATATAGTATTAAAATTTATATATCATGTACATAAATTATTTCTCATTACCATTCATACCCAAATTTGTATTCAAACCTAGAGAAGGTTGCTCATGAACATAGACCATGATCTCAAGAGGTGAAAATAAGATGTTTCTTGAAGGAATATTTGAAATTAAGTGCTTCTAAAGAGAGGAAACATGAATTATTGGAGATTTATGATGATTTTCATGATAAATATAGTACTAAAAACCTTTAAAAGTGACTAGCATCTCAGACAACCAAAACTTGTAGTAGGAGTGACTAAAACACCCTATACATTGAAACACTTTTCCTCCTATTAAAGATACTTAATGGAGATGATTTAGATAATTAAAACACCATGGAAATTAGATATTTTAAATATTAAAAAATCTCTCAAAACCATTATTCTCCATCAAATTCTTAAGTGGATAAACATATGCAAAATCATACCTTGCTTAGATGGAAAAGGTGTAATGATTTATTGCCACTCTTAGTAGTTATTCATAAAATAGGGGACAAGAATATAAAAAATAATTCCACTAATTTAAATATTATTAATACCCCTAAAAAATTCCAAAGTTTTATCTCCTCACACACTCTCTCTCTCTTGGTTGTACCATCCACTTGAATTTTGCCTATCTGAGCTTGTGAAGGCAGTGATGGAGGAGAGTGGTTATATGAAGTATCTATTTGACCCTAAACTTAATATAAATCCTAAAAATGATCTAATTAATCCAAATGGACACTCTAAACCCATTTTCAACTGAAATGTGATCTTATAAGGTCTTACAAGTGCCTAAATGTGCTTGTAAAGTGTCATTTTGCTTATTTTAGGCATTGAACTATAGATTTTGTCAGTCTCTGATCATCCCTAAACATTATTTGGCATATTTATAACATCAATTACATTAATATTATTATTTAAATGTTTTCCTCTTAGAATGGTATGTACAACTCCATAAAATAAGCCAAAAAATGAACAAACTTACAATTTTATACATAAGAACCAAATAAAATGTTAATGCATGATATTATGACCTTAATGAAAAATTAATAACATTTTGTAATGAATATAAACCATATAAAACCTTTTAACATGTTTGAAAACATCAATACCTTGTAAATGACCCCAAGTACTAGACAAGCACACATGAAACCAAACCTTGGACCAAGCTAAGAAATGACTAATGTGACCATATGATAACTATTTAGGATCATTTAAGACCATGACAAGACCACATACAATTTTTGACAACCCTATGAAAGTTTCAACTTAGAGGGGTTGACCAATTTTGACTTGAGGTCAAAATTTTGTCAATAATTATCATGGTAATTTTGGATTCACTTTCCAAGTATGCTCATATTTTTACCTATCATAACCTTTTGTTGCTAGTATAAAAGCTTCTGCTTTTTTCAATACCATCTAAAAAATTTATTGTACTCCAAGGAACATTTTAAGGAATCAAGTTACCATATTTACTAATAATTTTTGGAATAAATTATTTACATGTTTGGGTATCCATTTGGCTCATAATTTCATCCTATTATTCTAAATCCAATGGATAAATAGAGGTAGTCAACAAATGTATACAAGGGTATATTCATTGTTTTATTTCTGATAAATAATAAAAATGGGTTTATTAGCTACCTATTGTCAAATGGTGTTATAATACTTATGTTAATAGTTCATCCAAAATATCTCCCTTTGTATCCTTGTATGGATATCACCCTAAATCCATAACTTCAACCTTAAAGGTCCATCCTAAGGTTTAAATTATTGAATAACACATTAACCATCAACAGGAGGTCCTCACCAGTTTGTAAGAAAATTATCCATGGATCAGAATCACATGAAACAACAAATAGATCAATACCATAGTGAGTAGCATTTTGACATAGGTGATTGGGTCTTTGTGTGATTGCATCCATATAAGTATATGTCTTTGAAGTAGCATAAAATGGATAACAAGTTATCCCCTAAGTATTATGGCCCTTATCAAATCTTACAAAAATTTAGTAGTGTGATATACAAGTTGAAATTCACCCAACCCACTCACATAAATATCATATTCCATGTATATTTCCTAAATAAGGTTGTTGGTGACATATTTTATACTCAATTTGAGTTTCCTATATTGGTTGAGGAAGGTCAGGTTAATCTAGAGCCTAAAGTGATCCTTCAAATACACATTAAGCAACTATGAGCTAGATCAATTCAGGAGTCAACATTATTTAAAATGGGAGGGGCATGTTATTCCCTTATCCTATGGCATGTCTAGGGAGATGTGTGTCTAACTTGTATCATACATACCTCTTTTATATTCTTATCACAATTCTCTATGTTCTTATTAAATTGACCTATATAATAACCATGGCCATGTAGACTATATATAAGAAGTAGTAGTTAGTATTATAGGATCATATTATGAATTTTTATCTTATTAAATTGTTTTGGAGGTTTACCACTCAAAATGTCTTAGTAATAATTATCAAATATTCTACTCATTCACCAATTATTATTGTGGATCTACTTATTCTATTTTTAATTATGTTATATATTATTCTATTGTTGTGAATCATCTAAGTAATTTTATTACATACAGGCATGGTTAAAACTTTTATAATTAGTGATTTTAAACATTTGGTAGACACTAATCAATGAATGAGAAAGTTTTTTTGAGATCCCCCTCAATCATTCAAGCCCTTGCCTATATCACCATTCTACCTTGATTTTTTTGGAATTGTGTTCATAGTTATAAGTTTATTTATACATGCTAGATTACTTGTTCGTTAAAATAATTTTTATTTGTTGTATTTATTTTTATTATATATACTATGGATATTTAAAGTCAACATGTTAATAATGTATATCCTCTAGATAAATTATTCTTTACTCATGGGATGCGTTTTAGTTATGATAATGATTAGACAAACCATCAAAAGAAAAAACTTATGAAAGATTCTTTTAATGATGAATATGATTTTGATGATGTTTTAATGAATGAACAGAGTGACTTTGATGATATTTGGGAAAAATTGTTTATTCAATCAAATTATCCTTTAGATTCCACCTTAGAATCTTTTATAGCTTCCTCTTTGGTTATACCTCTAGATTCCTCTTTGAAATTACCTTTGGCCATACCTCTAGATTCTTATTTAGGTTATTTTCTTGGTTCCTCTTTGGATTTACCTTTGTTCATACCTCTAGATTCATATTTGAGTACTTTTATAGCTTCCTCTTTGGATTTACCTTTGGTCATAGCTCTATATTCCTCTTTGGGTTCTCTTCTAGCTTCTTTGGAATTACTTTTGGTCACACCTCTATATTCCCCTTTGAATTCTTCTCTAGATTATATTAGAGTAGGGGTTTTATTTTTACCCATATTTGTTTATAATGTGTTTTTCCCCTTATTTTGATTTTTCCTAATTTTATGAATAAGTTGCCTAGGTGTACTTGGAGTTACATTTTTATAGGATGAATAGGAAGTAACTCCCCTGACCGGTTATTTAGCGTATGGGAGTTACTCTTCTATTATTTTCTCTCTAACTACCTTTTTTGGGAGGAGTTACTCATGCACTCCTATATGTACATCTCTCTTGGTAATATATTTTTAAATGAAAGATTGGTTTTGCTCTTATCTTGTTTATGCAGTATTATCATATTTGTGATTTCATTTTCTTGCAGCTATTATGTTATGTACAGGCTTGACATGTTCCTATCACAAACCTATGCATTCTATTTATCTAGATATCTTGGCATACACTCCAATATGGTATTAGATCTAATTTGGTATTTTATTTTCTATTTTTTTATTGTTGTTAGTTTGTTTGAAATCTTGAGATTTATTATTTGTAAATAAAAGCTAGTTTTCACAATCCATTTATGGGAGTTTTTCAATCTTTGGTGGAGTTATATTTTTTGCAGAATTGGTTCATTGGAATCCATTACTATAGTTTCTATGGTTTATTTATGATTTCATGTTTAGTGTGTCTTGGTACATTTTTATACAAAAAAATTGTGTGCCTCCATATAGCCTCAGGTCTAGTCTCCTCTATTCGGTATCGACCTATGTTTGACCTCAGTTAGTTCTGCGTGTTCAACCCTAGTTTTGTATTATTTTATAGAAGGCTCATGGATACAACATTTCACCTTTTGAGACTACTCTCATTTTTGAATAGTAATAAATACCAATCCATGTAGCCTTTACACCAAAATTAGTTGGCTCAGCCTAATGACCTTGCCAAAAATAACCTTGATGTGTGAGTTAGTCAAGAAGCATCACAAAAGATTCATAATGTTTCATAGTCTTAAAAGTTTCTTCCAAAATAAGCTAAATATATTCAAGTTTTCCTTAATGTTTTTATCATGTTAACTTATTTTTTCAATATCTTGATTTAAAATAATGGAAAATAGTCTACTTTTATTTTAATGCACAAGTAATGCATAAGAAGATTGGTCAAGTTTAGCATTGTTAATGCATTTTTTTTTTTATATAAAATAATATATTGTTGGAAATATTTAAAAATAAATTGTTATTCATTTTTCAATTGCTCACATTATACTTTCTTCTTGGGATGTATTATCAACTGAGTTTGATGTCTTATTTTGTTTGTAAAATCTCATCTTTTGACTCATTACAGTGATTTATCAAGACACACTATCAATTGAGTCCAACATATTTTGAGAGTGAATTTGCAACATTTGGGGGGTTCACCATTCCATAGTTTAGGTGGGGTGTACTATAACTTTTTTGTCACTCTTTCCATTCTACTTTCACTTTCATTTATGTAACAACTTCAATTTGCACTACTACTACATCTCATTTATGCACTAATAGATTTAAGTTCAATCAACCCACTAACTTTATTTAACTATCATGAATGGAAAATCAAGATGATAATAATTCCAAGGAGCAAGGATTTGTATAGGATAACTATGGGTGATGAAACTAAACCTAGCATAGATGTATATATAGTTAAGAGGTATAAATGTAGTGATGAAGTCTATGGGCTATTATGTCTTTTTTTTACACTTGATCTCTTATTTCACTTAGATCCTACCAAATCACCTCATGATGTATGGACCATCCTAGGTAAACTATTTAGGGAGAAAGATGTGATGAGAGGTCACAAGCTTGATAATGAACTCATTAGCCTAATTCCTTACAACTTTGACACCCTTTAGGATTTCTTCACTAATTTCAAGTCCTTGAGATTATAGTTAAAATAACATGAGATAAAGAAAGAATATGACCAACTTATTCTTTATAGATTATCTAAACTAGGTCCTGATTATTTAGTCTTTGTCTCTACTTTTCATACTACTAAAAGTGGTTTGGGCACTGCATGTAAAATTCCCTCTTTATATGTTTTCATTACCGACTTCACTAGGTAGCAAGACAAGTTGATCCAGATGGGCACATTGAAGTCCACAAAACCTCAAGCCCTAATTGTTTGGAATGGGAAAGCAAAGACTTCAAAAAAAGTGAAGAAGAAGAATAAGGATCAATAAAATAATAAATAATCAACCTCTACTAAAACCAACATTGAAGCCTCCTCTTTCAATGGAAAACATAAGAAAGATAAGGTTAAGTGTGCCTACTATAAGAAAAATGGGCATGATGAAAGTAAATGCAAGAAGAAGCAAGTAGATCACCTAACTCATCTCCTAGAGAAGAAGAACATAGGTTTTCCTAAGTCCATCAAGCATAATTCATCTACCCAAGATTTTACTAAGGAAAAGGGCAAGGAGAAAGATAAAGAAAAGGGCAAGGCTCTTATAGAAATTGTAGCTTTAACATCTTCATGGGTCATTGACTTGGGTGCTTCTTACCACATGGGTTCTTCACTAGGGAAAGGGTTTATTAAAATAGGAGGAACATTCAATAATGTTCTAAGTGTCCCTTCCCTTTTAATAAATCTCTTATCAATGTATCAAATCACTCATATCAACAAAGGCATGAGGGTTGAGTTTTTACCAGATTTAGTTATCCTCAGGAAGTTACATAGTGATACTATAGTGGTAGTGGGTAGAGCAGATCACCAAGTTGGTTTATACACCTTCTCACATTTTCCACCTAATTCTTCTTTGATAGTATTATTGACTCATTCAAATGGATTTAGCAAACTATTCCATGAGTGGTTTGGCCACCTTAACTACCACTACCTTGAATAACTTAGGAGAAATGACATGGTCATAAGCTTACCTCAAGTACAATTCTCTAAGGGACTTCATGAGGGGTTCTCTCTTAGAAAGCATCCCAAAGAAAATTTTGATAAAGGCAAAGGTTGGAGGGTTTCACAAGCATTGGAGTTAATACACAATGATATAGCAAGGCCTTTTCCTAGTTTATCTTTTATAAGAGCTAAGTACATTCTCACTTTTATTAATGATTTGTTGAGATATACATGGGTCTACTTTCTTAAGAAAAATTCTAAAGTGTTTGAATATTTTCAAGACATCAAAGTGTTGGACTAATTGCTAGCATCCCCCTCAGTGATTTGTGACATGGACTAACAACCTCCCATGAGTACTTATCTGGTGTTTGTATCAGGCATTGACAGGTCAACCTTTTGGTACAATAGCAAGCATTACTTTCTAACAATTGGTATCAGATTTGTAGTCACGGGTTTGAATCCCCTTAGTTAACACTGAGGAGGGATTGTTGGACTAATCACTAGCATCCCCTTCAGGGATTTGTGACATGGACTAACATCCTCCCATGAGTAATTATCTAGTGTTTGTGTCGAGAATTAATAGGTTGACCTTTTGGCACAATAGCAAGCATTAATTTCTAACATAAGGCACTTATTAAGAAACAATATGACAAATCCATCAAGGCTCTTTGAAATGACAATGGAGGTGAATATGTTAGAAATAGATTTGAGTAGTGTTGCACCATAGAGGGGATTGATTTATAGTGGATAGTTACTTATAGTCCTTCATAGAATGGAGTTTTAGAATGTAATATTAGGTCCTTGAAATAGATGGATAGTTGTATGATTCACTCTAAGTCCTTGACACCTCATCATTAGGCTAAATCCATTAATTATGATTTTTATATTCAAAACATGGTTCCTCACAAAAATTTGAAAGGAATAACACCCTTTGAATCTTGGCATGGAAGGAAACCTAATTTAAACACCTTAGGGTTTTAGAATCTCTAGCTATGGCATGTATACTAAATAAGATATGCAAATCTATGTAACTTCAATCCAAGCCTTACATCTTTTGAGGTTATATAGATAGTGTCAAGGGATACCACCTCCTACATCCAACCACACATTAGTTGTTAATAGAGATAAGTGATCACTATAAGGAGAGTCCCACAGACTCAACACTTGACACTTCTTATCTTTCACTAGATTCACTTAGACTTGATGATTCTTCTTCTGACTCGAATCATCTAAAGTAGGTTCCTAAGCTAGGGTCTTCTTCTTCTAGTTGTGATAATGAGGATAGTGATGGAGAGTCTTATACATCCACCTCTAGTCATTTTTTAGAGGATGAGGAGTCAACACCTAACTCACCCACATTTGGGCTAGGCAAACACTTTAGAGTGTAGACACTTGGGTAGGGGACCCAATAGATAATAAATGTACTCATTCAAATTATCAAAGTGGTTCACATGCTTTATTTTCTTCAATTTTGGATCCACAAACATTCTAAGAGGCTTCAAGCATACCTAAGTGGGATAGTGCTATGTAGGAATAATATTCTTCTTTGATAAAAAATAACACTTGGGATTTGACTTCACTTCCTAATATAAGGAAGATGGTTTGATGTAGGTGGATATATTAGACCAATTTTACCTTAGATGGGTCTGTTGATAGTAAAGTCATGATTGGTCACCAAGGTTTTTTGACATGTAGTTGGCATTGACTACTTATATACCTTTACACTTATTAAAAATATGACTTTTATCCAAATAATACTAGTTATAGCCATAGCACATGGTTGGGATGTGTACCAGATGGATGTGAAGAGTGACTTTCTTCATGAAGATCTTGAGGAGGAGATCTACATGGAGTTACCACCTACATTTGTTCAAGATTCATCCTTAGTTTTTAGACTTATGAAATCCATTTATGGCCTCAAATAGGCCCCTTGAGCTTGGTACACAAAGATGGATCCCTTCCTCCTTCAAGTTTCACTAGGTGTCATTTGGACCTCAATGTATATTTTTTATGGAAGGATGATTATTTATTGATACTATTCCTTTATGTTGATGATATTTTGATCACCAAGAGTTCCTCATCGGCTATTGTAGTGGTGAAGATAGCTCTATAGGACATATTTGACATGATTTACTTGGGTTTTATACATTATTTCCTTAGAATCAAGATTTCATAGTCTGATTCAGGGATTTCACTTGCACAGCCCAAGTATGTTCTTAATATTTTGGCTCAATTTCACATGGATGATTATAAGCCATCTCTGACTCCCTTTTTATTAGGATTCAAACTTGAGGTTGACTTTTCTACACCTTTGGTTGATGCTACTTGGTATTGATAGATTATTGGTATCCTTATTTATCTAACTCATACCAGGCCAAATATTTCACATGAAGTGGGACTTATCTCCATATTCATGCAATCACCCCATGAGCCAAATTGGAAAGAATTTAAGAGGATCTTGCACTATATTTAGGGCTCTTATGGATTTGGGAATTAGTATAAATTTGGAATAAAGATTGACTTGGTTGGTTTTATAGATTTATATTGGGTTGCTAATACTCAAAATTACAAGTCCACTTCAAGTTACATATTTTCTTTGGGTTTAGTCCCATAAATTGGTCTAGTAAGAACCAAAATGATATTGTTATATCATCCATAGAGGTAGAGTATAGGGGAGTTATTAGTGTAGCTACTGAGGCTATTTAGATTTAGGGGATTCTATCTAAGTTTGGCATTCTTTTTATGTAACCCACCATCATCTATTGTGATAACCAGAGTGTAATATAGATATGCAGGAATCCAATTCAGCACTAGTGTACCAAACACATTGAGATTCACATGCATTTTATCTGGTAGCTTATTCATAATCAGGACATTGACTTGGGATTTTTCCAATCTTTAAAGTAGGTTACAGATATCTTTATTAAAACCTTCATTGAGATCAAGTTCATTAATATATGAGCTCTTCTTAAGGTGCATTTTACATTAGTAATGGCATCATCTTCAAGGGGGTCCTTTTAGCCTTTTCACTTCTTATATGTCTCTCTTTTGGGGGGGGATTTTTTTATATGGTTTTCTCCTGTTCTCTACTTTGTGAGAGATTGCTTTATATTGGGTACCCAATCAGGCCTAGTTTTGGGGGCCTATTTCTCTTTTTTTTACACTACCCACCTAAGTTGTGCTTATGGGGGTATTTATTATTGGATTTTTTCCCTTATTTGGATTTTGCCTACTTGATTGAATAAACTTGTTTAGGTGTATTTGGAGTTACATTTTGACTAAATGAATAGGAAGTAAATCCCCTGATCAACTATTTTAGAAATAGGAGTTACTCTTCTATTATTGGCTCTCTGACTAACTTTATTAGGAGGAGTTACTCATGCACTCATATATATACATCTCTCTTGGTGAGCTATTATTCAATGAAAGATTAGTTTTTCTCTTATCTTATTTGTGTAGTATTCTTTTATTTATGATTTCATTTTCTTATAGCTATTGTGTTATGTGCATTCTTGACTTGTGCCTATCACATACTTGTGCATTCACTTGATCTATAGATATTAGTGTCCACTCTAGTAGCTTCCTCTTTATAATTACCTTTAGTTACCTCTAGATTCCTCTTTGGATTCTTCCCTAGCTTCCTTTTTGGATTTACATTTGGTCACACCTCCATATTCCTCTTTATATTTTCCTTTAAATTCTTCTTCAATGTCAACTATGGATGTCTCTTTAGATTCCATCAAATATATTTATTTACCATCTTCCTTAGTGGTTCATCAAAGAAAAAAAATACTTATAAAAATGACTATATAATATCTCTTATATTAGCTCCTACTGTCCCCATGAAGTAACCCTATCCTTACACATCTAAATTTTCCATTCATTTTTCCAAAACATTGTATTGTATTCACACCTATAAATTTAATTCACATAATATATACCTTAAGGAGGATATTGATCTAATATGTCATTATTCTTCTCTCTTGTTAACCATTAAGGAAGAACTCCTTTCTTCCACTAGTATACCACATTATATCATTCCAAGCAATACTCCTCTTTCATCTTATTGTGAAAATAACAATGTTTACTTTCAAAGGTTAATGTTGAAAATTGAAACTATAGTGATGATGATTAGGATTGGTATGATGATGATTATTATGAATGTAGTGATGTGGAAAATTCTTTTATTAACCTTCGTGTATATTTTTCTTTACTTTCCCCTCATATTGATAATATGTTGCATAATGAGTCAAATGATAAAGTGTTTAATAATGATGATAATGCATATCATGACAATGTTTTTAGTTCCCCTTTGAAAATAAAAATGTGTGAACATGTTGATTCTAGTAGTGACAATGATAGTTCTTCTATCTTAATAGAATGTAATAGGTCTTATCAAATTAATGATAAATTAAATATTAAATAATATCATAAATCCAAGGAAGAGCCTATCCTTCCTATTTCTTCCTTCCTCTCCTCTTATAAATAATGTCCCCTTTAGACATAATTTCTAAATTATATAACACCTCAATCTTGTACACTTGTAAAATACATATCATGGATGTACCTTCAGATTTTAGACCTTTCCTTCTACCAAAAAAATTACATACACTATCTTTATCTACCTAATTTATTATCCTTTCATCCAAATAATGTTATTATGATTACCTAGGCCTTATATCTTGTCCAAAATTTCATAAACATGTTTATCTTTTATCTCTATAAGTTTTCAACCTGCACCTATTTTCCAATTCCCTAGACACTTGGTCCCAATTAGATGTCTATATCAATGCAAGTGTCCTATCCTAATGCAAATATCAAGTGCCCTAAAGTCATCCTATTTTCAAACAAAATGTATTATTATGGTTTGCATAATTACTTTAATGAGATATATTCTCCAAAGGGATTGATATAAATACAAGATCAACACTCATGCATTCCTCTCCTAGTAGCTTCTTACCTACTCATAAGACAACCTAACACAAACTAAAAATCACTCAATCAAGCACTCAAGTGATAAAATTCTTCCCTATTTTATCCTATTTACATAAAGTCATAGGGAAAACATATCTAAAAGTATAAATTAATAAAGGATCAGCCCATGAGCTATATTTTCCAAGTTATAAATCAGGTCATTAGTGTACCTTTTAATCACACATTACATGATTCATGCACAAGTTAACATGTAGAGGACAACTACATAATTATGAGGCCCTCTTTAGAGTATTGGTTATGTAGAATTCATATATTGATAAATGGGTCTTTGGGGTAGCTCGACACCATGTTCCCACTAACCCATTTTTTCCATAACCATTATGAAGATGAATAACTAGGGTTTTATCAATTGAAAAGGAAAAATAGTCCATGACCCACATCTGAATGCACTAGAGCAAAAGCAACACATAACCTAGACATATCTAAGTGGTCACATCTACTTTCTTCAAGTATTCTATAATCACCTAAAAGTGTAATTTGAGTGATAATAGTGCTACTTGAGACTACCTATCCTATCTTAGCCCTTAACTATCCTGGAGCATATTTCCACACTTATATAGCCTTTATATAAGACATAAGCATCCCTAATCATCCCTAAAGTAGTCCCAAACCCTCATTTCCTAATCCTAACCCTTCATACCTAGTGTTCTACTAGTTGGACACTATCACCATAATAAAGACACTAGAACAACATGGTACTATTGTCCCCAAAATGGCACTAATGTCCTTTACCTCTATTTTCCCTAGATATCTTTTCAAAACTATAACTTCCTAAGGTCAGCCTAAACCTTTTTTATCACCCATACAAGCATCAGAATAGTATAAATACATGAGTTTTATCCCTCTAACCACTAGATGAAAATCACATGCAAAATACACATTTAAACTTAGAACAAGTTATGTACAATTAAATTTATGAATCCCTATTCTACCCTACTTATGCATATTACCATCTACAAAATTCCTAAGCTTAAATTACCTAGATTTCTACTCTCAAGCACATTTAAAGCACTTAATACCACTATCATTATAAATTTATTTGCAATTTCACCATAACTTAGGTGGGAAAAATTACATCAAGCTTGATCCCTCCTCAGAGTATTAGTATATAGTCAATTCTCTTCACAATGAGGTGTTGAGGATGTCTAGCCTTCCCTACTAACAAACACACTTTTTATCTCATGTCAACCAGATGCCCTAGTTACATGGATAATTAGGTTTTGATCACTAAATTAGTCATTATAGCCAAAATATAAAGTTTTTAGACTTGTGCACATAGGGATATACCTCAAAGATCTAGACATAGGTGTACCTAGAATTTAAGGATAGTCCTACATAGAGGACATTATTACCACATTTTCAATAATGGAACTACTATTCAATTATGGTGTTATTGTCTATGAGGGGTTATAATACTAAGATCTATTTTGAGACAATCAGAATAGATTCTACCTTAATTTCCATCACCTAGATCACCTATCTCAATTATTTTCCAACTAAATTCTTACACTATTTATTACTATTTTTAGAAAAGGCAAAGTTAGTCAATTATATATCAAATTAGTCATTGTATTTATTTCATATTATTTCCCTAATTTAGCATACTCAGTATTTTAAAAACATAGGATTTACACTTATTAAGTCTTAAATGGTTAAAACATTTGGTGAACCTGACTTACTTTGAATAGTGCACAAACCCTAACCCTAGATAACCCTAGGGTTTATGTTTTCAACCTTCTAAGACCCACATTTAGAACTTAAATACCTATATTTTTTATTTGTATTTCATAAAATCATGATACTAATGATAGATGAAGTTTATAACTTTTTAATATAAATTCCTCTAGCTTCCTTGGCATGCTTGTTTCCTTTCATTTGGAAAGAATTCAAAGATGACATAAACACATATGTACATGATGCTTTATATTAGTTAAAACGTATGTCATATTTCATTATATATCTATCATGTTATTATTCTCTTATGTCAAATTTAATTAGAAAACAAATCCTTACATATATAAAGGATCAATTACAATATAGTTTATTGGACTTAATCCATAAATTTAATACTCTAAAAACCATGTTTCAAGTTTTAATGTCATATCCTATGCACAAGAAGAATTTCCTTCTCCTTGTCTCCATGAGGGTGATAGCTACTTTCCCTTTAAATAGGTCCATGATATCACTCCTCCATGAGATGATGTAGCCTATATTATTGTTACTAATGCCCATACTCTACCTATCCATGCCTCCACCTCTCCCTTATAGGGTTTGTGTTTGCATGTTCATTCAAAATCAATTAGGGTTTACACTTGTGGGACACTAAGGGATCAAATTATCAGTATGAACAAGTTAATATCATAATTATGGAATCAAAATCAGTTATTAAGTTAAAAAATCACATTATTGGCAAACCAAATTACATGTACAAAGTTTTCAGAATATGCTAGTGTTCATCATGTATTAGAATCTACACCTAGCGAAGTTGTGCCTATCATGCTTTCGTAGACATATTATAAAGTACAGGATGAGAAATATAATCAAGATCAAGATGATATACAAGATAATAATCAAGACACTCTTTCCCCACTTAATAATGAAAATCTTATAGTCAATAAGGATGAGATTCTATAGAGTTTCAAAGGTAGACTTTGAGAATAACCCCATGATCATGCATAGATTCTACAAGCCATAATGGAAATAAAGAACAAATCAAATAGTGATCAATCTTATACACCCCCATATAATAATATTATTACACTTAAATTGGGGGTAACTCATCTTGTATAAAAACTTATTTTAACTTGACAACCTTAAGTAGAAAGTACACCTCTTATGGCTAGTTCCCTCTCTCCATACATATAATCCCTTGTGCATGAGATTCATTCTCTCTGGGCTAAGGTGTTACACCTTGAGTAGGGAGCTACTAGACCATCACATGCCTTGGATTCTCGTGTTCTTTTACATACACCTTTGGCACATCACATAGTGACAACTCCTTTGCCATCTAGATTAATGGCACCTAAGCTTATATTTTATGATGGTAAGGGTGACCTAGATCATGTTTGGACTATGTGTCTAATGATTGGCTCCTTACTAACTTATTTACATGAAGTTTAAAGGATTATGCATTATTGTGGTTTTATGATCTACTAAATCAATCTATCACAACATATAATCCTTTGATAGACATGTTTTTAGCGCACTTCTCCATAAACATCAGTGATAAGATCTCATATGCTTAAGTTGCACAATTGAAACAAAAAATCAAATGAGCCTATTACAGAATATGCCTTACAATATAAGACTATATTGGCCAAATTGACTAGCCCCATGATAAATACAGAGATTCAAAACATCTTCAAATAGACTCTTATACCAGTATTACACAAAGCTATCTTTTTTAAGTTTCCAACATTCACATATTTTTACCACATAGTAAATAAAAGAGAAGTCAAGATTCTCTCAATGGGAAAATTAAAATATGCACATGGATTAGAATCAACTACTAAGAGTTATAATAAGCCTCCATACAAAGTAAGGGTTGATAAAAATAAGAGTGATCCAAAGGCCATAGTTATTACAGCTTTAGATCCACCTCCTCACTTGGTTTTATCAACTCCTCCACGGAGAGTTTTTACCAACTTTCCAGAATCACCAGCACGTGTTTTACAATAGATCCTAGAATGTAATGTCATATCTCTCCCTCTCATCAAAAAGGTTGATATGACATAACCTCTTTCAAATAACTATGATTCCAATGCATTTTGATCCTATCATAGGGCACCAAACCATACTATAAATGGATACATTAGATTGAAACATAAGATACAAGATTTGATAGAGGCCAACATCATTGATGTAGACACACCCATAGAGGGACATAAAGTTGAAAAAATAGTAGCTAACGCATTGAAAATATTTTTAGATCCATTTCCAAAACATAAAGCTAATGAGATAGGTGACACTTAAAGTGTTCACTATACATATCTGGCTCATCCACCACCAAAATCCTATCTCACCACTATAGAGGATGCACACCCCCTACACAATATCATTTGTGTGTATCATACTACAATACTATCTAGACCATAACTACCAGTCATAGTTCCAAGCATAGTTTCCATCAGTACACCATAGACTTTAGTTAAGCCATGAATGGAGGTTTATCATCATAGGTTACCCATGAAAACTACAACATCTTCTATCATATGGGTCCCTCAGACCCTTATAGTTCACAAGACACCCTAGTCAACTTCATGGATTCCTAGTACCACTTCACAGGTAGTGTCAGCTATGGATCACTTAGTACAATAGGTTTTGGGACCTTAGTTACCTTTTCATATAGCACACATTATTATTGTTCCTTTATTTTACATAGGCCACATTGATAGTGAGTCTCATATGTGACTCATCAGTTAGTATGTTCCTCCTTTCTTGTAAATTTTCTTATTCACTCTTGCTCCTTGTATAAAGTTTCATTTTCATGTTGTTTGTACATAACTTATATCCAAATTATATAAAAACAATATAATATGTCAAAACACAAAAACATATAAATATTTACTAAAAAATATAAATTATAGATTTTATGCATTTCCATGTTTACATCTCTTATATTATATAGACACTATATATGCTAGTTATATTAGTATAGTCAGTTTTTATCATATGTACGTGCTTCACTTATTCTTTTCAAGTGTTTGAAAATTTCTAGAGGACTCAATTCCTCTACACCATTCTAGATTTTCTATTATCTACCCATACAGGGCATATTTAGGTTCTTCATTTGACACATTCACCCATTTGGGACACCCTATACATACTTTTGATTACCAAGTTTCATGTGTCTAAACTCTACATCACAAATTTAGAATTGTTATGTCTTGATATTAATTATGCTACACCAACTCAAATATTTTGTTGGCTACTACTTTGGACTTAGCATATGTACATCTTAACTCTTACATAGATTTGTATTATATAATCATGCTTACTTTCATTTATAGCTTTCCTAGTTTAGACTTGATTATGCCTTTATGATTCTTCTAGTCAAAGGCATTTGAATATGTCATTACTTTATGGTTCTATGCCACTTCTTTTCACTATATGTATGCTTTGGACATATGCCCATGTCCTTGTTTTTGCCTTCCTAATTGTGTATGTAGATATTTTAAAATGTCCTTCTATGTGGATTTTGAACCAACTTGTTTGATTTTTTCATATGTGAACATTTGAACATGTCTTTGTATGTCTTGCTTTCTCACATATAGTGACATGTGTGCATGTCCCTTATATTTTGGCCCCTTAGCCTACTTTGTGTGCCTCATGTGTGTTGTATGTATGCTTTTTTGTATGCATCATGGACATGACACTTGTCTCTTTCTTGTCACACATTCTAGTTTTAGATGCCATGAGGCACCTCATGCATCTCACTTTCCTACTTGGGTACCATGATGGACATCATGCCCCATTCCCCCTAGATAGTTACTCATTTATTACTTAGATTTATTATTCACATACATTATTATATCTATCTTGATAGTTTTTTGAATGCTAGACATACCATACATCACACATTATAAAATTATGCTTAGATTAACTCACATTCTGATGGTATGTATGGACATTATATTAGATTATTACACAGATATCATATATGCTCCAGCCAACACACTTTTCATAGAGATTTTTATTTTGATGATAGTTCTTTCACATGTTCAATAACTCCCCTCAAAAGAGGGGGCATTCATATGGGTTTGTCAAAGAGATCAAGCTATCAGAATGTACTCACAATACATTTTTAGTAGAGCAGATTAGATTAAAGAAATTAAACTTAGATAAACATAGTGGGAAATAGTGACATAAAGATTAGTTATAGTTACATAGAAATCAAAATAGTCAAATATTAGCACCTAAATTAGGACACTATTTCTACATGGTGTTATTGTCTAAGACATGGCACTATTGTCTAGTACCATCAATTTCATAAAAACCTAGATTGGCCAAAAAATACATCAAGTACAATATAAGTTTGCACATATTTAGTTATAGATTTACCAGTTTTTCTTAGATTCATACTAGTTACTCAGATTAGGGGTGTCAACCTAGATACATATTATTATAACTCAATCTAGAATTCATGTGATGAGATATCATATTTGGGGACATGTGTACAACACATTGTTTCCATATGCTCACTTACACATCAGTTTTGATTAAGTAGAATGACAAATTCCATGTCATTATCTACATTATATACATTTGACATCATATTCCAAGTTGAACACTAGTTTCATGCCTTACTCCATCTAGAGTGGTTGGCATTCCAAAGTGGCCTAGAGCTTCCTAATGTACCTAAGTGGTTGTAGAGTTGACATACATAGTTAGATATTTATAGTTACATCACATAGTTTCATTTTTATATGCATCTACTACACATGGGTGGGTGATGATGGATTCATATCCTACTTGAGTTCTTGATCTACCTACATGAGAATGTTGGACACACCATCAATCCTATCCAAGCTATTCATAGGTCATGATCCACCAAGTAGTGGTGGGTAATGATGGAGTCAAAATGGGATTGAGTTCTTGAGCCACCCACACATGAGGATTCAATAATCCATCAGCGCAGTCTAATCTATTCATTAATTGATCATTATACACACACACACATAGGTTGTCACTAGTTTTATGCATTATTTCATGTATCTAATGAGGTGTATTCATTCATTTCCTCTCTCTTATTTATTTACCCAATTTTACTTCTTTACTTCATTGTCTTTTACTTTTGACATCTCCTAAGGACTAATTTATGCACAATTCACTTACAAGACATGCATTAGAGCATACTTCACATACTTAGACCTAGCTTCACATACTCAAACCTAGTTTTACAAGGTTCACTTCTTAGGTAAGTCTAGGTACACTTCTTGTTCTTTTATCCTAGTCATTTAACTTTATTGCATTTATAGAATAAAAGGGTGGCAAACGTAATCACTTAAAATTCATATTTGAGTGCTAAGAGTGATAATTAAGACTACATATCCCTAAATTAACCATATACCTATCTTAGAGCCTATTTTCATACTTATCTAGCCTTTGTGTGGGTCACAAAAGTCCCTAATCAACCTTAAAGCTATCCCAGACCCTCATTTCCTGATCTTGTCTCTTCATGCCTAGTGTTCTGCTAGTTAAACACTAGTGTCATAATATGGACACCAGAACCACATGGCATTAGTGTCCCAAAAATGGTGATAATGTCTTTTTCCTCTCTTTTACCCAAATGGATGTCTTTTCAAAACTAGAACTTCCTAGGGTCAACCTAGACCTATTTATCACTTGCACAAGCATTAGAACAATATAAATACATGAATTTTATCACTCTAACCACTAAATGGAAATCAGATGCAAAATACACATTCAAACTTAGAACAAGTTATGAATAATTAAGGTTATCAATCCCTATTCTACCCTACTTATGCATATTACCATCTACACCAATCCTATGCTCATATTACCTAAATTTTTAATCTCAATCACATAAAAGGCACTTAAGACTACTATCATATTGGATTCACTTTCACTTCCACTAGAACTTAGGTGGGGATAACTACATCAATTTTGATCCCTCATTAGAGTATTGGTATGTAGGAAACTCTCTTCATAGTGGGGTGTTGAGGATGTCCAGCTTACCCTAGTAACAAACACATTTTTCATCTCATGCTAACCAGATGTCCTAGCTACATGGAGGATTAAGGTTTTCTCACTAAAATATAGGGTTTTAGGACTCACGTAAGGAGGAACATACCTTAGATATCCAACACAAGTATACCTAAAAGTTTAGGATAGTCCTATATAAAGGACACTGCCACCAATATTAGGACACTACTACCACATTTCCAATTATGGCACTACTATCAAATTATGGTGATATTATGTAAGAGGAGTTATGACATCAAGATCTAGTTTGTGACACTTAAATCAACTTCCACCTTAGTTTTTAACACCTAGATCACTTGTCTTAGTTTTTTTCCAGCTAAATTATTACTTGCAATATTTATTATTATTTCTAAAAAAGTTAAAGCTAGTTAATTCTATAACAAATAAATGGTGGTATTTATTACATATTATTTCATTCATTTATCATACTCAATCCCTTTAAAATATAGGATTTACATTCACTAGTCCAAAAAGGTTAAAATATATTCTATATTAGACACTTAAGTCTAAGCTATAGAGTAGCATCAATGTAACCATCCCAAGTCGATATAAGTGTTCACAACTACAAAGTTACAATTTCTAGAATCAGGCAATTGATCTATAATCTTAATCTAATCTAATTTCTACCTGTTCGAGATCTATATTTGTATTATCATCAGAACTAGCTAAGTGTCTTGTTTTCATTGTCATTATAATATCTAACATACTTGTAATTATTATTTTTAGTATATATCAACATAATAGATTCAATATATGTATATACTAGTTTGTAAAATAATTATCATACTTTAGAGGTAGTCTACCATCCTTGTGCCCTAGGCTCTATACCCATTTAAACCTACATTCCCCACATCTAGATTTTAGGGTTAAATATTTATTTAACCCAATTTATATGAATGCAAAAAAATTGATTCTTAGGGTTTTCAATTAGTTAGGGTTTCATATTATTGTACTTTTTCATTTCTTACATAAATTATTTTGTATGCAACCTAAGTGTCATCCTAAACTAAGAGGTATGCTTATTGAACACATTAAGCTTCCCTTTCTACTACTAAGATGTATAACCCCAATGAGGGACCTAATTCAATGGATCATGATGATACCTATTGGAGGCTCTAGGTTACAACCTAAGATGAACAAAGGATTGTTTAGGTCCTTTACCCAAACCTAGTCCAACATGGGAGTGACCCTAAGCTATGGGTTACCTAATTTTGGATCAGACCTCTATGATTTTTAATGAGGCTAGATCCTAAGATATGATAATTTGAATCTCTCTTATTAAAAATTAATCTATTGAGATGAAAATGGGAGGAAATGAATGCTTGAAAACCTACTCTAAGTGTGGTGATACACCAATTCCCAATGATCCACTATCCACTTAGGCACTCTTATGATTACTAATGAACATAATGGGAACAAGGATTAATCAGATTCTATGATAGAGTTCTAAACATGAATATTTTATATGAAGGTTGAAAAGAGGGTTGTGACTTGAAGGATATAAATAAATAGGTCTATGAAATACACTATAGACTTATGACACTTCAAGAGAAACTTCACTAGCTAACACTTCATAAAACCTACAAGAAACTAACAATCTTAAAGCAAGGTACATGAAGGACTTAAAGATGATGAATAGATGCATACACTCTATAAATTAAACTTCAATAAAGCACACTTAACATTAAATAGAAACTAAACTTATCTTATATTGCTTCAAATAGTTTACAAAGTGATTTTAGTGGAGGTTTGTTATACCTACCTAAGGGATATACCCAGCTTTTATATCCCAAATATAGATATACTAAGGATGAAAACCAATCACCTTTATTGGTTTTCATATAGTCATGATTGAAAATGTAGATATATACGTTAAGGCCTCTTTAGTCTAAATGAGATGTAGAAAATACATCTAGAATCTCTCAAAAAGGTTTTATAGGGGCTTTAATGGCATTATATGGCTCTACAAATTCTACTCCTAGTTATCTAGATTATGTTTGATCTTGTATTTATATATTTTACCTACTTAGGGTGGCTATATCCTTTGTCCAATGTGTCTACCTTCATGAAATCCTCTGGTTTGACCTTGGTTTAATTTTCTCTCCATTGAAGTCCCTAGATTTTAAATTTTAATGTCAACCATTGATCCTAATTTGAGCTCTCCACATTTTACCAATTGTTAGCTCTTCATTTATCCTACTAGATCCTACTATCAGTTCTTTGACTTATTGACCTCACATACACCATAGATCTTTATTTTTATGAACAACCACATATCAATAATCTTTTTTTATCCTAACATGGTTATGATACTTGTCAAGTTGTCATTAGCCTTTGAGATTCATTGACTTGACTCATCGCTCACCATTAGCTCTCTATATATGATTACATACTCACCATTGATCTACCTAGACCTACTAACCTTGTTAGTCACCATGCACCATTATATCTCTATTAGGACACCTAATATATTTCCATTCATTAGCTTTTCACTTACACTAACCTTTTAACTTGATGTTCATTAGTAATCTCTTCAGTATGATTGAATGCATGTTGTTGGATCTTCAAGACCCATTGACATGTCAGATTGCTTGCTCTCCATTAGATATTGACCTTAGCTCTTGATATTTGGAAACTTATCAACTCTACATTAAAATTAGGATCATTTAAGTTTAAATGACTATTTCACAAAGCTTATTCTTGACATCTGCATGCCTATTTCATCCTAAAATTCTAACTTTAAAGCTTTTTATCTTGAGATAGCAAGCTCATCAAGACATGAAATTTGTAGAACATGATCTTAGAACAAATAACTTCATTTTCATGAAATTTTTTGTCCTTGAGAGGCTTTCAAATCATACTTATTAAATGCATAATCAAGATTATCAATTTATTTATGCATGACATTCTTATGAAGGTCTAGTTCTTTTGGAGTTGTGCAAGAACTTTCAAGGCTCAAAATGATTTTTTAAGACTTTGTGCGATCTGTTTCATGCTCCTAAATTATTGAAACACTAGGAAAACCTATTATATATTCTTCCCTTGAAATCTAGACCTATTTTAAGATTTATTTCTCAAATATCAACAAATTACACTTTAAGCTTGCTTAAACTATTTCAAAAGCTTTGTAAGCAATATGAGATCTTTGGACCACTCATTCCATCCATAAATTTGTTTAGCTCATCTATTTAGGCAAAATCTTGGCATGTGGGCCAAAATGGTAAACATTTCTCATGACTCAGCTAGATTAACCAACATGTTGGTCATGGAATGTAGAATTTGATCAAGCTTGCTCATGATGACTATACAAATGAAGCATTACTTACAAAAAGGACTCTGCCTGACTCCTGGAAACCCCTGAAAGTAAAGGGACACCCAAAAAAAATAAGAAAGTAAAAAAACACACCAAACAATAGAAAACCACAAACAAAGCAATGTAAAATAGCACTTGGAAAAGATAGACCTATCTACCTATATACAAAGATAATGAAATAATATAAGTAATAGAATTTAAGATACCTCTCATTAATAGGGATGGGAGGCTCTCTCCATTAAACCTAACAAGCTCAAATTCATTGATCTCCTTGCAACTTATGATAATATAAGGCACACTCTAAAGATTATCAAACTTGGAGTGCTTTCCTGGTTTTGTATAGTCCTCATCCCATTTGAGAATTATTGGAATGTCTTTGAGGAAGCTCTTTTGTTGAATTACATCTTCACTTGATAATATTAGACCACATAATGTGCATAGTAGTGTCCCTTGTCTCTTCTATCTATCTTATCTCATTCAACCTTACCTACATGGCATCATCCTCTAAGATCTCAAGTTGATGTGCAAGTTCTAATGTAGGAAGTTTAAGAGATATAGGAAGTTTGGCTTATTTCCCATAGACAAGGAGGTATGGGGAGTATCTAGTAAATTTCTTAAGTGTCACTCTATATAACCATAGGGAAGTCTTCAATCTAGTATGCCACTCCCTCTGATTATCTTTTGTGGTTTTCTTGATAATCCTCAATAAGTTATTATTTATGGACTCTACTAGTCCATTGCCCTATGGGTGATAGTTATAGGATGCCTTGAGATAAATCCCATCTGAAATGGATTACTCACATACCTTGTTTATACTAAATTCCAATTCATTGTCATAAATGATTATAGAAGGCACACTAAATCTAGTCATAAGGTTATAATTAAAGTCTAAGACAACATCTTCACTAGCTTCCTTGAGGGTAGTTGCTCAAACCCACCTTGTAAAGTAGTTTTTAGCTATAATGATCCATTTATGTCCTTTAATTTAATGGGGGGTGTATCATCCCTATGTAATTTAAGACCCATTGCATGAAAGGTTGTTCTACTTATATAGGTTACAAGAGAAGGTAGCTAGCTTCTGCTTACCAATAAACATTGTAAATTTTGGGCATTTCCTTACCAAAGAGTGTGCATCTCTAAACATTGTGGGCCAAAATTACCCAACTCTAATAATATTAGAGGCTATGGTCTTGGTAGTAAAGTTCCCACCATCTGGACCATCATGGAACTTCTCAAGTAGCTTGTCTACTTGGCATGATTCCACACACCTCAAAAGAATGCCTCCTATGTCTCTCTTAAAAACCACTCCATCTAACAAGATATAAGGTATACTTTGTAACATATAAAGTGACTTATCTTGGCTCTATCTATTCCTATAGGACGTTGTCCTAATTCAATAAATCCAATTATATCATGTGTCTAACTGAAAGGTGTGTTGTTTACAGTTCCTTGTTGGTTATCATGGACTACCAACACTTGATCTTTATCTTTTTTAACCTCTACTACAAGATGTTCACATAACCCTCTACCCTTTACAAGTTTTTGAACTATAACTTCAAGGTCATACTCCATGTATTTTTTTACCCATCTAGCTCTTTTCTCATTGAGGTCTCTATTGAGTATAAACTCTTTAATACTTGGGTACACCACCATAAGGATAATCTTACTATTGGAGACCATGTGCCTAAATTTATTCAAACCTCTTACTACTACAAGCACATGTTTCTCTAAAAATTCACACTTATCCTCATACCCTTATAAGGCCTAACTAAATAAATCAATAGGATGTTCTAAACCTTGCTCATTCTATTACATCAACATGGCAGAGATTGCATCCAATGTAGATAAGGCATACAAGTAGAATTCTTTGTTAAAATTAGGATTAAGAAGTGTATGGGAAATGGCCTCTTTGATGGCCTCAAAACTTATCTTACATTCTTTGGTCCATGTAAACTCCTTACCTTTTCTTAACATGTGAGTAAGAGGCTTGATCACTTTTATAAAGCTTAGGATAAACGTTCTTATAAAATTAATCTTTCCTAAGAAGCTTTATAGACCCTTCTTATGCTTGGAAAAGGATAAGGATAAGATGGACTCAACTCTTTCAAGGTTTATGGAAATACCATTCTTGGACACTTCATGGACTAATAACCTACCCTCATGAACACCAAACATACATTTTTTAGGATTCAATGACACACCAAATTCTCTACAACTTTAAAATACTAAATTCAAGTGAGAAATGTGATTATCTAGGTCCTTTGATAAAATAGTGATGTCATCTAGGTAGATGAGCACCATGTCATTGATCAAACCTTCAAAAGAAACATCCATTACCCTCTAGAAAGTTTTTCTAGTATTGGATAGTCCAAAGATAATTTGCATATATGTATAAGTTACCCACTTTGTGGTAAAGGCAATATTATGCCTATTTTCTTCCTTGACCATAATCTAATTATAACCAGAGTAGCCATCAAGTAGTGATAATCTCTTAGAACTTTCCACCTTTTGAATAATTTGATAGATTGAGGGTAGTGGGTAATGGTCTTTTAGGGACACTTTATTGAGGTTCCCTAAAGTCAACATATAGATGTATTTACCCATTATTATTCATTACTGACACAAGGTTTTCCACCCATGAGGAATTTTTAATGGGGAATATTATCTTTGATTTAATCAATTTAAATATCTCCCTTCTCATCAACTCCTCCACTTTTAGGTTGACAGACCTTTATTTCTACTTAACTAGTTTTGTAATGCTCTTTAGTTCAATGGTTTGTTGTGAAATTTTTGGATCAAAACCATTTAGATCCTTGTATTCCCATGAAAATATATCAAATAATTCTTGGCATAAATTAATAAATGTATCTCTCTCTTCTATTGTGTTAATATTTCCTAAGTTCAACAATTTATCCTTGAAAATCTCTATCCTTTCATAATGCTCTTCCTTGGTTGAGATGCATGCCTTGCCTCTTCTCACTTGGTCATATTCATTTAATATGATTTATAATGTCATAATCCCCTTAATCATCTTGTTATATCTTAGGTACACTATCTAGTCATCATATTGATGTTCAAATTTATTTTGGTTCTTATGGCAAAATTCTACCTCTTACATCAGAAAACATATGATTTAGACATCATTATAAAACACCTGCTAACTCACCTCATTTTTAGGTATAGATAGCCTACATATGACATTAATCTTGTCTTATCTCTATTTTACTTTGACTCCTTATACAACCTCATATTGAGATCCAATGGCTACAAACCTATCTACATGTTGATTTACCTTCTTGGTATAGATTATATATTGAATGCCAAGAAATCCTTTATGAGGTCCCATACATGATGCTTGTAAGCTTTCAAATGATGGCTCTTATTACACTTATGCATCTCACTTATTGTAACATAATCTTTCTATCACAATTGACTTGAATAATTTTGACACCTCTTATCCTTGCCTCTTTCAAACCATGTAAAAGAGCTTCATATTCAGCTATGTTTGAAGTGCAACTAAATTGAAATATTTTAGTTGAATAGTATTCCTGACCTAAGGGTGAAACCAACATGGCTCTAGCTCCACTACCATTATTTGACCTTGATCCATCAAAGAATAAATTCCATGGACCATCTTCCTCTTGAGTGGTGTTAGTTATGCAAGGTATAGCAGCGCCTTCCTCATACATACAATACACCTGTAAGTCTTCTTCAATATTATTATAGGGATCAAATCCATGATTTTCAATTGCCCATTCATCTAAGTACATGTTTTTAATGCCTTTAATATGGTCATGAGGCTCTTTTTCATTAACATTTTCATCCTCTTCAAATATGGTATAGTTGGCATTTGAAAGGTTAGGCATATAGGGCTCTAGGTGGAACCTAGAGATAAGTTCTGACCTAATAGTGACCTTAGTTCCATATCTAGTCTTGAATACCATGTATTACCAATTAGAGGACAAATAGCCCCCAATATTTGTAGTAAATTCCCTATATAGGCATAAGGCAAAATATAGGGATAGGTATATAACCATAACATCCTAAGTGATGACATAATTTGGGTAGGTTACCAATGTGAACTTAATATTTTCAATATACCTACTATTTTAGTGGGGTAACCATCCAACTGGAGAACACCTTTTTCATTAGGCACATACTTAAGTTTAAGCTTATCTGCTATGGCTTTAGGCATAACTGAGGTTGAAGCACCTGAATCTATCATACAATCATGTACCAAATAGTCCCCTATGATGACTAACAAGTATAATCGAGGGGGTTTGACAACCTTAGGGGAATGAACAACATTATGGACTTGATCTTGACTAGGATCTTGACTAGGAACTTTAATTTGACTATTTTGATTACCTTTTGTAAAAATAGTGTTCACCTTATCAGCTATCTCATTCACATGAGAAGATTTGAAGAGATCTTATTGAAGAATCTCTTTGTCCCAAAATAGATATAGCATCATACATAGACATAGTGGCATTAGCCTTTTTCATATGATCCATAATATTGAAAGGAAGACTAGTACCTTTGAACTGCACCTTGGAAGTAGAAGTATCACTTGGCACTTGAGTAACATGAGGAATAAAAGGAGACTTCTTCTATTGTCTATGATGTTGAGGTATTTTTTGAGTTATAAGAGCTTTAGAAGCTAAATTTAAAGTGGTAGGTTGATGACTAACATGTGGAAATGTTGAAGGAGCCTTAGGTTTCCCTAAATTATCATCCAACATCCTCCTTTTAGCCCTTGTATTGGTTTTAACTGGCTCATCTACCCTTTGCATAGTTTTCACCATGTTTATTGCTACATTTTCAAACATATGTTCCCCTTATAAAAAATTTATGCACATGGTGTCATTTGGTGCCTTACCCATACTTGCTTGTTGTTGAATCTGAGCTTTCAATGCTATCAAGGTGGGCATATTACATTCATACATTGGAGGGCCTTGTGTTGGAGGGGTTATTGATTTATGTCATTGGAATGAAGGATCATGATACCAACTAGGATCCTAATACATTTCTCCACTTGTAGCCACTATCATATCATTGGACTACCATATTTATTGTCATTGGCCCTCTTATGCAAGGTTGTTTTATGTGGGGACCAAGGTTCTTAAACTACTTGAAGCTATGAGTTATAACTATTATAAGATATAACTTGAGAATTTGGCCTTGGTCTTGTTGATTTGATGGATAAGGGGGTTTATTATAGGATTGAGCAAGGTATTGGGCTTAGAATGGTCCTTTGTATGGCCTATATGAAGTTTTTTGTTGTCTCTCCAGAGCCACTAGCTTATTATTTTGTGCCTTCAACAAGCTCTCAATATTTACAAATTTGTACACTTGACTATCATCAGGCTAGGATTGATTATTTGGAGTGGGAAATGGAGAAATGGTAGGTGGGGTTGGATGAAGCTTAGGAAAAAGTGGCATGAGAGGTCTTGACATGAGTTTCCCTACTTGTATCAAATAATTTTCTACCCTTATGGCTATCTCATAAGCCCTAGGTAGAGTTTCCCAACCTATAGATTGGATCATGACTATAATATTTGAATTCAATGCTCTTAAATAGTAAATAAAATCATAATTAGGTGTGGGATTAATGATGACAAGGATCCTATCCCAAGTCTTTTGGAATATACAATTGAAATCAACCATAGATTCTTAGGGTGCCCTCTTGATTGAGGTAAGTTATTCAACAAGTGACACATGGTCGATTCTATCCTCAAAATATTTACATAGGCACTCACCAAACTCATCCCAAGTATTGATTAAGGCAGGATCTAGACCTTTATACCATTTTAGGGATTTGCCTTTTAAGGATGTGGCTAGTAGTCTCATGGCTACATTTTCTTGTTTAATGTTATGTATTAAGCAAATATTTACAATGTCAATAATGTGCTCTACATGGGTGGTGAAGTTTTCCCTTGTAAAGCATTGTATACTCTTTAAGGAGGTAGTAGGGATATCATCATGTTGTTGAAGGTTAAGATGGATGCCACCATTAAAGGGCATAAAATATTGCATTATGGGCCTTGTCATTTACATAGTGGAGGTTTTACTACTTAAAATAATAGGATGACTAGGACATTAATATTTATTTTGGTGATAAGGACCTGCCCTACTAAATCTTTCTCTTTTATATGAAGTAGAAGGTATCTCAATGAATTCAAAGTGGATACCTTTGCTACATGACCTTCTAGTAACCTTTGGCATGAGATGGTTGTCTAAATGATGTTATGAACTCTATAACTTGAAGGATCTTCAACTTCTAATGATGGTGGATGCTTCATCTGTTATAAATACTTCTTTATAACTCCAAACCTCATATATGCCAAAGAAAATGTGTCACACTATGCATGCTAGAAATTATTGGAGGTTCTAGGTTATACCCTAAGTTGAGCAAAGGATTGTTCAGGTCCTCTACCCAAATCTAGTCCAACATGGGAGTGACCCTAGGTTGTGGGTTACCTAATTTTGGGTCAAACCTCTAGGATTTTTAATGAGGCTAGATCTTAATATATGATAATTTGAATCTCTCTTATTAAAATTTAATCTATTGGGATGAAAATGGAAGGGAATACATGAATGAAAACCAACTCTAAGTGTGGTGATGCACCAATGTTCAATGACCACTATTAGCTTAGGCACTATTATGATTACTAATGAATATAATGGGAACAAGGATTGATCAAATTTTATAAAAGAGTTCCAAACATGAATATTTTTTATGAAGGTTGAAAAGAGAGTTATGACTTAAAGGATAGAAATAAATAGGTCTATGTAAGACAATATAGACTTATGACACTTCAAGAGAAACTTCACTAGCTAACATTTCACACAACCTGCAAGAAACTAAGTCTTAAAGCAAGGTACCTGAAGGACGTATAGATGATGAATAGACAACATAAACTCTATAAATAACTTTAATAAAGCACACTTAAAATTAAATAGAAATTGAACTTATCTTATATTACTTCAAATAGTTTACAAAGTGATTTTAGCAAAGGTTTTCTATACACAACTGAGGGATACAAATCAAGAGTTTGAAGCTAGTATTTATTGGGAGAAAGAAGGTAAAAGAGAGATAAATTGGTGTTTAAGGGTCCATTAATGATCCTAATTCCACTCAAGATAACCACCACCAAAATATTTCTTAATCCTTCCCCTACATTAATGTCATTGTGTCTTTTTATGACATGATGGAGAATGTGAAGATCAAGGCCAGCTATATGAAGCAATCTCCATCACCATATGAATCCTTCTCAAGCTCCTGTAAATTAATGCTCTTCACTATATTCCTTGATCATGATTTATATTCTCCACATTACCAAGTAGTTACTTGAGCTTGATCATGATTTTATTTCTGACATTACTTGTCTAATCACCATTCTATCATTGCTTCTATATCCTAAATATAGATCTACTATGGATGAAAACCAATCACCTTTATTGGTTTTAATATAGTCATGATTGCAAATATATATCTACATTTGAGTGCCTCTTGAGTCTAAATGAGATGTAAAACCTACATATAGAAGCTCTCAAAAATATTTTATAGTGGATTTAATGGTGTTAAATGATTTTGAAAAATCTATTCCTAGTTATCTAGATCATTTTTGATCTTGAATTTATGTATTTTACCTGATCAGTGTGGTTTAATCCTCTATCTAATGTGTTTACCTTTATGGCATCCTCTGGTTCAACCTTAGTCAAAATTTCTCTCCACCAAAGTCTTTGGCTTTTGAATTTTAATGTCAACCATTGATCTTAATCTGGGCTCCCCACATTTTACCAATTGTCACCTCTTCAATTGTCCAATTGGATCCTACTATCATTTTGACTTCTTAACCTCATGCAAACTATAGATATTTCTCTATATGAATTAAAAAATACTGATGATCTTCTACAAACCTAATGTTTTTGTGACACTTGGTAGCTTGTCATTAACCTTCAAAATTTGTTGACTTGTTGACTCATCACTCACCATTAGATCTTTGTGTACAATTGCACACTCATAGTTGATCTACCCAGACCCACTAACATTATCAATCACCATTCACCATTATATATTTGTCAAGACACTTGAGATCTTACCACTTGTCAACTTCTCACTTATGTTGACCTTTTGACTTGATGCTCACCATTGATCTCTTTGATACAATTGAATGTGTGTCATTGGATCCTGAAGACCCATTGACCTATCAGATTACCCACTTGACATCAAATCTTGAACTTAGATCCTAATATTTGAACACTTTTTAGCTCCACATTAAACTTGGGATCATTTTAATTTAAATGGTTATTTTATGAAGCTTAATCTTGATGTTTACATACCTGTTTCATCCTACAAGTCTAACTTTGAAGTTTATATCTTGAGATAACAGCTCATCAAGACATGAAATTTGTAAAACATGATCTTGAAATGAATAAATTCATGTCCATGTAATATTTTGGCCCTGAAAGTCTTTCTAATCATACTTATTAAATGCATAATCAAGTTGACTAGTCCATTTCTTCATGACAGTCTAGTTCTTTTGGACTTGTGCAAGAACTTTCAAGGCTCAAAATGAGTTTTTGAGACCTTGTGCAATCCATTTCATGCCCCTAAATTCTTGGAACACCATGAAGACCTATTAGATCTTATTCCCTTAAAATCTAGACCTATCTTAAGAATTATTTCTTAAATATTGACAAACTACACTTTAAACTTACTTAAAGTGTTTCAAAATCTTTGTAAGTAATATGAGATCTTTGGACCACTCATTCCATATAGAAATTTGTTTAGCTCATCCATCAGGTAGAAGCTTGGCATGTGGGCCAAAATGGTCAATAATACTAATGTTGAGAATGAAAAACATACTAATGAGGCTATCATAAAATAATATTCTAATAATGAAAACCATGAGTCTAATGAAACTGATGAACATGAGTAAATAGATCTTGAGAAATCGCATTGTTTCGTGAGTGTATTCATCAAAACCCTAAAGATCTTGATGAAATCTTAAGAGCCATATTAAAAAATAAAAAATCAAAAATCATATATGAACAATCAATTCAATCTATTGATCATGTTATTTAAGTTATGGGTCATCCCCATATACCAACAACCCTCCCATTGAGCACATTATTGCTTCATACTTATAATGGGTGCACATGATATGTATTTATACTTTTGTTCCCTGAAACTAATATTACCACATCTTACATGGGAAAAATAAACATTTCAACCTAATTTATGATTTCAATGCATATATCTACCCAACATATAGTTACACCTCTTTTAATGACTTCTAAAATATCTAACCTAAAATACCAAGGGATGCACGTTCTTGTCCAAACTATAAAACTTTTGAAAACTAAGGTTACAAATATTGAACAAAATTATATGAAATATCCTTATGTTATTGATTCACAAGTGGTGTTGCATAATCTTCTTGCACCAAAGATATATTTTCACCCCTTACCAATTAATTTTTTTGCACCTAAATTCACATTTTATGATGGCAAGGGTGATCCTAAATAACATCTTTGACCTTTTTATGCAACATGCCTTGATTATGCCTTCAATTATAAACATTTGACCAAATTATTTTTAAGGACCTTAAAATACTATGCTTTAAGGTGGTTCTATGAATTACCAACTCACTTAGTGAACATCTTTAAACCCCTTATGGATCATTTTTTGTCACACTTCTCTATTAACATTACCAAAAAGGTTTTTTATGCCCAAATTTTAATGATCAAATAAAGAAACCAATGAACCTATTAATGAGTATATCTTGAGGTATAAGATGATGTTAGTTAAAATGACCAATCATTTGGTAGATAAAGATCTTCAAGACATATTCAAGCAAAGTTTACTTGCTCCTTTACATGAGTCCATTATTTTAAAAAAGATAAAATCTTTCTATGAATTATGCCACATTGTTTGCAATCTTAAAATAAAACATATCTCAATAAACAAACTTAAATATTTAGCAAACACATCAACTACATCTACATCCAATACTGAGTTTATTATCAAACCAAATTATAAATTCAAACCTCCTAAGCCAAAAAAAGAAACAATGACCATTGTTAATTTAGTGTCATAGTAACCTAATCAGTTTATGTTATCTAATCCACCATGGAGATAATTTTTACACTTACCTAATTCTATCACTTCATTACTCCTATGGCTTGTAGAGTGTTATCTTATATCTCTCCCTCAACTTATAGAGGTTGATATGAATAGACCTCTACCTAAAGGGTATGATGTGGATGCTTATTGTGACTATCACCAAGGCCCTAGACATTTTAAAAACATATGTTTTACCTTGAACCATAAGATATAAGACCTCATCAATTACCAAAATATTACATTTGATGGTCCTAAAAAGGGATCAGGTTCACAACCAAGTGACTACCATAAAAAAAAAAAAAAAAAAAAAGAAATCAATAATCCTTTGTAATATGATTCTAAGAAAGATTCAGAAGTGAAAATGACATATAATGCACATATTCTTCAATCTCATTATGAGCACCCACTGGATGGGATTATTGGTACCTATAAATGACATACATCTCATATCATTTAGATAAATTCTATTACTTTTGATGAGAGTAAGATTAGGGATGATGACTCTAATCTTCATTCCTTATTCATTCAAGAATACCTTGATCACCAACCTATACACAGTGTTATGATTGATAATTGTGCAACCAAAAATATTTGTACCATGACATTATTTAAGCATCTAGGTTATACAAATCATGATTTACATCCTTTGACCAGATAAATTAGAGCATTTGATGGGGCCTCATAATAGGTTCTTGGAGAGTTTGACTTACCTTTATAGGTGGGTCCTATATATGTGGTTATTACCTTCTCAATTATTCCTTTCATGGGTGTCTTTGATATGTTATTGGGATGACCTTGGATACATACACTTCAAGAATTACCTTCTACATTTCATGAGTGTGTTAAATATATTAATGACAATCAAGTAATTACAATTTTTATAACTCCATATGAACATTCGCTTGAACAAGATAAATTTATACCTAGGTAGTTAATTATCAAAAATATTAAGGTTAATCTTCCATAAAAAGGTAACAAGTAATTCCCTTTACCATAAAGCAATTACTTAAGAATCATTGTATTATAAATCCACAATGGGTTCCACATAATCCTCATCTACTACACACCATATTCAGATATCTAAAGCACCTAAACATATTCCTATTACTACTATTCTAAAAAAACCATGGATCACTCAATGATGGGTTCCATGACCCCTACTCCTAATATTTCTTCATGACTATAGAGTCCTATTATACATACTTAGAGTATCATAGATACTATAGTGAAAAATATTGCACCTATACATGCTCTTATACAATATCACCAACTTATGGAACCCAATTCATGGTGGGGAGATACCTATGAAAATCCATTGGCTAAGATCATAGGGTAACTTATTTAGTTTCACATATTTCAAAATAACAAAAAAAAATCAAAAACCCAAAAATATTTTTAGCATCTCCATGTTTTATTACATGATTAAACATACACAGATGCATTATCTATACACTTTGAGATGTTTTTCCCTCCCTCTAATCATGTCATATGGACATTGGGGGCATTCTCTTCTTTAATCAGGATACATCTACATTATGTCATTAAATGGTCATTTTACATTATCATGTTTGAGTTTATGTACTTATACATGCATTTATCCAGGCGTATATCTTTCACAGTGTAATTGATATGTTATGTACTTAAAAAAGTTTGCTAATAAATATGATCCATGGGATAGTATGATATGTTTATATTGGTTGATTATGCTTTCATTCATGCACTTCTTTGAGTGTCTTGTCTTTGTACTTTATTTCTTGTTTGAGCATTTGAATATGCTCCATTGTTTATGCCCCCCACCCTTATTTACTTCTTTAAAATTTAAATATGTCATTGTTTGTTGTATGTTGAAATTTGAATATGTTATTATTGATTTTATGGAAATTTTAATAAGTCATGTCCCTTCAATTGTGTGACACTTTAACATGATTAAGGTCTCCTTGGACCATTATCTTTTGATTTGATTTTGAGTACTCTTGTATATGTGTTTGATTGCTTGTTGATCTTATATTGTTACTATATAAATTTTTCCATGATCTACATCATGCATCTTATAAATTGGTGTGATTAAATTCTTCATGCTTCAATTATATATCTACCTAGACATGTTTCCTATATATGTTACATGGTACATTCATAATTTACATGGTTATCTTATCTTTTTTAGGTAAAGTAATTATTTACCAAATATGAAACCAAGTCAAATTTGGTTCAACCCATACCATTTTAAAAAATTTAGGAAATTTTAATATGTCCTATGGGATCTCCTATTGTCCCACATATCTCACTTGCCCTTCCCCTAGTCCCTATTGAAGTTCATCCTCTTTATACTGACCTAGTCAAAAAAAAGTCAACATTGGTCAACCATGGTCAAACTTAGTAAAAGGCTCAATTTATTTTTAAAATTTCATAAAATTTTCCTTTACATGCTTTAATATGTTTACAATTCATAAAATGGCCATTTGATAAGTTTCATATGCAAAAGGGGGTCATTTGGCTATTTTTTAGCATAATAAATTACTTGTACGGATGGTGGGGTTATCAAATTTTTCACCAATGTGGATCCAAACGTGTATAATTTAAAATTATGTTATAATATATCATAGGTTAGTTAAATAATTAGTCATGAGTAGTAAATGGTAGTTTTCCCTTGAAAATAGGCCCATTTGTAGCACTTGAATGGACTTCTTAAGTGCACTTGTAGCTAAAAATGTGGTGGTGTGACTCTTCACCTCCCCAGAGGTCATTTCCATGTTTGGAATTCAGATATTTCATAAAAAATTTCATTTATATCTCATTTTCTTTCATTTTCACTTGGCAAGCCAAGGAAGGGCAGATTCAATCACTTGTTATGGGCCATACAAGTGGAGTCAAGAAGAATGCTTCTATAGGTGGATATTAATCTGAGTGAAATTTAAATACATAACAATAAGTCTTATATTTTTTTCTCCTCCTTTATGAACAATCAATTACACTCTAGGTAGTTTTTCATGAGATTGCATCCAAGAGGGGTATAAGTTTGCATCTGTTTCTCATTTTTAGGAATCAATGGAGTTATGTGATCTTCATGGGGTGTTTTAAGGTGGGAATAATCCCATATCCATTGTTTTATCATCTTTGAACACTCTTTCCATCAATGCTTTTGAAGAATAATTCCAAATTGTGCTTGTTTTTCAAGATTGTAGCCATGGTGTGTAATCTGAGTTTCCTCAACATGGAAAGGACTCCATGGTGATGTTAGTTTACTTGGATTCATGTTTTTAAAATCCCTTCATTGAATTATATTATGATAAATCAATTTACCACCCCTTCAAGTCAAATTGTCCTCTTTCTCTTGTTCACTACCTTGTCTACAAAATGCACTTATAGTCACCTTACACTTGAGCTCCAAGAGGTTTGCACAGAGGTATAAATAGTAAAACACATGATGGAGTTTATGTTTGAATATATATAATATTTAATGATCATGGATTTCATGCCATGAAGCTAAGATACCATTCCAAGGTAAATTTTTCACTTCAAAGGTGATCAAACCATTTTGGGCTCTCAGTCCCCAAATGGACCAAACAAAGATCCTAGAGGCTTTTTGGGATAATGTTTTCCATGATAGAAGGAATTCCCCATGATATTGGTTGATTGTTATAATATCCCTATCTACATAAAAAAACCCTACCAATTTTTATGGGCAAAGGGTAAGAGGAATATGGTCATTAAGACCCTTGAAGTTGTCAAAAAACTATTGAATGTTGACAGTGAAGTCTACAGGGTTTGGACGAAAAAGTAACTTTGCATTTAAATTTGATGATCCTAAGTTATTCCATCAATGGAAATAAATATCAACTAGTTAAAATATTAATATTGAGCTAATGTGATATATACAATGTGTATTTTAAGTTTTTTATCACTAATGTACCCTCCCCTATCATATAATAAGCCTAAGACAAGCACCTACACCCAACACCTTAGACAATGGCCTAATTTGACTTATACATGGTTATTTGAAGGATCTAAAGTGAAAATGTTGGATAAAATCAGGTGTTTGATCCTAAATTTAATCTAATATGTCCTATCACATCAAAACCAAATTTTAAAAACTCCAAATACGCACCTACAGGACTGTCTCAGTCCAAACAGGCAGAAAAGACTAGGTTTGGGAATTAAATGATATCATGTACAAAGAGAAGATAATACATGGTTTAGGAGAAATAAAATGTATCTAATGAATAATAATAACCATTATTAAGGTATTTTAGAGACATATTAACTTATTCCAAACCTCAAATACACCCTCCAAGGGCAGATCAAGTCTATCTCAGTCAATAATTAGTGACCTAAAAGATGGGTCTTACTGGCATTTTAGATCATTAAAGGTAGTTCCAAGGATGATAAAATAATTAATTGGTTATAAAACATATATTTTATTTTATAAATATCATTACCATGACTTACATGACCTAAACCAACACCTACAATAAGTGTGAAGGACCAAAAAGGTTGTCTCAGTCAACAGCAACTAGGCCTAATCTTATATTTGCAGGAGTATTGAGAAGGTTGGAAGGATAAATATGATGTAAAGAGTATTTATAATGTATTATATATGATTATGAGACTTATATAATCCCATATCCATGAGAATATGGTAACAAAAAAATCCTCCAAACAAACAAAACTCAGCCAATGTTCATACCCCTGCAAACAGTGTGTTCTCCAAGAGTTTGCATGAGAGATTTGGGAAGTTTGGACGTAAAAACTTGGAATTAAACGCTAAAATTATATATATATATATATATATATATATATCCATTTTTAATTTTTAAATCTTATCCAATTGTTTTTTTTAAGTCTAATAGAGTAATTTCCCCCTATTTTTCCTCAGATAGAAGGCATTTTCCTCCTTGCATAGACCCTATTTTCTTGCTTAAGGAGGTAGAAACATAGACTAGAGGTCAAAAAAATATTTAAATAATGTTTGTGTAGTTTTAAAATATCTATTAAAACCTAAAAAAACCTTTATATAGGGTTGGAAACCAATCAGGGTGCCCTGTGCAACAAGACCTATAGGTAAACCTAGTTAGGCATTATCAAGGCCTAACACCAAAGGAAGGGTCAGATCTAATTATAGACTTTTTAAAGAATTATAATTATTTTAAGTAGGTTAATGGAGGTAAAAATGAATTTTTTAAGCCATAAATAAGTATGGTAAACCATTAGAGAGTCAAATTGAGTCTCAAGTGGCAGGTAGACCTATTGGCAAGGTTTAGGCCTAATGTCAAACAGGGGTAAGGTTTCATCTTTAGCTATTAAAGAGATATTAAAATGATGGGAATATGTTTTTGGGGTATGTATACATGTTTTTTGACCATTTTTTTACAAATTAACTCATCAAGAATCCTATTCTTAGCTTGAAAGCTCCCAAACCCTCATAGAATGCACAAAATGACTCAATGGTCAAGTTAAAAAGCTCATAACTTCCATGACCATCTGCATGATACCTATAGTAATTTATGAGAGTTTTATAATGTCCTTGAGGATAATTTAGTTTAATTTTTAGGTAATTATAATTTTCCATCTTCATGAACAAATGCTAAGAGGGCTAGTCACTACAAAATGCTCTCAAGCCCTATTTTATGACCCGATGGTAGAAATCAAGCTGAAAGTGCATCCAAATGGACGAATTTGACATTTAGTATAAAATATAAGTTGTTTCCAACTCCATTATGGTAAAATACATGGGATTATATTATACATAATCCATATAGGTGGATCATAAAGCAAGTTTTCTAGACATTTTCTTATATTTTTTAGGTCCTGAAGATGATCAATGGATGCTAATCACTTTGGGAGGTAGTTTGGGACTTAAAAAAATCCTAGTGTAATTTTTATACTTTTTAAATACTCACAAGTACCTCTTCTAGGTCTCTAACTTCAGCCTATCTAAACTAGCATCTCGAATGACATAGTGAAGAGTATGGTAACTCAAGTTTGGTGGCTTTTTATAATGTTTATGATGAATCCAAGCATATGAGGTGTCCTAAAACGTGAAAAAATACCCATATTATGGATAAATTATGTAATATATAAATATTCTAGTGCCAAGTGTCAAAATAAGCCCATTGGAGAGTGATCATGGTTACAAAGTGAGGATGAGCTTGTGTAAGAGAATGTCATGATGAAGAAAATTCCAAATGTAGGTGAAATAATATTTGAAACTCCTTCTCCTCACACATGATACATTTTTCCATCACTTACTTTGGATTTCTCAATAAATCCCATGATTAAGGCAATTTCCAAAAGGAATAATGATTGAAAGGATTGTTACACCACACTTGGAAGAGAAGGCTAATTTGGCATGTGATAAAGTGAAATTCAATTTCATGAATATTCTTACACCTCATCCACATGTATTTAAATTTATTTATACCTTTTACACTTGTCCTTATTCCTCTTAAACTTCTCTCTTCTTCCAAATTATATAAATGTAAGCCATTTTGGTTATTGAAGTAGAGACCACAGTTGGTATGGCAAAGCCCTATTAGTATGACATTGAATTTTATCCCTAAACATTGAATACAAGTCTAATTTTGGTTTTTGAACATCTTTGTCTAAGTATGTGAGTGATGAATAGTGGATCTAAGTGATAACATCATCCTTACCCTCTTTATCCTTCATGTTTAAGCAAGAGTTCTGATTTTAGGAGGTCTTGTGAAGTGTGTTGATAGTACTAGGCTCTTATCCAAGTAATCAATTGACTCTATGGTGTGTAATCTTCCCCTTGATTATTTATCTTTTTTATTGTCTTATGTATGTTGTCTTCACATTGAAATAATTATGTTAGGATTCTTCAATGCCTAAAGTTGGTCTTGGAAAGCTTTGTTGCTTAGTAGGAATCTGATAGTCATGTGGAGATGTGTCTTGGTATATCACCTCTTTAGTATAGTTTCCTTTTCATGCAAACTTATAACCTTTTTCCCATAAACAAGTATTAGATTAGGTGACGTGTACTTCAAGAAGAATCTAGTGAGCTAGCCCTTATAATCTAGAGATTCATCTCTCTTACAAGTTCACCCATAACTTGAGAGATGATTAAATATTGCATCAAATTGCAAAAGCTTCATAGAGTGTCTTAGGGTGCACAATTTGATGACAAAAATAATTACCAATTTCTACTTTCTCTCACCTCAAAATGAAGGGAGTATCAGTGAGGGAATGATGCCATAAAGGCATGACTTCTACATTACTTCATAAATTTAGATTGTAGTAGGGGCATGTTTTGAAAACACGTTATCCACATTTTTCACAATTTCATATTTAGTGGGGGCATGTTTTGGATACATGTTATCCACACTTATTTAGTATTCAGCATACTTATATTTATAATGGGGTAATGTTTTAGAAACATGTCCTCCACATTGGCATTTACACTAGTTTTCATATTCATATTGTAGGGGGAACATGTTTTGGAAACATGTTCTCCACACTTATATAGTTTCAAATTGGCCAAATTTCATAGTTATATGATTTAGATACATATTTGTGGCATAATTTGATAAATGGGTACCATTCTTATACATAATTTCATAATGAGACATATATAATGTGCACCTAATATTGCAAAATCAAATCAGATTTAGATTTCAAACACTTTTAGGGACTTCCATCACCCACCAAGTTGGACTTTTACTTACTGTATTGAGCCAATATATTATAGTAATTGGTTTAATTTTTGGTATGGTTGAGGTGATTAAATCATTCAATCTTTCCAACTGTATAGGTTATAATTGATTACATCATCTAGATTCACCAATTTTATAGTGTGAATTGACTTGGTTCACTCATGTTCACTAGGTTATAAGTATGATTGGGTTACACATTTGAGCTAATCTCAATTACTGAGTGGCAACTCACATTTTATGTAAGGTTGGGGCATGTGTCCTCCAATATATTTCTATCTCTTTTGATATATGCACTTTACATATTTTATATTTATCCTAATCTCTACTCTAATGATTCATAATGATATTTTTTTTAAATCAAATTTTTAAAAGGCAAGATGGTTGCTTTGATATACATGTGTTCTCCTAAACCTTGCTCTAATTTAATTTCAATCATTTCAATGTTTTTAATTTTAGATTATAATAATTGATTATATACTATAAAATTATCTTGGTTTTAGGTTAATCACTAATAAAATACTCAAGTTGGACTCTAGTAAAGGCAAGGTGTGATATACACACCTAAGTACACATTTCTTTCCTTTAAACTATCAATTTCATTACTAGATTAATTGGGGGGAATGTAGACACTATTTCTAAATTATATATCACCTCAGTCTTGTACACTTTCCAAATACATATCATGGATGTACCTTTAGCTTTTAGACCTTTTCCCCTACCAAAAGGCTCACATACACTATATATTTGTACCTAATTTCTTATCTCTTAGTCTAACCAATGTTATTATGATGACTCAGGCCTTCTATCTTTCTTAAAATTTCATAAACCAATTTATCTTCCATCTCTAAAAGTTTTGGACTAGAACTTATTTTCCAACTACCCACATACTTGCATCCCAATCAAATACCTACATCGATGCAAATGTCATATCCAAATGCAAGCGTTTAGTGCCCTAAAGTCATCCAATTTATAAATGAAACATATTCCTATGGTCAACATAAGTTATTTAATGTGAGAAATTCTCTAAAATTATTGGTATAAATACAAGATCAATCCTCATTAATTCCTTACCTAATAACTTTTTAACTACTCACAAGGTGACCTAGCACAAACTAAAAAGCACTCAAATGAGCAAAAGCTTCCCTATGTTATCTTATTTCCATATCAATAATATGAATAGAATATATATAGGTTTGAAGTATTGAAGGAGTATCCAAGATCTATATTTTCCAGGATAGAATCTAGGTCATTATTGTTCTTACTTATTATAGACACCTAAAACTAGCCACAACTAGCTTTCAACTGAACTTCAGACCAACTACTACCAACCATTGTAAATTAATCCTACGAATCACCAAATGTTCCAAATTTGATTTTACATCATTCATCAAACCTTATAATCATTTTGAGGCATCTCTAATTGGGGTATCCTATTGTATGCAGCAAAAGCCTCTCATGGATTCATCCTTAATCATCCTACGACATTACAATAATTAATTTGGTCTATAGACCTATTAAGTGGGGTAATGAGCAAATATTAAATTTTAAAAGAGCTAAATGATAATTAGAATTAATTAACAAGATAAACTAAATTAAATGCCTAGTTGAATTATCCATGTGAAAATAATAAATAACTAAAAAATGAAATTCAAATATTTAAATATCATATCCTTTCATCATTGCTTTTATGAGTGTCAAGCTCTTTGAAAATATCCTAAAATATCTCATTTTGAAAGCCATGTCTATTCATTGAAAATCATAATTACTTGACAACTATTAACTCTACTGGGGTTATATTTGACTCACCTAGGTTAGGTTTGAACCCATTTCAAGCCTTAACTCAACCCTAACTCACCTTGGGTGAGATTTAAATCTTTAGGCTATAAATACAATGCCATGCCTTTTTAATTTCAAGATCTCATAAGCCAAAGTTATAATGCAAATTTGGAGAGAGAAAAGACATTTGATTTAGTGTTATAATGCCAAAATTGCCTTTCAAGTAGTGTTATAATGCCAAAATATTAAGCTAAACAAGCATAAGCCACATCAAATCCAATGGTGCCAAGGAGAGAAAAAGATAATAAGATTAATTTTCCAAAGACTCTTTGATTCACAAGTTGACTAGTCCACTCAACAAAGCATTTGGAGATCATTTTTTGTTTTTTACATTTTAGTTGTTATTTCATTTATCTTTTATTACTGAGCTCCCCCTAAGGTCTAGGCTTGGAGTGTAAGTGTTAGAGTTCTTTTATTTGAGTTTTATTACTTGAAATAGCATATTAATAACCTCCCTTCTTGGATTATTATGATCACATTTATCACACATCACATGATGTACACACAAGCCAACTCATAGGGGAGAACTACATAAGTCTAAGGCCCTCTTCATAGTATTGGCTATATAACCAATGCTCATTGATAGAGGGGTATTTGGGGAAGCATGACATTATGTGCCCACTAACCCATTTTTTCATAGCCACTATGAATATGTAGAACTAGGGTTTTATAATTTGACAAGGAGTGACAGTCCATGACACAGATTTGAATGTACCACAACAAAGGCAAAATAGAACTTAGAAGCATCAATGTGGTCACATCCAATTTTAGTAGGTATTATATACTATACATCCGTATTTGATTTATACAATAGAATCGATGTAGTCATCCTAGGTTGACATAAGTGTATGGTCTATAGAGTTATAATTTCCATAATTAGGCAACTGATCTAAAATCCAAATCTAGTCTACTTTCTACATGGTCTAGATTCAAATATGTATTAGTATTAAAACTAGTTAAGTATGTAGTTTTCATTATCATTAAAATATATAGCATAGTTATACTTCTTATTTTTAGCATATCTCATCATAATAAATTCAATAGATGTTTATCTAAGTTTAATAATTAATTATCTTACTTTAGAGGTAGTCTACCATCCTTGTGCCCTAGGTTATCTCTGCCCCTTTAACCCTATATTCCTCTCTTCTATATTTTAGGGTTAAACATCCCCATGTATAAAATTAAAAATATAATGCAACCCTTAAATGAGCCTTTTAGAAACCTCTACATGCCTTCCCAATAATTCATATCCTTAATGCATGTTTTAGGTGTTTTTCAAGCTAAAGTATACCAACTAGCCTTAAAAAGTAAAGCATATCACATTTGGGTTAACTCTAATGGAGTCCATGCTAATTCTATTGTGTGTGACATTTTGTATGCACCCTTACCTTCTAATTTCCAAATCCCTTCATTTTCCATAGTTGATGGAAAAGGGGACCCTTATTTTCATCTTAGATCTTTTTTAAAAACTATGAATGGTTACAATAGTAGTCAACTATTATTACAATTATTTCCTAAAAGCCTAGAGGGATGTGCTCTTGCTTGGTTTCACTCCCTTCCTAGTAGATCCTTAACTATCTATATATAACTATAAGAAGCATTTTTAATAAAATATATTCAAAATAAGGGACCTAGATTCATTTATGAAAACTTACCTTCTTTACATCAAGGAAAATCTAAACAAGTTTGTGATTACATTTTAAGATTTAATATTGTTATGCATAAATTAATTTATCAATCAACTAATTTAGGAGTACAATGTATTTTTTATAGAGTTGTAATTTATCTATTAAAATATAAGTTACTAAATTATACTTGTGAATCATTTATATCTCTTTTTTATGAGGTGTTAACTTATAATAATAATTAAGTCTTGTTCAAGTATCAAATAATATGAATGGGTACATTGGATTACATATATAAGATTCAAATACTAAAGTCCACTCAAATCATGTTGATCCACACATTCATAATCAAGTACAAGGACTAAGTTATAAAAAATATTCTAAATTTATATACAATGAAGCACTCATTATTTAACCCTTTTTGTTTTTGGTAAGGGTTAGGGGGAATACCCTAATCAAATAAATGGCTAAGTTATTCTAAATCTAGGCCAATTAAATGATTTAGATTCACAATATTTTGATATAGTGTTACATTATGGAAGTATGTTAAATATAGAATGTATAATTCCAAATAGTAATTGAATGTATCAACATGAAGAATAAATAGTACTTAGCTCATGTAATGATACACAAGTATATGGTAAATTCAAGTATATAAAAAGATTAGATGGTGTTCTATAGTGATTTTTTAGATTCTAAATATGTGTTTTGTTAGTTTGGATAGTACCATCGACATGTGGACACTAGTGTTGATGCTTTTATACTAAATCTAATGCTTCTATCTATTATGGAATACATGTCATTTTATGAAATGACCACCTATGCCTACTAGGGTTTATTGTCACCTTGTAGATCATCAACTTAGATTGCATTTATAGGTTTTGGATATTAGTCTTTTGTTCAAAACCCTAGGTCCTCCAACTTGGGCAGTCACATTATAAAATATATTTTAGTGAGCTCAATTGATGTTTATTTGACCTCAAAGACCCTTATGTTAATGAGTGTTACCTACATATCCATATACTCCAAAGAGGGCCTTAAACTGGTGTAGTTCTCCCCCTTATATGGGCTTGTGTGTGAACAATTGTGTAATATGATATATGTGAGTGCATATAGTGATCTAGCTTGTAACTTAAAAAATATTAATCATGGGTTGATGTATACTTATAAGAATACTACTCTTATTATTTATTTGGAAATAGGAAAAAAATCGCAGTATAGCTTAACTATGCAAGTGATAGTATGAGCTTTATAGGTGTTTATTTGGTAAGTGTTAAATGATAATGAATTACCTCTTGTGTTAGACCCACTGGATAACTAAAAAATACACTATTTATTTTTTATTTTTTAAATACATAAACAACATCATCATTAATTATAATTAATGAAAATTGTTAGTTAACTAAATGTATCAGTAACTATTACTTGGTCACCTTTAACCTACTAGTTAACATATAGATCCATTTGATTATAAAAAGACTTAGTAAATAGGCCTAAGATATGAAACCAATCTTAACATCTCAATTACATAAGTAACCCATGATTACAACCTTTATTACAAATTCAACCACTATTTTTAAAATATTTATAACCATGTACAACTATACATCTAACTATTGTATTTAATAACCAATATTAATATGTAAAATAATACATTTCAAAATGTTGAATATCATAATACAAATAGTAAAATGTTCCTTGAAACATATGAGCATCAAAAATAGATCCAATGATTAGTACAATAGATATGAGTAAGATTATCTAAAAGTTAAATAATTGAATGGAGAGGGAGAGTATCGTCAGAGTGTTTTAGCTCCAGCCATAGACCATAGATCCCCCACACACCTCCCAACTAGGGAGTGGCCCTACCCTTCATGGAAGAGTAGATAAAGTAGTGTGGATATCAAGAATTCAACTAGAACTTGTGTGTTGTAAAATAACTAATACATGTAGTAAATCATATATACTAAGGAAATTTATTCCCTTATTATGGCATCGTGCATACACATGTAAATTAGATTAAACAGGTTAAATATTACATCCTAATTTCCTAACTAAATAGAGAAGGAGAAGAATGAGGAGGGATGAGCTTTGCAACTCATCACCAAGCTAGGGCAGCTGTGCCCTAGCTTGTTGTTGCGTTCTCAGCGGCTGCGTAAGAGTTGAGTGTGGGGCTGGCATGAGAAGGGAGAGGGAGGGGTTTGTGTAGGTAGAGGGACATTTTTGCTAAAGCACAGGGATGGAACAGAAGGAATAGAATAAAATTAGGGGAGAGAGGAGTTTTAGTGAAGTGGTTGGCAATTTTTTGTAGGGGCAGAAAGCCAGAATGAAGAATATTTCTATTTTTAACCAGAATACAGGGGCATAGGACACTGGCCCAATAAGGGGTCCAAGGATCACAAAAATCAATGGCTACTTAGAACGCTGTAAGGAGAGACCTAAGATTGTTATTTAATTTGATATTATAGCTGAAGATGTGGAATATTATTCAAAGCATTCGCTATACTGTAAGTTTTTGGGGTTGAGAGTATCTCTCCCTTTTTTGGAGAATTGGGCTCGAAGAGTATGGGAGCCTGAGGGAAAGATGGAGGTTATGTTGCTAGCAAACAACTTCTTTATGGTTACTTTCAATTGTTTGGCTAATAGAAACCAAGTTTTTGAAGGTGGAATGTACTTTTATAACCAGGTTAGGCTCTTTGTGAAACCCTGGCATGCTGGTTTTAACCCTACTGAGGAGTTGTCGAATAGGGTACCAGTGTGGGTTTGCCTCCCTTGAATGCCGATTGAATGCTATCAAGAAGATGTTTTGCTGATGATAGCTTCTATGCTAGGAAAACTAGTGGGGTCATCTTCACAAACTTTAGGTAAGAAAATCATGACATTTGCTCGAATTTGTGTAGAAATTGACTTAAGGAGACCTTTGCCAGATGTGGTAAAAATGTGTACAGGCTCATATTCCTAGGTACAGCAATTGGATTATGAGATCCTCCCCTTTAGATGCCACCTTTGTCATGAGTATGGGCACCTAGTGAGAAGGTCCCTGAAGGCTAAAATGGAGGAATGGCAACCTTCACCCTCGCCTCCAATGAATAGTGCCACATCTAATGACAAAGGGAAGAAGGGTGGAGCTGGTGGAGGTAAGGACTCTGAGGGATTCATGTAGGTTAAGGCCCAGAGCAAAAGTAGAGGTCATAAGAGATCTTTAATGGAGTGACAAGAGGATGATATGTTTAATAGGTTTGAAATATTAGATGAATTGGGACAATAAGAGATTAACCCAGGACTAATCAGTGGAGGAGCCTAGAAAGGCTGGTAATACCTCCTCTTCTCATATAACATAATTAGAGGAAGCCCCCTTACCTATGAACATGGATGGGTAGGTGGGAGGGAAGAATTTATTTAAAATAATTGGTGAGCCAGTTTAGGGAGCAGAGGTTGGGGATAGCCCAACACAGCTGGAGGCTTTAGAGGTGGATAAGAGAGGGAAGGCTCCTCCTTGCCTGGGAATTCTTCAAAAAGAGAAAAAGAAGGGAGCTATAGAGAAAAGTGTGAAGTTAGGGTGGAAGAAGGACATGGATTAGATAAAGATGATTGGGGAGAATTTGGTTGAGTCTGGGTCAGTCAAGACCTTAGATGCACACTTCTTGCCTCCCTTGAAATGATTATGATTTCCTGGAATGTTAGGGGCTTAAATAGTGGCCCTAGACAAAAAGCTATTCAAGAATTATTTAGGAGCCACTATCTAGATATTCTCTTTCTAAAAGAAACCAAGGTTTTAGTGGAGTACATGATGGGTATTTCACCTAAGCTATGGGGACAAGGTTTATGCCAATGCATTGGGGCCCACGGGGCAGCGGGAGGAGTGGCTTGTCTCTGGAATCCTTATAAGGTTCAACCAGTGGCTTGGATCACCTTCAGATCTTTGTTATCTATGGTATCCTTATGCACAAATTCAAGGGAGTATGTTCTTATATCAAATGTCTATGCCCCCAATGATCTGCAAGGTAAGCTTCTTGTTTGGAATAACATTTAGCTGATTCACAATGAGTTTCCTTACCTGCCATGGATCATAGCTGGAGATTTTAATGCAATTTTAGACCTTTCAGAAAAGAGGGGAGGTAATACTAGATTGGATCTATATTCTCTTTTACTTAGAGATAATATTTCAAAACTCAACCTGGTGGACATCAAACCAAGTAATGGTTGGTTCACATGGAATAATAGAAGGCTAGGAGACAGCTACATTGCTGAGCATATTGACAGATTTATGACTTCCTATTTTTGGGTGGGCAGCATGTGGTCTTTAAACTTTGAGATTTTAGACTGGAGGGGCTCAGATCATTGGCCAATTAAGCTAACCATCTCTTTCGTTTGAAGGCAAAAAAAGCTGCCTTTCAAGTTTTAGCTTATGTGGCTGAGAGACCAGGACCTGTTTGGGCGTGTTGTTGATTGGTGGAGAGTAGGGAGACTAGCAGCTGGTACTGTAATGTATGTGTTCACTAAGCTCCTCTAATTTGTAAAATATCAGCTCTAAAGATGGAACAATCAGAGCTTTGGGAACATTTTCCAAGAGAAGGAGGCACAAAAAGAGCTAAATGACATTACTAGACTGATTAGAGAAGAGGGACTATCTAAGTTTTTGCTGAAGGAGGAAGAGAGGGCTATCAAAACTTTGGTGGAGTGGGAGTTGAGAGAGGAAATATTATAAAAGCAAAAGGCTAGGATTGATTGGCTGCAAGAGGGGGATAAGAACACCGCTTTCTTCTTCAATTTGGTCAAAGCTAGGCAACACGGTAATGTGATCACTTCTTTGGTGATGGAGAGGGGAGAGGTGCTCTCTTCTAAAAGAGATGTCTGTAAAGAGGCTGGGCAGTATTTTAGCTCCTTTTTCCAAGAAGATGGGTAGAGGGATGTGGCTATGAAGGACTTGATTTTATCTTGTATTCCCTCCATTGTATCTCAGGATATGAAGGAGCAGCTGATGAGACCAATAACTTTGGAAGAACTAAGGAAGATTGTTTTTTTGATGAAGAAGGGAAAAGCTCCAGGACCAGATGGGTTCCTGATTGAATTTTATCAAGAATTTTGGGAGATAATTAAAGATGATTTACTAGCGGTGGTTTAGGAATCCCAAAATAACAAACAAATGCTTTGGGCCTTGAATTCTACTTTTTTGGCCCTCATCCCAAAGAGAGAAGGGGCTGATCACTTTAGCCAATTTTGCTCGATCTCCCTTTTTAACATAATTTATAAAATTATATCGAAGCTGATTGCCGAAAGGTTAAAGAGGTGGTTGAAGGTGCTGATCTCAGAGGAGCAAAGTGGCTTTGTGGAGGGCTAATAGATTTTGGATGGAATTGTGGTGGCTACGGAGGCTATCCATTCCATGACCAAGTCTAGGGAGAAGGCTATGTTTATCAAGTTGGACATGTCCAAGGCATATGACAGGGTCCAATGGTCCTTTCTTCAGAAGGTTTTGGAGGCTTTTGGTTTTGAGGAAGATTGGATTAGGTGGGTTATGAGTTGTGTTACTTTGACCTCATTCTCTATTTTGGTTAATGGGGAGCATTCTGATTTGTTTAGGGCCTCGTGTGGATTACGGCAAAGAGACCCTTTATCTCCCTAACTATTTATTCTCTTGGTAGAGGGTCTAGGCTAGTGGATAAGAGGGTATACTAGGGATGGCGTTATCCAAGGCTGGAGATGGGGAGGTGGTCTTCCTATTCTTTCTTACCTTCAATTTGTGGATGATGTGGCCCTGATGGGCATGGCCACCATAAGGGAGGCAGATAATATGCATAGTTACCTAGGTGCCTACTTGGCTACCTTAGGATAGGTTATTAATGAGGAGAAGTCATCCATTTTTTTCTTCAACACGCCTCTGGCTATTCAACAGAGAGTGGCTGATATTCTCCAGTTTCAAATCAGAAGCCTTCCGTTACTATATCTGGGGATCCCTATTACTTTAAGGATATAGTCCAAGGAGTCATGGCAGGTGATTCTGAATAAAATTAGGACCAAGGTGAATCATTGGACACATAGGTGGTTGTCTTTTGTTGGCTAGGTCTAACTAATTCAGTCGGTGGTCCAAGCCCTTCCTCTCTACAGGTGCATGCTACAAGTGGTGCCTGGTAGCTTTTTTAAAGACCTTGATTCCATGGCTAGATAGTTCTTATGGGCTGGTAACCTGTCTTTGATGAAGTGGAGTCTCATCAGGTGGGAGGTTATTTGTAGCCTAAAAAGGTTTGGTGGCTTGGGGCTTAGACAGTCTATGCTTGCTGGTATGGCCCTAGTAGCCAAGTTGTATTGGAGATGCTACATTGAACAAGACTGGGTCTGGGCCAAAATCTTGAATCATAAGTATTTTCTTAGAATCCCCTAGAAGGATCTCCCAAGGTACAGCTTGTTTGGAAATGGTTTGGTGATATGGGATACGCTTAAGAAAGGAGTTGCTCTGATCAAAAAAGGTCTTTTCTAGATTTGTAAAGGGGGATGGAGGCACAATTTTGGTATGACATTGTTACTCAGTATCCTCACTTGTACTCACTTTCACAGAGATTCTGTGAGGCTGGGTGGAATAGGGTAAGTGACTTCAAAACCTTCCTTCTTCATGACTGTTTGATGGAAGCGAGATGTAAGTGACCTGAGGAGTGGCTAATTATGGACATGGAGGCAGAGTGTGTGGAGCTATACTTGATCCTTTTTGGTCACAATTTCTATGCTCTCAGGGGAGTCAATGAGCTGGCTTGGTCCCCTAACCCCAAAGGGAAATATACTATTTCATCTAGCTACTAGGAGTTGGTTGTGCAGCAATTCATTGAGGGAAGGGAGGTTCCTTGGTGGAAAAGGGCCTAGAGTAGCTTCTCGTGGCTGAAGTGCAATTGTTTTATATGGATGCTAGCCTGGAACTGCTGCCTTACTTAGGAGAACATTCATAAGAGGGGCTTTGTCGGTCCTTTGCACTATATTTTATGTGGTGGTGAGGAGGAGAATTCACCTCATCTATTTTTTAGATGTATGTTCACTTGCCAATTGTGGCACACCTGGTGGGGCATGTGGAGGTGTTAGTGCATGCATGCCTCATCCCTTGCTATTTTTTGGTCGAATCTGGGTAGACCACCCTCTACTGCACACTTCTTGCAAGATGCCTGGTATGTTGGTCCTATTTTTTTGCTATGGCAGGTCTGGTTAGAGAGAAACCAAATAATTTTTAATGATGTTAAATTGGGAGTTCAATAGGTGTGGAGTCAAATTATAATAATGGTCTAAGAAATTATAGAAGCTAAGAGTGAGATCATATTGCCTCTGGCTAAGGGGGACATAGAGTTGGTGAACAGGTTCGGTATGTAGGGTATTTCTCTAGCCTCCGCTTGTGTTAAGAGAAGTGGTGGAGGAAAGTAGTGAATTTAGAGGAGTGGGAGATGGACGCCTCCTCCTGAGGATTTTTTGAAAGTTAACACAGATGGCTCCTCTAGGGGTAACCCAGGCCCGGCTGAAATTGAAGGGATTGGTAGAGATGCCTCGAGATCTATGGTTTTTATTCTCTTAGCTCATATGGGGAAGCAGATAATTAATAGGATGGAGGGACTAGTTGTTTTATATGCCTTGAGGAGAGCTTATGAGTTAGGATGGTGAAGGGTGATATGCGAGGTTGATTCGCAAATCATAATCAATCTGATCCTGGATAGGAATACTATTGATGTGATTTGGCAGCTTTCCTTAGTTTTGCAATAGATATTACAGATTAGTTCACTCATGGATTCTGTGAGTTTTGCCCACATTCTGAGGGAATGGAACAGGGAAGCTAATTGTTTGGCCAAGTGGGCCTTAGAGGAGATGAAGGGTCGGAAGGTGGATGAATGGGCGCAGTTGCCCAAAGAGGTTAGTCAGAATATGGAGAGGATTCTGAGTGAGGACAGTACTGGTATAGGTGTGTGATGGTTGTTGTTAGTCTCTTTCTGATGTATTCTTTGGTTTTTAGGGGCTTCGGCCTTTTGTTGCTTTGTACTATGGTTTTCTGTGATTAATAAAGTTTTTACCCCTTTTTATTTATTTATTTTTAAATTCCTAACTAAACTTGATTTACTTGTTAAATAGATATTAATAGGGTTAATGTTGTTTAATTACTATTGTATAAAACTATTTTCATTTATGTTGATGTATGGATAGATATATAATAATTATTTTGTGTGACTCATTACTTGATTGGTTAGTTATACATGAGTTTCATATACATGTGGATTATGTTTATTCAGTATTATTGTGATTTATTAGCATTTGTATATATTATCATGGTTATAGACTAATTACCATTTGAATTTGTGAGGTGGATGCAGGATAAATTCCACTCTCTAAATATATATGGATGGAGAGTATCATTAGGGAGGGTGTTGCAAATGAATATGTTGAAGGTGTAGATATTTGACAATAAACCTATCACACACCATGTAGTACAATAATGCATGATTGATTTAATTTTATTGCGTTTGATTAACTCATGCTTGGACTTGTTTATTTAGTTTAGATGTTATTCAGTCTTATTGCAATTTTTACTATTTGTTATGATTATGATGTAGTTGCCATTATGGAATATTTTAATTGTATACATTCTTTTCATAGCTTTACTTTTGGTTGACAGCATAATGCTTATAGGCATATACCTATAGGCATTTAACAAAAAATATAATTATAATATATATTTAGATGAAAAAGAAACAAATTTCATTTTTGAACATATAAAAAAATGATTTTTATAATCATTATCTAACTTAGAAATAAGGTGGTACCTAGGGTGATTTAGCTCCTAAAGACCTAATGGTTAACTAGGTTTGATTGTTTAATGTTTAAATTGGACTGATTAATGTTTAAGGTGTTTGATTTAATCATTTGAGTTTTATTAAAACATAATAATTATGTTTATTGACATAGAATGACCTCAACCCTAATTTGAGAGTCATCATTTAGTTTTGGTTTGTCTTGGTCATTAGAACCATCCAAACTTTTGATGGTGAGGGTTTGGGTACAAGTTAGAAGGAAATATTGGGAAATTATATTGTGTGGCATTCGAGTTGTGAGATGTGGGAAGCATGCTAAGAATTTTTGGTCTAATGGTGAGTCACTTTTGAAGAAATTATGGTAGAAAATAGGTCACCATAAAATTAGGGTTTTTCTAAATTCATGTAGTTAACTGTGAAAATAATAGAGTATGGAGTTTTTGGATTTTTCACAGGTGGTTGGGGTTGACAGAGGAGAATAAGATAAAAGAAAATGGACTTTTTACAGACCAAATAAGAACATCTACTTTAGGTCATTACAAGGTAGGGTTTGTTCTTTTGTATTTTTTTTAATAACTTATATTCAAGTTATACAGTCAAAAATGAAATGTGTATAGGGTTTTTAAAAAATGGTTGTTTTAGATTTTTTAACCCTAGGGTGAATCAAGGATTTGACCCTATGGGAGGAGGAATCCCCCCATAAAATTAAATCCATGATTTGATTAAAGCCTAACTTGAGTATAGAATGTTAGAGATAATGTTGAAATGAAACTTCTTATTATTTAATTACATGATTGAGTGTGGTTTGTTTGGTTTGTTTACTTGAGTGTGTATTACTCTGTATGTTAGTGAAAAGGATATATGTTAATGAAATGACTTGAAACATTATTTTGGGTATAGGGTTTGAGTAGGGTTTTTTATGAACATTTACTTGTCTATGTTTTACTTATCATGATTATACATTCAAATGGTTGTATGTTATTGAAATGCCATAGAGACATTATTTGAATTAGGGTTCAAAATAGGGTTTCTAATGGGTAATAATATTAATGTGATTTTCATATTTTTTATATCTTAGTGAAGTGGTTTTGTATTCATTTCATTTCAATCTTGAAGGAATGAGTGTTATTATTTTGTAACCACCTACATATGAATATTGTTACGAGATGGTTAGAAGATCTAGCTTAAATTTTATGTGTTGACTAAGTATAAATGATTGTATGTCAACTGTATATAAATGGTTATGTTTGGACTATGTATTAATGTTTGTGAGTTGACAATGTGAAAATGATTATTTATTGATTTTATTTAAATGAATATTTATGGACTATGAGTCAAATTTGTATAATATTGTATGGAATGGTTGTATGTTATAAATCAACTTAACATAGTTAATGTATTAACTATGTATATATGTCAACCATGTAAAAAATAAATATTGGGATGATTTTGTGTGGACTTAGTTGTTTAACATACTACAGGATCAAGTCTATTTTGTATAGGATATTTACTAAGCAATATTTTTATAGGCTTGTTGGTTATATATACATATTAAGCTTGAGATTATATAAACCATAGTTTTTTGTATGAAATGTATAGGATATTAATAATCATGATTTATTTGAATATAATTATTATTAATATTTCATGCTAAGTAAAATAAACATTTATCTGATAGATTGGTTGAGTATTATAAAAATTACTATAGCTTATTTTGTCTTGAACCTACATAGACAAGTATGATATTAGAGATATAAATATCAATTGAATTGTTTCCTTATGTTAACTAGTTGCATATATTATGGTTAAATGAATTTTTGATTTATACTTGTCAGAATATGTTAGATGTATGGTTCGGGCTAAGCTATAAACATTTGTAAGAGGTGAAGTTGAACTATTATGAGGGCTTAAATGTTTAATTTGGGGATTAAACATTTGTTGAATGCTTTCAATAAATTGATGTATCATATGGTCTGTAATAGTATTTAATAATTTATGTTTGTGTTTAATGCATTTAATTTGAGTTTTAAATGTTGTGTGGTGTTAATGTGATGTATATCTAATTTAAATATGAGTTAATATTTTTTAAGTAGGGAACTTAGAATATGAGAATAACTTGAACATATATAAATTTGTATATATATAATTATGGATTATACATAAAGATGATAATATAATCCTTATGAATAGTTCACACACACACACACACACACACACACAAGTTAACACTTAAAAATTATATGCATATGTATGTATGTATGTATGTATGTATGTATGACTATATATACATAGTGTTTAGTCTTATATAAGTGTAAGTTTCATTTACCTTCACGTGTTGCTCCTATTAGTACCTAGTTTTGTATGATCTCTTTCTTGCAGGTCAACAAGAAGTGTCAAATGGATTTCAAATTTTAGTGAGCATTATACTCAATATAGTATCCTATAATGCCTATTTCCTAAGTCATCCTAGTCTATACTATCTCTAAGACCCCATGTTGAATCATTGATATGAGAGGGAAGATTGATATTGAGTGAAGTGTATAGGCAACTTGTTCTTGGTTCCAAGTGCATGTCAAAGAGTGTGAGTAGAGAATATATTTGGTGTATCACGTCCTATATATTAGGCTTACTTTTCATGTTATTCTTAACCCTTTTTAACCCCCTAAGTGTTAATAGTAAGGTATGTGCTTTAAGTGATGCATCAAGGGGAGCTATCCCCTAACCTAGAGATCCACTTCCCAATAGGGATACCCACAGCCCTCAAGTGGTTCCATTGTCTCACTTAAACAAGGATAATAATATCTCATCTCCTCATTGGGTGCAAGTTCAATTGACAATAATTATGTTAGAATATAATTATTTATGATATGTTGCATGTAGTTAGAATCTTACAACACATGGGTTCCAATTGACTTATTGATACCTACACCATTATCATCTACTCATCTATAAAGGGAGGGCCATTCCCTAGTTGGTCATTGTGTGGGGGATATATGGTTTGTGGTTGGTATGGAAAATCACTTTGATGATGCTCTCTCTCTTTCCTCCAAAAATCAACCAATAGAGACTTTTACTCATGATTTTAGTTTATATGCATATAATGAGTTTAAGGATACTCATTAATTTCATGGAAAAATGTTCTTATTTATATTCACTTTGATGTTAAAACATGGTATTATTATACTTGATAAATAGTTGTTTGGTTTCTCTTATTATATAATATTATTGTATAAATTTTATCAATTAGATGCGTTAGTATTTAGCATAGGTACTTATGTGATGGATTGAATTTATAATTTTTTTAAACGTGATAAGTTGATCATTATCTACATGAATCATAATTGGTTTATTATGCACTATGAATTTAGTTAAAAATCAATTAATTTTATCTTATTTGGAAATAATCTGGTTTGATTATTAAAGTAAAGTTTTAAAAAAATATATCATTTTTGAATTAAACCCAATAAGGTTCTAACATGAAATGATAATGTTTCATCTATAAACATTACTTTGGCCAAATATTTCATTATATTTTCATATCACATGGATTATTCATTTTCACACACATACTTTCTGCTGGTACATTATAATCAGTCATTTAATACTAGATGATAGATAAATAAGTTGCATGGTAGATATACCTATATACCTCTCAACTACCATTAATGATGTGTATAAGACAATATCTCATAACATAGTTTATACAACATAAACATAGAATAATTACATCATAAATCTAATAATTAAATTAAGCAATAATTCACTATTTTCATCATGTTAGGAAAGCATAACACTCAAGTCAGTCATTCATTGCCAAATAATAGACATAGATTATAAGGCAACCTCTCCACATGTACAATATCTTCCATTAAATGGCATATACATAATAATAACACACAACTAGTTTTTACACCCAAAAAATAGTATATTTTTATCACATCAAATAATAAATCAATCAATAAACCTTTATTGCATTATGACAAGAAAGTACATCATCCATGCTTTACAATAATTCACCTTATTAATTAATGTTACAATTGATTATAACATCATAAGCGTACAATTTCTTGACAATTAATAACATTCAAGATTTCATTTCTTTTGCACATTTTCCATTTACCCTAACCTTATTATAGTCAACTTAAGTACTTGAATAGTTATAACAGTCTTAAATGACTTCACAAAGTTAGACTATCATCTTAAAGTCTTCATAATATAAATAATACCATATTAACCCCATAATATTCATCATTTAATCCAAATATAACATATGTTTGTAAAACCATACAGTGTAGGGTTAGTTTAGGTGTTCCATTTAGGTAAAAGAAACATTTTTAATAAATCAATCAACCTAGATTTTATTTTCTCCTAATCTATTAGGTCTCGAATCCAAAAATAATTATATTATTAATATTTATAATATAATCCATTCATAATTTAAGAGCATATATTTACATACACCTATGTTTTCAAATCCCCTCAGAGATATCACTAAACCCAGGTACTTATGCAAGACACATCTAGTTATTTACACTATACAAACCTTTGTATATTCACATATGTATTTGCATATTATACATCAATTTTAGTCAAATGAAAATAGACTTTTTCATGACCAAACTCTTTTTTTCAATTCATGAATCTCAATAATAATGGTTATAGCTAATAATAAAATACTTAACCCCCAAATGATCTAAAGTTCACTTTTTAACATTTTTTATATAACTTCAAAATATTAGTCCCACTGGACCTTGCAATGTGATACTTCTCTATTATGTAATCTAATCTTATGAGTATCAATTATTCTAATTGGTCCTACTGTGACCACTCCTAGATCCTAAACCTATAATTCATTCCAATCCAAAACATGTTTAAGATCAGCAATATAGTTTTTAAGATATGAAACATGAAAAGCATTATGCATTTGTGTTAGAGCCAGTGTTAATGCAAGCCTATCTGATATAAGATTGATTAATTCTAGGACCTTGAAAGGCCCCACATATCTAGGTGATAGCTTTGTTGATTTACCAAACTTTATTGCATTCTTTTGGCATTTAACCCATAAAAAAACTTTATCCCCAATTGAAAGTCTACCTTGCTATTATTTTTAGATCAGCATAGCTTTTATATCTATCATTAGCTCTAGCCAATCTATATCATATTAATTTCACCTGCTCTTCTATTTTAGTAATCATGTTAGGTCCAAAAACTATTCTATCTTCTATCTTGTCCTAACTAATTGGTGTTCTGCATCTCCTACCATATAATGCCTTGAAAGGAGCCATTTTGATAGCTAATTGGTATGAGTTTCTTTAATAAAAATTAATAAGGTAGGTAATCTTCCCACTTATATTATTTGTCCATTAAATACATTCTCATCAAGTCCTCCAAGATCTGATTTATCCTTTCTATTTACCCATTCATTTCTATATGGTAAGTTGTACTAAAATTTAGTTGAATTCCTAATGCTAAATTTAAAGCTTGCCAAAATCTAGAAGTCATCTTAGGGTATCTATCTAAAATAATATTTTTAGGAAACCCATGCAATCTATAAATTTCCTTCAAAAACCTCTTAGCAATCATAGTTGCATCATCATTTATATTACTAGGAATAAAATGAGATAACTTGGTTAGTTTATCCATAACCACCAAGATCATATCATGATAATTATTAGACATAGGCAAACCTTGGATAAAATGTATATTGATTACTCTCTATTTCCATTCAGGTACTAAATATGGGTATAATAACCTATCTAGATGCATGTTTTTATCCTTGACTCACTATCATTATAATCTTTTAGAAATGAAATTAACTACATCTTTCTTAATGATTTTCAAGAAATATAAGGGTTTTAACTCTACTACCATCATAGGTACTCTAGGATTCCCTTATTAAGTAGTATTATGCAATTCATCTAGCATAATATTCCTTAAATTCTCCTTATTAGGCACTTAAATCATGTCATTGTACCTAAAAATCCCATCATTATCAAACTAAAAACCTTGATATCTATGATCTTCTGAGTTTTCAACAAAATTTTTCCTAACTTGATCATAAAAATAATCACCAAGTGATAATTTTACTACCTGATCTTAGAAGGTGCTCCTAATTGTAGCCAAAGTTATAATGTATCTTCTATGTCTAAGGGCATCTACTAATCTATTGTCATTACCTTTAATGTGGTTGATATGAAAATCATAATCTAATAGAAACTCTAACCAACTGCCTCTGGTGAGCATTGAGGATGGGTTGGGTGAAAATATACTTAAAACCTAAATTATAAATATTAAGCTCTAAGGGTTTACCAAATAAATAATTCCTCTAAACTTGTAAGTCATGAACTATAGAAGATAATTTTATATCATAAGGAGCATAATTTATCTCATAAGGCTTCAATTTCCTAGATTTGTAGGCCATAACATAACCATCCTACATGAGCACTCCTCCTATGCCATCTCCTAAAGCATCATTTATCACTAATAAATATCCATTTAGATTTGAGATCCACAATACTGGTATAAAAATAAGCCTCTATTTTAGAAATTGAAAGGCTTATTTACACTTATGTGACCATAAAAAACACTACTTCCACTAATGAGAGGTGATTGGTTTAGCTATCTTGGAAATTTTCAGTACAAACTTCCTATAGTACCCTACTAATCCCATGAAACTATGCACCTCATGCACATTTTTTGGTGTTATCCAATCCATGGTAACTCTAATCCTAGCTAGATCCATTAAAATTCATTCTATAGAAATGATGTGTCTCAAGTATTATACTCTCTTCTAAAATAAAACACACTTAGACAACTTACCAAAAAGCTTGTGCTTTCATAACCATTACAAAACTAATTGCAAGTGCTCAACATGATCTTTTTCATTCTTAGAATAAATGAATATGTCATCTAAAAATACTAATACAAATTGATCAAGATAATCTTTTAACACACTATTCATGAGATTCATGAATGTTGTTGGTGCATTCTTTAACCCAAAAGGTAGTACTATGAACTCATAGTGCCCATAATGAATTCTAAAATTTGTTTTCAAAATATCCTCATCCCAAATCCTTGACTAATGGTATCCTACTCAAAGATCAATATTTGAAAATACTTTAGTACCATGTATTTGATCAAAAATATCATCAATGTGAGGTAATGGGTACTTGTTCTTTATCGTCACTTTATTAAGCATGTGGTAGTCAATACACAAGTGAAGGGTTCCATCCTTCTTTTTGACAAAAAATATAGGTTCACCTTATGGTGAAACACGTGGCCAAATAAAACCCTTGGTCAACATTCCTGAAGTTATGCCTTTAATTCAATTAGCTCTGTTATTGTCATCTTGTAGGTGCCTTAGATTATGGTTGACCCTAGGATGATATCAAAAGTGAAATTTAATTCCATTTTTGGAGGCAACCCTAGTATTTATTTTGGAAAAACATCCTAAAATTCTTGTAAAAAGGGATAATATTCCAAAGTGGGTTCCTCGGATTCTAATACTTCATCCAATTTGATAAGGAATGCTTAGCATCCCTTACATTGAGCCCTTTTCAACTAAATGGCAAAAATTTGCCTGAGCTTCAACTCCCTTTGACTTCTTTGGATTTGGGCTTGGTTTCCCAAATTTTATAAACATTCAACCTTTTTAAGGAAGCAATCCACTTTGTATTTGTTCTTATAAAGCCAATTTACTCCTAGGATCACATCATATGACCCTAGTGGTGTTGTATAAATATTCTTAACTGTGGTGAATTATGGTAACTAGATTTTATCCTCTATAAATAATCTATCAACCTTGACCTTAGACTCATTCCCATACTATATTGACCATGTGTTTTCCATATAACTAGATTTATTAGATAATTTACTTAATATTCTAGGAGAAATAAAGCTTTTAATAGTTCTAGTATTAATCAAAAAATAACTAGATGACCTAAAAGAGTACTTGATACTTCGATAGGAGAGACGTGAAATTTAGCATGCCATTTATCCACTACTATGTGGATACACTAATGGAAGGTTCCTTATTATGAATAATAGGTTACATTCTTATTTTTTTCATCTATCTTCCACCGAAGATAATCTCTAGCATAATGATCACCTCCACAAGTAAAGCATCCTCCTAGAGTTTCATTCCTCTTAGCCTCATTTTCACCATTAAATCCTTATCTAAAATTACCTCTTGGTTTCTTACTTCCATAATTATTACCAAACCTTGTGTTTTGATTGTTAAACTAATTCTTGGAATTTTAATTCTATTTATAGTTCTTCTTGAAAGGTGTCTTGGAACTGCCAAACTTTTTCTTATACTTCTCTCTGACCTCTACCATTGGTTTCATCTTTTGTTCTTATTTTATAGATTTTTCAAACACTTGATCCATATTGATGGTTCATGTACATCCACTTCACATCTAATTTGGGTTTTTAGACCCATAATGATTTTTTTGATCTAGAACCACTCATCCTTCTAGTACTGTAGAACATATTTCAAGAGCTTAGTAAACTTATCCCAATACTCAATCATTGGCATATCTCCTTGCCTTAAGTTCTAAAAATATATCAAGTTTTGGTAAAAATAGAGTTGTATTAACCACCATGATCTGAAAAAAGTCATAAATTACTCCCATGTGTTGGTGGTAGAATATAAATTCATCTTGATCTTTTTGTTAACCCACCAAGCTGTTTCCCTAGCTATTAGTAATCTCCCCACATAACCTTAGTGACCTTAGAGTAATTTTGAATCTCAAATTATTTATCCATCTTTGTGAGCCAATATTTAGCTCCATCCCCAAAAACATTCCATCAAATTTGGGTGGATTTACTTTTTTCATGTCTCAACCTAGTTCTAGAGCTACTTAAGACCTAGCATCCTGATGCACTTCCTCATGCCTTTGATCCTGAGGAACTTCCTATTCAGTAGGGTGTTCTTTAGATACCTCTCATTTATTTTGATCTTCCAAAACATGAACCTCTCATTCGAGATTTATTATATGGTCTTGAGTCTCATTCGTAATAATGAGAATATGATCGAGTTTTGTAGTTTGCTCTACTACTAGTTGAATGTGATTAGACTAAGGGTTCACATTAAAAAGACCCTCACCAACAAATATACCTCACATAATTCTTATTTTTATAAATTAAGAGAATAAAATTTATGTTAGTAGACTCATTAGGTCTGAGAGCTAAACCTTAAGCTCTGATACCACAATGTTAGATGTATTGGCTAATTAACAAATACACTAGATTTTATTTTATTATTTTTATTTAATCCATAAACAACATCATCATTAATTATTATTAGTGAGAACTATTATTTAACTAAATAAAATTACTAATTGTTACTTAGTTCCCTTTAACCTATTGGTTAACATGTAGATCCATTTAGCTTTCAAACATTTTAGTAAATAGGCCTAAGATATGAAACCAATCTTAAAATCTCAATTACAAAACTAGCTCATAATTATATCCTTTATTAAAAAAACAACCAATGCTATTAAAATATTAAAAACCATGTACAACTATATAGCTAACTACTATATTTAATAACCCATATCATTTTGTACAATAATACATTTCAAAATGTTGAATATCATAATATAATAAGTACAATGTTCTTCTAAATATGTGATCATCAAAAATAGTTCCAATGATTATCATAATATTTGAGTAAGATTCTCTAAATTTTGAAAAGCTGAATGGAGAGTAAAAGCATCATTAGATTGATTTACCTCTATCCATGGACCATAGATCCCCTGCACACATCCCAACTGGGGACTAGCCTTACCCTTCACACAGGGGCAAATAAAAGTAGTGTAGATATTGAGAATTCAACCAAAATCTATGTGTTACAAAATAATTGATATATGTAGCATATAATATAGACTAAGGAAATTTATTCCCCTATCATGACATTGTGCAGACACATGTAAACTAGATTAAACAAGTGAAATGATAATGTTTTAGCTACAAACATTACTCTGGCCAAAGATTTTGTTATAGTTTCAGATAACATGGATTAGTCATTTTCACATACATATACTCTCTATTAGTATATGATAATCAATCATTTAATACCAAATGATAGATAAATATGTTGCATGCTAGCTATACCCATATACCTATCATATTTCATTAATCACATGTATAATACATCTCATAGCATAACTTATACAACATAAACATAGAATAATTGTAGCATAAAGCTAACAAGTAAAACAAGCAACAATTCACTATTTGCTTCAAGCTAGGAAATCATAACACTCAAGTCGGTCATTCATTACCAGATAGTAGACATATAGATGATAAGGCAACCTCTCCACATATCCAATATTTGCCATTAAATGACATAGAAATTAATAATAACACACAACTGTCTTTTACACCCAAAAATAATAGATTTGTAGCACACCAAATAATAAATCAATCAATAAACCTCTATTGCATTATGCAAATAAAGTACACCATCCATGATTTACAAGAAAATCACTTTGTTGATTAATGTTACTATTCTTTATCACCATAGACATACAATTTATAGACAACCAATAACATTCAAGATTTTATTTCTTTTGAGCATTTTCCATTTACCATGGCCTTATTATAGTCAAATTGAGTACTCAAATAGTTATAATAGTCTTAAATGCCTTCACAAAGTTAAACTATCATCTTAAAGTCTTCATAATATACATAATACCATATTAAATCCATAATATTCTTCATTTACTCCAAATATAACATATGTTAGTACTGTCATACGGTGTAGGGTTAGTCTAGGTGTTCTATTTAGGTAAAATAAACATTTTTAATAAATCAATCAACCTAGATTTTATTTTCACCTAATCTATTAGGTCTCAAATCCCAAAATAATTATCCTATTAATATTTAGAATATACTCCAATCATAATTTAAGAGTATATATTTAGATACACCTATGTTTTCAAATCCCATCAGAGATATCACCCAACCCAAGTACTTATGTGAGAAACAAATCTAGTTCTTTACACTATGCAAACCCCTATATATAAACATATATATTTGCATATATATACACCAATTTTAGTTAAATGATAATAGACTTTTACATGACCAAACTTATATATTTGATTCATAATTCTCAATAATAATGGCTACAGCTAATAAAAAAATGTATAACCACCAAATGACCTAAGGATCATTTTTTGACAATTTTTCCATCACTATGAGTTGTACATGGGCTATAATTTCTCATCACTATTATACTATCACCCATTACTGGTTTATAAAATCCAACATAAGATCTTCTTAGCATAATTGATTTCAAAAACAATGTTTCTTCATACACAAAAATTTACAGGTCTATATTTAATCCCTTTCATTTTTCATGTGAATGTATAGTTATATCAACATTTCCAAGTTATACACAACAAAATAAAATCTACATTATACTCATAATTCACAAATGCAAATATATCTATAATTGAAATAATTACTTATTATAGCCTAATGAAAAAAATGGTCCACCTTGAATGCCTTAAGATTTCAATATCCTTATTTGAACCAGATGGTCTTAGGTATTCATAAATGAAAAAATTTATCCATATAAGTCCCTATTCAAAACCAATTTCAACTATAACCTAATGACATTGGTCCCTAAGCTTCTCGGTGCCATTTTAAAACATGAATAGGTCAAACTATATTACTCAATGGTCTTTTCTAATCAACACAATTTTAAAAATGTTTTGCATCCCTTTATGGGCCTATGGATGGATCCAAGTTCCATCCCCATGTCCATAAATTAACCCTATAATTTTGTTCAAAAAATACAACCATTTCGGTTTGAAGAATATTTACCCTAGCTTAGATAAATAAACACATTATTTTGTTTTCAGACAAGAATAAATTCATATCCATGGAAATAGATACATATTATTTTCCATGCATGAATTTAGTTACATGACTAATCTTAAACTCAGAAGTTCTAGTTGATAAATATTTCAAGAACACAGAAATAACATAGTAACAATGAATTCTCTGAGAAGAGATGTATTATTACTCAAGATCGCAATACAACTATATGCTTATCTCTGGGAAGAGATGTCTGATTTTCCATTTCAGGTTACATCTTCATTTATACCTATTTTGAAAGTAAGGGGAGCATTTGGAAGGTCACCAATCTAAATGGAGATTAACTATTTTGACTTCCATGTATTAAAATAATATAGAATTCAAGGAATTACTATTTTTAGAAACTTACTATTTTTAGACTGCACTAACTAAATTGAAATTTGGGGCACTTCCATTGGGTTTTCAATGATCAAACTTCATCAATAAAATATCCATGCCATCTCACAATTTTCTCCTCATTATTATATTTCTAATGGTTTAAATGATGAGTCAATTGGAACTACGGTGCAAAAGTTATGGCTCCCAAAAGTTCCATCATCAATTGGGGTGGAACTATCACTCGAATTGTCACCTAAATTACTGCCTGAATCATTCCTCCCTCCTTAAAAAGTAATGGTCCCCATTACATAAATGTTCCTCATCAGTTGTGGTAGTTGTGTCTTGATTTGATTCTCTATGAGCCACTCACTTTGGTGGCTAAGTTGGCCCCTTTTGACCACTTGATAAAGCAAAATAGAGTGTCCTCTTGTTGTCTTCATCTAGGTGTCCACAATCTGATCCTCCTCCACTAGAGAAAAATTCTATGGATCAAGCTTATCAATTTTGAGTTGCTCTACTACAACTAAAGTTTCCAATAGAGGTGGATGATATGGTTTGAGGAGCTCCACATTGAATATTGGATGCAGACCAAGGTAGGATGGTAGGTTCAACTCAAAAGCCTATTCTCCAACTTTTATGGTGATGGTGTAAGGACCATATCATAGAAGCTAATTTTTTTTGTGTGGGCCTACAAGTCATTCCTTATAAATATACAACCAAACCTTATCACCCATATCAAAATGGTGTGTAATCCTATGTTTTTCATGGTGTTGTTTATACTTCTAATTCATCTTCTCCAGGATGTCACAAACTTGCTGGTAGATGTGTTGCAATTATTCTATGAACTTTGTTTCTTTTGATGCCTCAGATCTTCCATGAAGTGTGTATTCCACAGTGGAGAATGGAACAACTATATCAATTGGTTTCATGGGTCAAAACCTAAATCATACTTGGAATGGATTGTGCTTAGTCGAGTTGCACAGGGCCCGATTGTATCCATGTTGTATGAAAAAAAGCCCCTCATCCCATATACATAGATTTTTGGAGTGATACATCTAAATCATGTGAATAATCAAGTAGTTCACCACCTCTGTCTGACCATCAGTCTATGGATGGAAGGCTATGGACTTCATCAGCTTGGTATCCATCATCTTCCATAGAGTGGACCAGAAGATGCTCAGGAACTTGCTATCTCGATATGAGAAAATGGACTTGGGGAGACCAAAATTGAGCCATACATGACTAAAATATAGTTGAGTAGTTTCTTTAGTATGTATATTTTTCTTACAAGTAATCATGATAGCCATTTTTTTAAAATGATCAACAACCATAAAAATATAGTCCTTACCATGTTTTAAAGTGGGCAAACCTGAGAGAAAATCCATTGAGATAAATTCCCAAGGCCTGGTTGGTTTTGATAATGGTGTGTACAATCCTTGCTTCTTATTTTTTGTCTTGGCTATCACACATGGGGTACAATATTTGAGATATCTTTCCACATCCTTTCACATATGGGGCTAGTATAAGTGTTTTTGAAAAACTGCCAATGTCTTCTCTATAACAAAGTGTCCAGTTGTCCTACTGAAATGTACTTCTCATATCATCTTTTATATCTCTACAACTAGAACACAGATGTGCCCCATATGATAGAGTACATTATCTTGTAAATATAAATTAGAAACATGTTTACCTTTTTGAAGCACCTGATATGTATCAGTAAAGGTAGGATCTACTTCATACAGAGCACCCCAAGTGGTAGTCTCATGTCCACACAAGTCAAGAACTATTGTGAGTGTAGTAATTAGTGGATGGCTCAGACAATCTACAACTGTATTTGAGCTCCCCTTTTTGTGTTTGATTATTAGATGGAATTTTTGAATATATGTGGCCCACTTTTGGTGCCTCTCATTTCATATTTTACTCTATGTCTGGATGGATTCTAATGGTCTGTGGTCAATGTGGATGACCATCTTTTTTCCCAAGATGTAGTGTTTCCATTATTTTCAAGCTTACACAATGGCATAGAGCTTCTTAACATATGTTGGATATTTCTTGATTGTATCAGTGAAATTTTCACTATGATATGCAACAAGATGGCCATGTTGTATGATGATAGCTCCCATGGCATATTCAGATGCATCTATCATCAACTCAAAAGGTTGATGCAAATATGGCAAGGCAAGAACAGGGGCTAAGCAAAGTCTATTCTTTAAATTCTCAAATGCCCTTTGTTTTACTTCACCCCACTAAATTTTAGCTTTATCTCCTCCTTTAGTCACTTGGGTTAGTGACCAAGCAACATGTGAAAATCCAAGAACAAACCTACGATAGAAATTTGCAAGACCCAAGAAGCTACGAAGTTCCATGAGGGTCCTTGGTGTGGGCCATTCTTGAATAACCTGAATCTTTTTTGGATCAACATGGACCCCTTCCTGATTCACAATGTACATGAGGTATTGAATTTTTGTCATCCCAAATGTGCATTTGTCAAGATTTGCATACAACTTGTGTTCCCAAAGAGTTTGAAGCACCTTACAAACATGTTGCAAATCTTCCTCCCATGTTCTGCTATAGATGAGTATGTCATTTAGGTAGACAACCACATATGAGTTGGTGAAGGGTCGTAGGATGTCATTCATCATCCTCATGAAGGTTTTAGGTGCGTTAGTTAATCCAAAAGGCATAACCAACCATTCCACCCTAATTGATGGTGGAACTTCTGGGATCAATGACCTACCTGGTCATTATCTTTATATGGTTCAAATTGGGATGCTCGTGGCTCTAAGAGAAAAGAATGCCCAATTTTCATTCTCCCATCTTGTTATATATCCCTTTTTTCCTCTTCTCTTCTACGTATCTAGATATCCTTTCCTTCATTATTTTATTCCTTTTTTCCTCTTATACATGACTGGTAGATTTCTTACATTACCATATGTTCACCATTATGGTACTTGAGTTCCCTTTACCATGCAGTTTGAAAATCCCCTAATTTTTGGGCATGGTTAAAATGTCTCCAAATCTTACCCACAACCCAGTGAAAATGCACCTTTATTGTTACAAAATGAAACCTTAATGATTTCATCAAGAGTTTTTACCTTTTTTCATTGACTTGAATTAAATTAAGGTTAAGGAGTTTATTTTAATTTCCATGTTATTTCTCAAATCATGCATTTTTACAACTTAGTTTATTTAAAACCATATTTTTGTGTGTATTTTTCCTTCTTTTTATCCTTTCTATACCTCTAAGGGGTAAGTCACAATATGACCATTTAACACTTCAACTTAATATATATCCCTAGCATGCATAGAGAAGTCTCACAGTTAGCATAATTTAGTCTAAATGATGGCTTTTGATAAACACATAACCCAACAAGGTTAATCTATACACTCAATAAAGTATAATGTCAATGTAACAATTTTTCAATAATTTAACTAGTCTCAAAAATAGCATAACAGATAATATCACCAAGTTAAATGCAACAAACATCACCAAATACAACCATGTAAAGTAAAAATAACCATTATGAAACTCATACATCATGTAAAATAAACCATAAAGTTAGCAATAATAAGTAAGCATTCATTCAATAGACATAAAGTGGTGTGTGTGGGTTCTAGTTTCTTTTTCTTTGCCCCAAATACTAATATTTTCTCCTTCCTCCTCAATGGTACCCTTCCTCTATACCACTTTATGAGAGTGGGACAGTCCTATAACCACCTCAATAAAACCAAAAGTGTATATAATTTGTGCTATAGTAATCAATTATACACTCATCAACTAAATAATTATTGTACCATAAGAATAAATCTACTAATGAAATCATAATCAATCATGATATTTCATAATAACATTATAATGTATATCAAATAGCATGTGAAAAACATCACATCATAACTAAACATGAATAATAGGTACATCTGTCACTATACAGTAATTATCTCAAATAAATTAATAAAAAATCAGAACTAATAAACTAAGAGTTTCACTTCCACATTAACACTAATGCAGTCTTTTAAAGAGTGGGATGTGACATATTTTTTTATATTTATACCACACCTTTTGAAATGATCTCATGGGAAAGTTAATTAATATAAATAGGTAGACCCATACATGTCAAAAGGTTTCTAAAATTGATTGTTTATAAGTCTTAGACACTAGCATTAGACTTGGGACACTAGCATCGATGATAATGTCATAGTCTAGATGGTAGTGTTTGGGAGGATAAAAAGTTATTAAAGATGTGTAACTATCAGAGTAGGATATAAATTAGGCTTTATGTAGACTGTGGGGCACATGTGATCTGCATAATCAGAATATTGGGGTCATACTATAGGATAAGCATTTAAGCACAATAATATGGTGAACACAAACCTTTTGATAGTAAGAAAGGTCATGAACTAAAGGGGTTGAGCCATGAGTGATATTTGTCAAGTTTACAAGACTAGTTTATCATATAAAATCAGATTTTAGATTTACATTTACCCCCCTTAACCTAGTAATGCATAAGGATGAAATTAATATTTTAATGGAAAAAATGCATACTATGGTGTGTACAACACACTTTGCCTTTGATTGAGCCCTGTTTGAATTTTTTGTTTGTGTATTACCTACAACCAAGAGTATGTTATAGTGTAGTTGGTGCATACAATCTAAAAATTGAATAATTAAAATGTTTAAAATAAAAGATATTAAATAAGTACACATATGTGTTAATGCAATCATGTTTCCCCTTGGTACTTGATTTGATAATGATGCTTCTTTGTTGTAGCATTGGAGAGAGGTTCACAACTAAACCTTGGAGATGTGAAGAAGGAGTTTGAAGAGTGATCATTCTCCCAATTTAGTACAAGGATAGGTTGTATCAAGGCCATCAAGATCATTTAATCTTTATCCCATAACTAAAGTGTATACATAATCTAACCAATCTCACCCAGGTCAAATGGACTAATGAACTCAGCCTGCAAAAGGGAAGAAGTTCCAAGGCTATCAAGGGTGATAAATCTCAACCATACTACTCAAGGGAACCAACTATTGTAGATAGATAAATCTCAATCAATGCATCTTGGTAAAGTTAATGCATAAATGTATATATAATCTAAATATGTATCTATATTTGGTGCATTTGCATGGTATATGTATCTCTAATGTGTCTCAAAATGGAGTATCTATCAAAAATTTAATCTCTACTCTATAAACTATGTATAATACTATGTCACAAATCTAAAAAAACCTTGTCTCAAATCTATAATTGGTGCTAAATTCATAGTTTTCTATCCCAAATGTATATATAAATCATCTAAATTATATCAAATTATGCCAATTTTGTGTATGTGGAATCATGTCTCTATGACATGCCCCCACTAATATTCTCCCTCCCTTGAGGTGAGGGGAATTCAATGTGATAGTCACCTTATCTCATAATAATTAGTTAATCATGTATTATTCAAGCATATAATTATATCATGTCAAAGTATATATATTAATGAATCTCATAGTATCCATACATAACAAGCCCTAGGATTCATAATATGGATCATGGCAATGTTTGAAAGTAATAAGCATGAGATCAACAAAAAATCAAACACACACACAAGATCACTTAATTTCATGAAAAAATTTGTCTAAGGATACCATAAACAAGGGAAATGTTCAAATTCTACACACTCAAAAGAGAATACATATGCAAATGCTTACTTATCAAAGAAACAACAATCAAGGGCACTGTGGTCAACAAATAAGGAATGTGTTCAAATGTTCTACAATCGAGACAAAGTAGAAAAAAATAAGTACACACAAGTAATCCATGTGAGAATATGATTAGTTTAATTATAAGAAACTAACAAAAGCATATCATACTAGTCCCTATATCATGTGACAATAAAATGTCATGTAGCATAGCATATCTACCACACTATGTAAGATGTAAGCATGAATATACATGTGTAAGAATTAGTATATAATCTTTAAATTATAATTTAAAGTGATCATAAAACAATAAAACATGTAAAAATTGTGATCAATAGAAGCACATGCACCAAATGTAGTGTGTCATGTAATTAGAGGAAAGGTCCAACATCTGCATGTTCATGTATAATGGATCTAGTGCATACCTGTATCACACTCAAGTACTTTTGAAACATGTGTGTGTATCTAAAGGAAATGATATGATAAATACTAACATAAAGTAAAAAAACATATGTAAAATCTAGTAAACATGTGTGTGCTGAATATTTTTTATTTTTTATTTATTTGAATATTTTTGTATTTTATTGATTGTTTGATTTCTTTACTTTTTTGGGATACTTTAAAATTTTAGGAAAAAGAGGGAAGATAAATAATCCCATCTAATTAATGATCATATAATTCTCTATTATAATTATGGAGTACAACAAATTATTTATACTACCAAGGATCATGTATAAGTGCCAAATTTAGTTCTAAATAATACATAATACTTTGTCTATACATCACAAAACTTTGTGGTCATGAAGTAGTAGAGAATTTTTAGTGATTCATGAAACCCATTAATTAGTGTTATATTGATTTTTTTTGTAACCATAATTTTGGGTATTTTTACCCTCTCTAAAACATGTAGATATGTTTTCAACAACTATTTAGGTCATGTATGTATAGATGAGGGCTCTATGAAGTCCACTATGTATCTCTAATGTAATGACCTCTCTAGTATCATCACCTAGGAAAATGTATTTCCTTTTTCTTACCCTTTCACATATGATTAACCTCAATATATTTTTAAATTAACTTTCTTGGAATAATTTATCTTATTTTAGTGGATGTTCATACTGAATCCCTAAAACTGTGATTACCCTATTGGCATGAATATACTTGAGACATCTATGCACTATGGAGGTCATTATGTGGAAATTATGAATCCTAGGTCATCCTAATAACATATCAAAGACTCTCATATGTGGTATAACTAAAAATGGTGTGGTCACATGTGTTGGACCAACCTACAAAGGTAAAATAATCTCACTAAAAAGTTCTTATGTTTTCCCACTAAATGCTTTAATTGTCTTCATCAAAAAGTGTAAATCATAATGTGTATATCCTAAATGTGTGAGTAATATCATGGTACATACATTCCCACTATAACCATTATCAACCATAACATTTCATATATGTTGATGATTAATATGTGTTATAATAAATAATGAGTAAAGATCTAAGTCATCATCTATAAGTTCATTATCATGAAATATAGTAGAAGGCCTCTAAACTATAGAGGTATCTCATGTGTAAGTGTGTCAATAATACCATATAATTGGTATCCATAATTTGGTGGAGGATTTGTATTATATGCTATTTTCACTTCCATCACTACCTTATAATGATCTTGTAATGTATTATTGAATATCTTTTGGTTTTGATGGTCACCATGTTGTGATTCTGAATCCTTTGGAAAATCATCAAACATGATCTTTTCTCTATCAATGAGGTCTTGTATCTTGTGCTTCAACTTGTAACATTTTTTTGTAAAATTCCCATCACTATCATGATATTCATAATAAGCATTTTCATCATATCCTTTTGGTATAGGTCAACTCATATCAACCCTATGGGAGGAGGGAGAGATATGAGATGACTCTCCACTAGCTTCTTAATGAGATAATATAGATACTAAATTAATTATGTAAATTATCTCTTAGGTGCATTAGATAAGATCAGCTTATTAGGTTATTATGACATTGTATTCACTATTTTTATGGGTTCCTTCTTAGCTTCTAGAAGTTTTACCTTATATCTTGGTTTGATATGAAACTTGTTATTTGATATAGTCGATGTGTGGACTACATACTTAAGCTTGTTCAATATAATAAGTTTCATTTCAAACCATATGGCATAAGTCATCAAAAGATTTAAACTTCTTGAAGACAATAAACTCATGTAGTGAGGCAAATAAATATATATTGAAGCTCTTTATCTACTATTTGATTTGTCATTTTAGTAAAAATTGTATTGTAGCTCAAACCATAATCATCAATGGGCTCATTGGTTCCTTGATTAATATTTACAATTTGTGCATATGATATAGTTTTAGTAATGTTGATATAGAAATGTGTTATAAATTCATTCACTAGAGGTTTGAATGCTTTCACTAATTGTATTGGTAGATCATAGAACCATATTAAAGCATAGTCATTTAGGCTTATTGGAAAAAATTTGTCAAAAAATTATCATTGGAAGCATAATCAAAAAATTATGTATAGAAAGATCAAATATGTTGCTCAGGGTTTCCCTTGCCATCATAAAGTGTGAACTCGAGTTATATAAAACTAGTTGTCAAAGGGTGTAAAATTTTCTCAGGTGTAAAAGGATTATGCAATACATCATGTGAATCAATATAATGAGTTGATTTTGAATTTTTTTTCTCAATATGTGTAGGCTTATCTTCCAAATATTGAATAAATTAGAGGATATTTTGTATAATAGACCCATTAAGATTTGATATTTTGGAAATCACCAAGGGGATGAAAACACTGATTACATCAATATAGGCATTGAAATTAGTAATTGAGTTGAAACATTGATTATTCCCATAGAGGATGTATCAATATTTGTTTGGTCTTTAGTTAATAATGGCTTGAAAACATATCTTGTGCCCCCACCATATGTAGGAATTAATGGTGTGCTTGAAGGGGGGATATTGGGATTAAATCAGTAGTAGTACCTATTGTGGTCTTAATTTACACCCATGGAAAGAGTTCTTCAAGCTCCCTCTAACTAAGCCATAAAATGGGAACAACCTCAGGATGTGGGTTTCTTATGGTGAGGCTGAGCCTCTAGAGAGGGTTGGTTCCCTATTGGATCTATCACCTAAACTAATCTCTTGCTTGGAAAAGGGAGAAAAAAAGATAATAATGCATGAAAACAAGTAAAAGAGGTGATGTACCAATGTTTTCAACACTTATACTTACACAAGACACCCTATCAAACATTTTGAAGACTGTTAAATATCACGTCATTCACTCTTTGACCACTTTCACATGACTATTTCATAAAAAGTCATGAACTAGCTATCAATATGGCATGAGAGGGTAATTGTCTACTTCTAAACTAGTCAAAAAACTATCTATTGCACTTAGAATGACCTGTGAAAGCTACAAGACAATTCAAGGAGGTGAAAAAACTTAGATAGAGGCAAAATAAATCATACATTCACTTAACCACATTAATGAATTTATGAAACACACTTCAATTCAGTTTGAAAATGGAGGAAATCCATCTTTTATTGCATAAAATAGGTGTTATAGTATAAAATTGGCATAGCCTATGCATGCCAAAAGCATAAGAGTCTCTTTGCTCCAAGAAAAAATTTGAGAGTCAAGAGAGAGTCTCATGGAGAAGAGAATAGGAGATATATAGAAAAAACAAAGAGAGAGAGAGAGAGAGAGAGAGAGAGAGAGAGAGAGAGAGAGAGAGAGAGAGAGAGAGAGAGAGAGAGAGAGAGAGAGAGAGAGAGATAGAAATGCACTAGAAGACAAGAACTTTGTTGAAGGTGTTGAGTCATGACCCACTTGAATGGGAAAAGTCCCTAAAACCTTGAAACTACATTTAATGCTTTGTCTTCCTTCTTCAACCTCCAGATTCTCTATCTTCTTAATGAGCACATAGCACCATGCATCATCTTGATATACCTTTCACATTATTAGACAAATACTTTGAATTCATTCATCTAGTGTCCCCTCAAAACACACTTATTAGAAGACCATGCCTCCTAAAATCACTTTTTTCTCTGTCAAAACTTTATCATTACTCCAAAACCTTGAACATAGGTCTACTATATATGAAAACCAATCCCCTTATTGGTTTTCATATAGCCATAATTTCAATAAACATCTACAAGGTAGGGTTTTTTATCACTCACAAGATGTGAAACTTACATCTTAGAGATTTTGAGAGGTTTGGTCAAGCTTTAATGGCATCCTACTTCACCTCATGTGCACCATTGATCTTCTTTACATGGTTAAATGTATGTCTTTGATCTTCCTTTTGCATGATCTAACATACATCATTAATCTAGTAAGTCACTGGGATCATGACACTTGTCACCGATACATTCGATCTTAAAATCCATTGACCTTTTAACCTTGAGCTCACCATTTATCTCTATATACATGATTAAACACACACCATTATTCTTCTTGACCTACTAACTTAATGATTTCACCTGTGTGTCATTGATATTTGATGTTCACTCCTGAGATCATGTCATTTGTTGACCTTGCATTCATCTTTAGCCTATTTGAATATTTTTGAACCCAAATGGTTATTGCCTATGACCATGACTTGACATCCCCAAGCACATCCTACTCTGCTATATCATTTTTGAAGACTTGGATCTTGAGATAGAAGACTCATCAAAACACAAAATTTATAGGGGAGGACCTTGGCATGAATTACATCATGTTCATGTGATCCTCAACCTTGGTTGGCTTCCCAAATGCACTTATGAAATACATAACCAACCTACTCCATTCATTCATGCATGACATGTTATGATGGTTTGGTTCCTTAAAATCACCAAGTTCACATTTTAAGCTTACTTAAAGTGTTTTAAAATCTTTAAAAATAAGTTTTGATCTTACCCTTGAAGTTTGCCTACCCCTTTTTCCCTTGGATCATTCCTCAATCAGGACTCTACTCAGCTTCTCATCCAAATATAGGCAAATTTTTATATGTAGGCCAAATATGGACAACTCTTTGGTGACTTGACTATGAAACATGCTTGTTATGCTTAAGAACTCAGACCATTTACATGACTCATAAATAATGACAAATCTAGTCCATGACTTCAAGGAAACTTTTGACTACAAGAAGACAACTCCTTCCTCTAAAACAAGGAAGAAAACACACAAAATAGGGAAACTACTCTAAAACAAATCAAATATGCAAATAAATCACTTATTTGGGATAAAACACAAGCAAACTAATGTGCTATAATAACACTTGGAGGAAAACAAACTAAATAACTATGTATAAGGAACTTAGCTTCCTCAATAGCAATGTTTTAAGTGTATCCCATTGACTAGGATAGGAAGCTTCTCGCCATCCATCTTTGTAAGTTGGAAGGCAATATGGGATTTGTAACTGGAAATTGAGTATGAACCACTCCAAAGAGATTAAAACTTTGTATGCCTTATTGGTTTAGCTCTATCCTCATCCCATTTGAGGACTAAATCTCCTTATTTGAAACTTATTAGAGAAGTTATTTTCTCAAAGGATCTCTTCACTTATGCTTGGTGATTTTTCATGGCTAGCATAGACTAAATTTTAACTTTTTCCACCTCCATAAGCTCAGCATATCTGATTTACATTGGTTCATTCTCCAATAACTCAAGCTGATGCATTATTTCTAAATCAAGAAACTTAAGAGAAATAGGTAACCTTACTTCTTTACCATATACCAGCTTGTATGGAGAGTTGGATATTTATCTTTTATAGGTAATCCTATTAGCCCATAGAGTTGATTTCAACTTAAGATACCATGACCTTTGATTATATTCAATAGTCCTTATAATCTTTAATAGGTTCTTATTTATTGACTCAACAAGACCACTACCTTGTGGATAGTAATTTGATGAAATGTTGGGATAAACACCATGTTGAACATCCCATTTTCTAATCCTAGTCTCCACAAAGGCCATAGCATTGTCAAAAATAATGGTTAAAATAACTCCAAATATAGTGTGTAAACTTTCAAAGAAATCTAGAACATTAGATTTATTTACTTCCTTCAATACTACTACTTTTGTTCACCTAGTAAAATAATATATAGCAGTTAGTATACATTTATGTCTTAAAATTTAAGGGGGATTAATGAGAATAATAAATTCTAATCTCCATTGGACAAAGGGTTGGTCCACTATAACTAGTAGGAGAGGTAAGGTTGTAAGCTTCACCTTTCCTACAAACATAGCACATTGTTTTCACTTTCTAACCCATACATGATTATCACCAAAAGGTTGGTCCAATAATACCCACCTCTCATAATATTAATGGCTATGGTCTTTTTCAAATAATTCCCTCCATCATGTCCACCATGGAACTGCTCAAGCAATCTCTATGTTTGGTTTGGCTCTATACATCTTAGCAACATGCCATTGATATATTTCTTGAATAAGACACCATCACTAAGAAGAAATTAAATTTATTGAAATTTAAAATACCTCCTTTTATAAGAATTTAGATGAGAGGGATAAATACCATCTTGAAGATATCTTACCAAGTCCTAAAACCAACTAGAAGGTGAGGTGTGATCAGCTACAACCTCTTCATCATTTGACACCAAAACTACCTCATTAGCCTCTTATAAGTCTTGGGCCAAATGCTCATAAAGTCCTTTTCCTCTAACCATCTTAGTGACCTTGATCTCCACATCATACTCCATTACCTTCATTATCCAACCAGCTCTTTTCTCTTTTATGTCCTTGTTTAAGAGAAACTCTTTGATACTTAGATGGGTAACCATCAGGTGTATCTTATTGTTGGACAACAAGTATCTAAATTTATTGAGAGACCTTATGATTGAAAGTAAATGTTTTTAAACAAAATATTACCTTATTTCATATTATTCAAAGCCTTGACAAAATAAGGCTATGGGCTGCTCCAAAGTCTCATGATTCTATTGCATAAAAATGCCTGAAATGGTGTCTATGCAAGCACAAGTGTATAATATAAAATATTTTGTGAAAACTAGGTTCATGAATGTAGGATCACTAGCTATGGCCTTCTTAATTTCTTAAAAACTCTTTACTCCTTCCTCAAAATAGCTAAAACTCTAATTCTTCTTTAACATGATTGTAAGTGGCTTAACTAAGTGGCAAAATCTGAAATATATCTTCTTATAAAATTGATTTTACCTAAGAAAATTTTTAAATCCTTCTTATGTTTTGGAAAATAAAGTCTGAGAATTGAATCTATAATTTTAAGGTTTATACTTAAACCATGTTTTGAAAGCATATGTCCAAGAAACTTACCTTCACAAACTAAGAAGACACATTTTTTAGGGTTTAGAGACACCCTAAATTGTCTAGACCTTTCAAACATCTGCTTGAGGTGAACCATGTCCTCACCTTCATTATTTGAGAACATGGTTATGTCATCCAAATAAACAAGTATAAACCTATTAAAGAGGCCTTGGAATGCCATATCCATGGATTTCTAAAATGTTTCACTTGCATTGGATAAACTAAAGGGCATCTTTTTATATGCAAATGCCCCTACTTTGTAGTGAAGGTTGTCTTGAATTGGTATTCTTTCTTGACCAACATATGATTGTAGCCACTATATCTATCCAAAAAATAAAACCTTTATAAACCTACAACCAAGTGTAAAATTTGTTCCATAGATGGCAATGGATAGTGATCTTTAAGGGAAACCTTGTTCAAATCCTAGAATTCAACACATAGTCTAATCTCATCATTCTTCTTCCATACTAAAACAAGGTTTTCTAACCATGTTAAGTGTTTGATTGAAAATATAATAGCTAACTCAATGAGATTGTTAATTTCATCTATCATCAATGGCTCAAGCTTTGGATTGATAGGCCTTTGTCTTTGTCTTATCGGTTTATTTTTAGCCTTTAATTCAATGGTGTGTTAAGCTAGACTTGGATCAAATCCTTTGAGAACACTATATTTCCATGAAAACATATCAACAAAACTTATGTATAATTCAATGAATCTTTCTTTTTTGAAGGAGTGTATACCTTACCCAACTTCAAGTTTTTATCAGTTACAATATCCACATTAGCATAGTGTTCCTCCTTTTTTGACAAGGATAACTTTCCCTTTCTCAACTCATCACCACTGAATATGTTCTCAATTGTGATTAATCCCTTGGAAAACTTTTTTTTTTTGGTTGCATAATCTGATCACCATACCATTGCAAGAAATTTGATTGATTTCTTAAGTAAAACTCAGCCTCTTCTTGCAAGAACCTGACAATTTGATTATCATACTTGCCAATTCTCATGGTTATCTGGAATAAAATTTATTACCACCATGTTGATGTGTGATTTATTTTTTTCAATTTTTATATAATTTGGGATACTAAATTATTCCCTAATGGTAGCCAATCTATCTGTATGTTTATTCTCATCTCTTGGTATTGCCGAAATGTTAAAAGCTTGAAAATCCTCAAGTTCCATACCCTATGCTTATAATATATAAGCAATAGATTTTTGCATACATTAAAACCTCTTACTTTGTGAACTATAAGTTCATTATCACCAAAAAATTTCAAGGTTTTGACTTTCATCTTCTTATCCCACTACAAACCGTGAACTAGTGCCTCATACTCAGCAACACTGTTTGAAGAACCAAACTAAAATTTAATAGAAGAGAAATAACTTTGTGTTTTTTTGGATAAATAAACATCATTATATCCCCATTAACATTCTTATTATTTTATCCATCAAAGTATAATTTTTATATGCCATCACTAGACTCATCATCCTTCATCATGGTTGGGATTGGTGTATCATTCTCATAGAGTTAATAAACACCAAGCCCATTTTATTCAGTTGGATTATAAGGATAATTTTCAGGAAAATTAGAGGCCTGTTCATCAAGGAAAAAATCTTTAACTCCATTTAAAGGTGATTCCTCTTCCACTTCACTAATTTCTAGCACCTCATCCAAGATGACACAGTTAGTGTTCATAACACTTGGCATATATGGCTTTAAATGAAAACGTGAAATGGGTTTAGAATGTATTTTTACCTTGGTACCATACCTAGTTTTAAACATCAAATATGTCCAATCATATAATAATTATCCTTTAATATTTTAGGTGAATTTTCTTGATAGACATATGGCAAAGTAGGGAGGCAAGTCCACCACAACTACATATTGTTTAATGGTAACATTTAGACAAGCATGTAGTGTTAAGTTTAGAAATTTGATGATGATTACTATCTTTATTTTTGATATATATATTTTCAATACCCCTTTAGTATTTGGATCATAAACAAGACCAATCTTGTCTACAATTTGCTTAAGAATAACAGTGCTACTAAATCCACTATCTACCATATAGTTATGAACAAAAGTGTCACCAACTATCAAAGAGATAGAAAATATATGCAATTGGAATTTCATGGTGTGCATGAATTAATCCTAGATTAGATAAGATAGATCACACCTAAACTTCTGATTGGGGATACACTTGTTAAGTGAGAGCATGACCACTATGGGGATCTGCTAGACTTGATTGGGGGATCACGTATATCATTTATAATAACACATCATGCAATAAGGGTTCTAAAGCCTACAGTATAACATAATCACACAAAAACCCTAAAAGAGTCCTACAATTTGATGTTCACTTATGTAATAAACAAGAAAGTAAACTATTCTAATAATAATAAAAGTAAACTAATCTAGTGCACACCAAAGCTTGTGGCACAAAGTGGGAGTTAGAAAAAAACAAATAAACAACAACTAAACTAAACATGCATAGGAGACATATACTCATGTCAATGTATATGGAATCCTAATACATGAAAGATAATAATACATACTTCATTATCTATCTACTCTTACAAATGATAAATAAAGTTAGGAATACATACCTTTGAAGATGAACCTATTGAGTCTCAACCTTTCCCTTGGTCAAGGTACTTTGCAAGAGATTGTTATGGATCATAAGGATAACAAAGATAAATCATCTTAAGGATACAAAACCTACCTAAACATCTAAAATAATTATCCACAAAGTAAGATCGAAGCTCCAAATGAAAGTATTGAACCCTAAAGCTTTATTCCTCAAGTAGAATGGTCAATAATTAGATGTTTGTTAGCACTTCTTCACTTAATTCTTTGCTATATTTTGGCTCTTATAAAATGGTGGTAAATGACCTTGTATATATAGTAGTATCATTCCTAAAAACCATTTAGACATGTTGGTTATACTAGGTCAACCAGGTCAACCTAGTACATTCTCAAGCTAATGCCTAAAGTCTATGATAGGTTGATCAGGATGCAAACAAGTCAAAATAACTAATGTGTCCCTAGAATACACTAGGTTAACCAGGTTGACCTAGTGTATTGAATAGGTAAAAAGGTAAATAAGGCAAGAAATAAAGGAATAAAGCATGATAATGAATAGAATGGATAGGAAAGAGAAGAACAAACCTAGGGTTCATGGTTTTAGGGAGCTAGTGTGTAGATATCAAGTGGAAAAAGGAACAACAATCTTATGAAGCATCAATGGTCTACCCACCCCTTTCTCGATGCACCCATTAAGGAATTCACTTAGAGAGATTGAGAATTGATAGGTTCTTAAAAGATATGAAGTGTCAATAATCAATAAAATTTTGAAAATATTGTGTATACATATGCCCTAGATGAAGCTCATCATGTGTCGCATAAGTGCAACACGGGATGGTGATTCAGAGATAGAACATGATAACACATAATGGTGATGATAATTATGGTGTATTATAAATAAAATAATATAAATTAAAGGATAGAATTGAAAAATGCATACCTTTAACTTACCTTAGTGTTGTAGATAAAGAAGAAGATTATAAGGAAGTGAAGGCATCCAATGTAAAGCACACTAGGTGAACCTATAGAAGTTAGTGCAAAAATAGCCAAAAATCAAAAAAATTGGAAGATATACATATGATAGTGGAAAATAATCTCTAAATTCCCATGAATCTAATGCATTTTATGGTTTGCAAAAAGGATGAGCAGAAACAAAGATATGAGTAAAACAAGGAATCTGAGGAAAATTAATTGAGAATTTTAAATTTTCAAAAAGTGGTTTTAAATAGGAAAAAGAGGAATCATTTTGTTATTTTGATTTTTAAGAAATGAGAAAAATAACTCTAAAGATAAAATAAGCTAGGATGGTGAGGGAATGACATGTTAGGCAAGAGAGAACCCCAAGAGTGAGAGCAGGTGCACTACGGGTATGCGACTAAGAATCTCAAACCAATTTTTGAAATTTGTATTAATTTAAGTGATTTTTTAGTTAATTTTGATTTTAATAATTTATACATAACAAAAATAAACAAAATTAGGTTTTAAGGGTAGTAGATAGGAAGATGGGAAATGGGTTGGAAGGAAATAGGGAAAAAGAAAGAAAAAGACAATTTTTTAACAAAATACACTAGGTTAACACATTGAACCTACTGGGTCAACCAAGTCAACTAAGTAGGTTGAATCAGGGTGAAAATTCATATGGTCAACCTAGTAGGTTTAGGTCAACCTAGTGTATTCTAGTAGCTGAAACTAAGTGAAAAGGTGTTCAGTTAGTCCATAAGGGCCAAAATGAAACCTGAACATTAGAGAGCAGAAGATAAGAGGAAAATTAAGAAATTTAGGATAAAATAAGACAAAAATAACAAAACTTTGGTCTAATTAGGTTGACCATGGAGCCAAAATAAGCATAAAATATCATGTAAAAATCCAAATGAGGGATAGAATAGCCCAAAATGACTAAATAATGGCAAGAGGGACCAAAATAGGATAAAAATGAATAAAGTATAATTGTTTTTTATTAAAGATATAATGTATAAAGAATGTATTGTGATTATACATGATATGGAGGAACTAATACATACTTTTTTATTTCTTGATCATAGAGATGGTCATGGTTTTAGAGGTTACTAAACATGTCATGGTTGCTAGATTTGTTAGAGAGGTTGACATATGGAGACAGAGCTAGACTAGTAAGCATAGGTCTAGGAGGTATAGCGAATATGTGTAAGATCCCTCTGAGTGTCATTGTGTTGGTCATGTTCCTTAGTTTTTGGGAATTTTTGACCAACACCTTCAAAAGAGAGGTAGATGGGGATGTGATAGAGGTGGATATCACATTAGAGGATGTCCATGCCATCCTCAGATTACCCATAATAGGAGCACTAGTAACCATAAGGATACCAAATAGCATAGAGGAGAGGAAAGCCTTAGCCATGTGGGTTACAGGATCAAAGATGATATTGATAGGGTAGAGAGTGAGTATGGATGATGTGTATATATCATATCTTTTGAATCTTTAAAAGGCTATGTTAGGCCTTATGACATAGCGAGTGGTCTATCACAAGTCAGATGGCAAAGTACCACTATACATGATAGCCTTGAGTAGGATGATGTTGGAGGAGGGATTTTTATACAATATAGGCTCTATCATTTGGGCCTAACTTATTTATGATCTATTTTAGATGTGGATCAAAGGACATAAGACCATGGGAATGATCATACTATTGACAGCATAGATATTTGAGAGATTTCCTATGTATCACTTGGCTAAGTTACCCCATGTGATCGATAATAGGTCACCTTAGGTGAGGATATGGAGGGAGGACAAGTTAGTGTAGGCTATGCCCCATGTGCTAGTGTTAAATATGGTGATATGCACTAACATAGTATGGTGACCATATAAGTATCTAATGACTACTTGGGAGAGCTGACACATAACTACACTAGTGTTAAAGATGAGAGAGGTGATAGGACACTATACATGGTGGAGAGAGCCATATATAATGGCACGAGTGTTAGGGAATATGGGTTTATCACATCTAAAAATATTGATACTCATGCTTGAGTAGTGGACTTAGCATGTGAGAGATCCATAAGAGAAGAAAGGACTCAGACCACTAATAGTGAGACTGATATTGAAGCCACATCAAGAGATACCATGGACTGGTTAGGTATGATGAGGGGTAGATCAAGAGGATGTGGAGTTAGGGGAAAATATACCAGATGTACCACCACTAGCTCCAAAGAGGGATGAGCTATGGCCACTAAGGATATAGTAGTGATGAAAGTAGGAGGAGAGAGTGAAGACCATTATCATCCTTATCAATTCAATAGAGGAGTTAGAGGATAGGATAGAGAGACCACTCAAATATAGGTTAAGATAGATGTGATCCATGATAATTGTGTTCAAGTCAAGTAAGTGACCTATAAAGGAGGTACTAGGAGGATACGTAGATGGGGAGACTATGTTATGTGGTCACACAAATGGAAAAACCATAGGAGTTGAGACATCGATAGGTAAGAAAAAATATTATTAATTTATTGCTTAAGTTGTTATTTGGAAGATAGATAGAAATTATGAGATATGATAGTGATCTAATATCCATCTAGTGTGATGTTATAAGTGTACCTGAGGACGAGTAGGAAAGATGAGGGTTCCTAGTTAGGGGAACACTCTATGACATCCTAAATGAGACTCTACAGTCATATAACCCCATGACATTAGAGGATCTGAGTGTACCATTTTCCCCAGCTTAGGTAAGTTGGTTCAGACTAGCAAGAGAGGCCACAAGGAAGATAAAGATGTAGACAAAGAGGGCACAACCACTAGTAGAGATGTATGTAGGGGAGAGGTAGGGCTGGAAGGCCCTGTTAATGAGAGAGTTATGTATTGAGATATAATGACACAGATGATGTAGGCATATATGGTCATGTAGACCCAGCTAATGCAAGCACATGCAATGACCCAGATTAAGTTGGTATAGGCAAAGGTGTAGATAGCATATATAGGGATAGGTAAAGAGATTAAGATCTTAGATTACCTTGTTATAGCATATTATTTGGAGTCAAACTGAGGCCTCAATAGGTAGTGTGGCTAGACCACAAGATAGACATGATGGGGCTTAGCCCTAGTGTTGAGGCTTTGTATATGATTCTATATTTTTTATCAAACTCTTGAGATATATATATAATGTATCAATTTGGAATATTGGTTTTAATTTTGTATATTGTCTTTATGATGATTGTATTTATTCATTATGGTTGAGGTTGTGGATGCTTTGGATATATTTCTTTCTAGCACATGTATTTAGCTTTGTTGTATATGTTATAGGAAATATATGTGATGTGGTTTATTTTCTATCATTATGGATAACACATCCATGGTTAAAAATAAATAGACGAAAAGACTTATAAAAATATAATCAATCAAAAATTCACTACACACTAATTCAAGCTAGGAAATATGTAATAACATGAAAAATGACTAAGTATAAAGAACCAAGAAAATGGCAAACAAGATGGTAAAAGGGGGATTTATTTTTAAACCAATGTGAAAGATTTTGGCACCAAATTTAAACAAGTAAAATCATACTAAATATCATATTGGGAAGTATGACAAACAAAGTAGTAAAATGGAAGGGATGAGAAGGGCACAAATGGTAATAAAAAAAATCAAAATTAAGTCAATCAATTATACTATTTCATGATGGGAATTATAAAAGAGAAACAAAATTTGCAAAAAAGTAGTCTTAAATTGATCGTACTAATTCAATTCGGGAAGTATGATAAATTCAAGAAATGGTTGTAATCTTACATGCACTCAAAAAATAAGAAAATAAAAGGCAAAATAAAAATGAAGTGAGCATAAAACATACTAAATATTAAGATGGGAAGTATGTCAAATGATGTGTAACTTCATAATTAATCGAATCTTATCTCTTACTTGACACATGTAATTTGGATGGTGACTTGTTTATTGGAAAAAAATAATTTTTTTTGTTTTGTGAGGAGGTTTGGGTCATATATCCGATATTACACTACAACTCATAAAAGAAAGAACAAGGGGTACCAAAACATCATTGGTAAGTAAAAGGATTGGGACTGATAAATCAAGGATGTGGGTAATAGGATGGAAAAGGTGGTAATTTATGAGGAATGTTAGGTCCTATCCATGGTCTTACAAAGCAACTCACAAATGAAATCCCATGCAAAGTGATTAGAAAGATAAATAATATTTTCCAAAAGGAAATATGAGGAAAGAGAATGTAAAAATCAAAGACTTAGGCATCTTATGAGAATACCTTAAGAGGCAAGAGGCATACTAAGGACATGAGAAGACACTAAGTGACTAGTGGTTATCTATGTACCAAGGAAACCTATTCCCTATAGACACAAATCTTTGTAGGAAAATAAGTTTGCTACTAAGATCAACTCATTAAGGTAGATTAATACATATAAAAGTAAAATGGACCCACCTCCCCATGATGTGTTCCCTACTCTTTAGGACCCCTTACAGAGATGTCAGTCTACTACAAATATTGGGTACTTGCATGAGAAAGTAAGTAGCACTAAGAGATTTATTATTATTATTATTATCCTCTTCTAATCTACTATCCTACTACACCCCAAAGGACCTCAAATCTATCATGAGGTCAACTTTGGAGTTTGAGCTTCGAATAGAAGAAGGATATATGCTTTGAATCACATATTTTAGTGTGATTAGACTTTTGAGAACATTTTTGTCTTTTTGATATCATTGCCTTTTGTTTAAATAATTTTACTTTTAACTTTATTTTGAAGGATTTTTAATATTCCTCCTCCATATGGATTTGGAATGACCAATCATGAGAGAGATAGTGATACATATGAATGAGTTGTAGGTTAAGGCTAAAGGAAGCTAAGTAACCTAAGACAAAAGATTGACTAGGACACTTAGGCTTGATAATGAACAAGTATGTGATCTCAATTCTCAACCATGTATATGCTTAGTTTGAGGTGGAAAAATAAGGAAAAAGGAGATCTAAAGGAGGACCGGTGAAAGGAAATAGTAATGAGAAGGATTGTTTGTTAACTAATCACATGGTAAAAGGATATAATAACCAAAGGGAATAGTGTAGATATAACTAAGTCACCATGATAACTATCTGTGAAAAATAAAGATAAGAAAATAAACAATCATGAAGATACTAGGGAAGAGTTTTGATAAAAACTCTAAAGGAAATTAAAGAAATGATAAGTGAAAAATAGCAATGATAAGGAAAAGATAAGTATATGTGAAATGTAAAACAAAAACATAAGCTAACTATAGTAAAACAAGAAGGAGAAACATAATATAAGATAGGAAATAATTTGACATAGTGTCAAATAATATAATCAAAAATAGAGAAAAAAATAAGATTGAAGCACATGTCCAATCCAAATGTAAATGAGAAATCACCATGCATGTGCTCATAAATATTGGTAAATATATCCACAAACATTAACCAAGACATTAGATAAATCTCTATGAAGTGAGATATGAACTACTACTAATGTCTCATCAATCTTTGCTTAATATTGGTAAAATACTTCTTCTCTAATCTCCTCAACTAAAAAATTAGGAATACTCATTGGATCATGTTGAGGAGGGAAATTCAATGAAGGATGGTTAGGATAATTTATGGGAATGGGATATATAGGAGATGCAATAATCATCAATGGATAAGAATCCATGGGTGAAGGAGGGTCCACAGGTGGAGAGGGAACCAAGGTGGAGGCACAAAAGGTGGTGAAGGGACCACAGGAGGTGTAGCTATGGGAGAAGAAGGAGAAGCCTTATTGTGAGAATGACCTATGGGAGGAATGGTATAAGGTCCAAGAATATCTATAAGATGATCCTTAAGATGGTGTTGAAGGATATAGTAATGATCAGTCTGATGTGGGCCTCATTGGTGCCATAGATAATACCTCTCACCATACATAGGTATATGTTTAGGAAGAATCTTTGGAGGAGGTATGGTAGTGTCAATTGATGGGAAGAAGGACACAAGGTATCAATATATTTTTGTAACTTATGAAAATGGGTATAAGAGTCATTATCTATCCCATGGAAGAAATAGATATGCTTGTGAGTATTCTTAGGAGGAACATTCATGGGACAAGTTGTAATACATGTGGATGAATAAGGAGATGGAGTATCAACCCATTTAGCAGACAAAGGATCCATCATGGGAAAAGGAATCAATCCATCACCAAGAGAAGGTGGTGAGGGAGAAGGAATGGAAGTAGGTTGAATAGAGGGAGTACTAATGGAATAATTAAAAGTAGGCTCATCAATAGTGGAAGAAGCAATAGTAACTGGTTTTGATATAGATTCTACTGTGGGAGGAGTAGGATCAACAGAAGGTCTAAGGAGGGTTACACTAACCTCAAGATTGAACCAATGATGGGAGTCAAGGAACCTATTAAAATGGCAAGGCTTGATCATAGCATGATCTATAAGCATAGTCCTATAGGGATCCTTAGAAATCAGAGGTATTAGCACCATCTCTACTCAGCAATAAAGAGGAAAAATTCATTTTTTTTAATTGTTTTTCACTTTTTCAGGGTTTGGTTTATTCTTCCTCTTCTTGATTAGGTTTTTATCTTGTGTTATTTTTCTACTCCTCCCTTTCTTCCATGAGGAGGTGACCTAAGTAGAAACCTAAACCCCCCCCCCCCCCCGCTCAAAATTTGTTGGCCATTTCTAATGGTGTAATGGTGGCAAAAATTGCTGCCCTTACACAATTTGCCTCAGCCCGTGTAATGGCAGAAATTTTCACCACCAATACACCACACATTCCCCCTTTGTGTAAACATGACAAAAATTGCTTCCATCACAAAGTTTCCTCCCATGTAAGGGCAGCAAAAATTGTGTCCCTCACATAAAGTTCCCCCCTTCATGCATTGGCAGCAAAAATTGCCACCCTTACACGATGTTTCCCTCCATATGCAGGGGTGGAAAAAATTGCCACCCATGCACAACCTTTACATGCAATGGTAGAAATTTTTGTTTCCTATGCAAAACTATCATCAACATGCAAGGGCGGCAATTTTTGCCACCCCTGCATGTTTTCCCTCTGATTTTCCTAACTCTAGGAAATTTTGATTTTCTCACTTTTTTGAGCCCACTTCCCTTTAAACATTCTAACCTACTTGTGCCTTATACCTTTCAAGTGCATTCCCATGGTCATGATCATCAACATGCAATTTTCCTAGATTACCAATATTTCTCCTAATTGCACGATCATGATTCTTGTTGTAGTTTCTCTCCAAGATCTTTCTTCATCAGCATACTTTTGACAAAGGCTCATCTAGATGACTGAGGTTTCTCCAAAGAAATTGAAGATGATGAAGTACAAGTATCAAGGTGTTTTCCCAATCACCTCGATTACTTCTAATGTTGATGACATTAGGGATATAGAGATCAAGCACGTGGATATGGCTGAGTTCATAGAAAGAACCAAATCAAGTAATTCCATCCATGAAATGAAGAAGATAGTTGAAAGTAATATTCATCTAGTCTCTTCTTTTTTTATAGCAGCTCACCACATAGAGTTCATTCTCCAGTGCACTCAATTTTACAACAAGGATATTAGGGCTATGTTAGATGATGGTGGTAATGTGGTGATCAGACTAGACCTTGAGTTCATTGACAAAGTATTCATGTGTCCTCCTTCTACTAAAGTATTAAAGCTTGAATTCATTAAAGCTCAAAGGTAATATGCGAAAGATCTTGAAAGATTAAAGAAAGTGATCAATAATAGATGGCTCAAGACTCCAAGGGTGAACTTGTCAAGATGGCCACGAAGCTTTCCATAGAATGATTTAATTAAAGAATTTGATGACCTGATCATGCTCCTCATCAGGGTAAGAGGTTTACCTTCTTCCTCTTAGTTTCATGAATGGATGTACCCCTTCATTAAGATAATTTTCTAGGGAAAACAAGTCATTTTTGGGGGAGAACAAGTCAGCAACGCTCTGCATGAGCAATTGATGAAGGTATCTACTACCTCCAAATTCTATATGACATCATACTTGGTGTATATTTTGGCGTCAATGAGAACCTTCCCAGGTTTAACATCAGAAGGAGATAGGAAAACAACCCCAGTGTATAAATATTATCTTCAGTTGACATTGAAGGGTTCCATCCATCATTTTAGAATGGTAAATGATGCTTTCTTCATGGTATTTTTGTGTCTTTTTGATCCCCAATTAGAACTGAAAAGAGTGTGAGATAAAGCCTGGATAGTTGTGAATGACTTAGGGTGTATGTTCTTGTAGTTCCCTTCTTTTTGTTATCTGTAGGATAGCTCTTTCCAAGGTTATCTCTATATGATTCCAAGATTCCCCTAAAACAAATTGGTCTTGATGGAGCTATGCAGGCAAATTATTATTGTGCATAATAAGTAGATGGAACTCAATAAACTCAGTTTCAAATTCCTAATTGAAATTGGTAGGTTCTCAGTATTGACTGTTAGAAAAGCTAGAGCAATGCAGACTGAAATGCAACTCATAACCATGAAGCATTTCAAAAGGAGGCCAAATTTTGACTATAGAGGTGTGAAAGATATAATCCAGAGGAAGACCCAATTTCATGAGCTGATGATCGAAGATGTTTGGGTTGATTTGAAGATGACTGAAGACATCAAAAAGATGGACTATAGTAAATTGTCCCTTGAGCAAATAGAGTATCTAGGGCTCGCTAATATCCCTACAAATCTAGTAGATGATGGAGATTTGATAAATAATAGATACCATGCTAAACAAGTTGCTAATGCCCCTCTTCCACTGATTTAATGGTCTTAGAAGGAGTTGACTTCCCTGAGAATGAGATTCGAACCAATATTGGCAAACACCAATGATTGGTTAGAAAATAAGGGAATCACTTTGAAAGATTTCATTACAGGGTCAGAAGCTAAATTTCAAGAAGAAATAAGGAGAAAGGCAAAAAATAGGATGAAAAATAAAAGTGATGTCCCTGCTTCTAATAGGCCACATAAGCCTAGGATCATCTTCATGACAAAGAAGTCATAAGTTATAGAAAAGGAATCAGGAACAATAGACATGGAAGTTGAGAAGTAGAGCATCAAAAAATTAGTAGTAGAACATATGGAAATTGATGATAGGCCCATAAGTCAACATAAAAAGGAAACTCTATCTCCACAAGTAGGTGTATAACCAGATGCAGGAATTTATTCTTCCCCACCTAACTCACCTGATGTAACTCCTTCACCTATCTCTCCAATCAGTGTTCCCTCTTCTAGAGCTGCCTCACCTTCCAAAATTATTTTTTTTGACCCTCAAGGCACTTCTGGAGATTTTCTTCATTCCTCAAGATCAATCCCTAGTTTGTCATCTCCATCTTTTGATATCGAAGACAGACCTGCCCTCAACCATTCAGTAGCATGTGTATTTTTAACTGATACTACACCCATTATTTCCACCACCAGTGTAGGTGTTACTCTCGTGATGCCAACTACAAGGATTGATGCTAATGTAAGTGCTTCTACTCTCCCACCTTGGTTGTCAGCTTACACGACCAAAATTAAAAAATAGGCCATCTCCCTAGATGACTTTGATTTCACTAAAATGGTGTTAGCCAAAGTCAAGACTCCCAAAAAGCTAAAAATTCTTTCAAAGATGATTGAAGATAAGGGGAACAAATTTTTAGAAGTTTCTAGACCTCCACAGGACGCAACTCTTGAAAATTTTGATATAAGTGACTACTATGTCTCCCAAATTGAATTGGGTAAGGTAACTCATGAAAGTGTTAAGAGCGACTTCCAATCAGGGATGGACATTATGGTTCATAAATTTGATAGAGAAATAGAAATGAAGGACCATTATAAATCAATGGTGGAACAATTGACTATATTGATAAGGAGGATTACTTTCACTCCAGACAATATCGGGATACAAGCAACTATCACCATGTACGATGCTCATATGAAGAAAGATGGAGCTATAAATTGAATCAACTTTTCATTGATTTAATTTTATTTTTTTCTAAATGCACTTTTGTAACCACTTTGGACATTTTCACATGTAATTTTGTCATGTGTAATTACATATAAAAATATGGAAAGTCCAAAGTCAACAAAGACTTCCATCTTTGACTAGAAAAAAATATTTAGGTCTTTTTCAATCTTCAAGGTCTCTCCCTATAAATAAGGAGAGTCTCTTTTGTAATAGAGATATTTTTGTAATCAAAAGCAAAAAAATCTACCCAAATTGAGATGCTTCCTAAGAATTTGAGCTTAGATTGTAAATCATATTTTCTTGAATGAATGAGAAAGCAGGTTACTTTTCAGACTTTGCGTTGGAATAACTTGTGTTATTTAGGAAATTGTTCTTATGTCCTTTTCTGAATAATATCTCATCTATTTGATTAAACAAGCAAAGTGTGTGGAAATTATCTAAATATGTTCTGAAGTTAATTATGAAGACTTTGTGCTGCTATAATTACCTTTAGTTTGTGTTACTTGTGTTTTGGTGAAAAAAGATATTAGAAAGGCTTTGTACTACTTTTATCTTTTGTGATCTCATACTCTATTATGGTTTTCGGTAGAGACTTTGAGCTTCACTTCATTCTATAGTTTTATTAGTCCCAAATCGGTAAGAGAAGTAACGAAAGACTTTGTGCTTTCACAGGTTTCTCATGGATCCAATTACTACTTGAGAAGTTTTCCTACTGTTTATAGGACATCATTTCTGAAAGAAGAGGATTGTTTTCAGTTATTACACAAGAATTTTTCTTTACCTTGTGAACATCATCTCTAAAAAAATAGAGATGGATGGTGTGATTTCACCCCTGAGTCTATTTTTAGTTTATATTAATATATAGTATTTTATAGGGGACCTCCCCTTGATGAGAGGAGAGATTTATCTCATTATGCTATGGTAAACCTACACTTTTTACCATATAAATCTCCTTGTGCTATGGTCGATATACCCATTTTGCAGTCAATTAGTTGATGACAAAATATTTACCTAACATCTTTTTTGGTGACTCTGTTGGGGACACGAATGTGCACTTTGAAGCCTCAAGCTTCAAATTGAAGTATTTCTAGTCATTTTTCACTTTGGCAGATCCACCATATACGTGAAGCTAGAGAGCTCAAGGTATTTTTGATCCTATAATCGAGTTAGTATGGTGAAATAATTTTGAGATTTCTCCTCTACCATCTTGCCTCCAGCGTATCAAGAGTTTTCCTCTTACCAATGTCAGATATCCAATACCAAACGAAGCTTCTAGCCTTAGTGCTAGTAGAGTTTTGTCCCTACTTACCCCACCAAGATTTTTTATCCCTCCCTTCAATCATCATATCATGATATCCCAAGGTCCTTGGGGCAACTCTTTTGGTCCTCTCAATCTAGCTCCACCTTTACATGAACTACCTCATAGTTCGATAAAAAAAAATCCCAAATTCTATGGTGATGAGAATGTTCATCATAATGAGCATATCGTTGCCTTCTACATAGCATGTGGTTTGATAGACATGGAATACGAAGATATAGCGGTGAGACTATTTGTATAAATTTTGCAAGGTACTACCGTAGACTAGTTTTATCACCTTCAAGCTCAAACTATAACTGACTAGAATATGCTCAAGGCCAAGTTTGAGGCCAGGTTCAAACCCGCTAAAGATGCACATGCGTTGTTGGCTCAGCTTACACAAATGAAGAAGGAACCTCATGAGCCTATGCAAGACTTCATTACTAAATTCAATAAGTTGAGGAACCGAATTCTTACAATTACTCAGCCAACACTGGAGAACCTCAAGTACTTTTTCATCAACTCTCAACTTCCTAAAGTAAGTTTTCTATTGAGGTGGGTTGGTCCTATAGATATTTTTGTAGCCTAAAATTTGGCTATCGAGGTTCAAGATGATCTTATCTTAGTAGGTAAGATCAATAAAGATTTCAATAAAAATAAATTTTCCTCATCTGCTAAAAGTTCTTCCATGAGCACCATAGATCCTATGGTGTAAAAGTTGACAAATGAACTGCTAGCCTTGAAAAGACAAATGGCCCAAGGTATGTCTACTCCTCCTTATCAAGATATGCCAAGGAAGACATTTTAGAACCAGTCATGTCAAGGCAATACTACTAGAAATCAAGAGCAACCAAATCGTCTACCTCCCCTATAGGGGAAACTTGCCATTGAAGCAGCACTAGCTAACTCAGCAGTTGGTTACCTTGAAGCTAAACATGACTTCTCACTCCAACCTTAGTTGGACCAAGAAGATGATACTAATCCCTTTGTAGAAGGAGAATAAGAATTAGCTGGCGAATCCAACATTGGTTTCTTGAATTACTAGAATGAAGCTAGAAGTAAGGGAGAAGTGTTTGATAGATCATATGATATTTTTACCAGGTCTCAAAATTGGTCAACTCAACAATTCGATAAAGGAAAAGCAGGAAAAGAACCCTAGCTAGTATTCTCAATCACTAAATGGGGGACTTCACTACCTTTCCAATCAAAGGACCTGGTGACTAATAAGAAAGTAAGTACCTCAAACCATCATGTACCTTCTACTTTTATTTCTCAGACCAGTGCCACACCTAATAAAGATTAGGATGATGGAATTCCTTCCTCTATTTCTAGTTCATTTCAATTATTTGATATAATTGATCATGCCAAAAAGACTAAGATTCAAATGACTGAAGTTGAGTACTTGAGAGTTAATCCTGAATAGTTTGATACACTGGCTAAATACGTAAAAAATAAAACTGTCCCTATAAGACAAGATTTCCAAAGGTGTCTCATGATTCCTCAAAGAACAAATCCACTCAAAATAATCTTGTCGCTACTCCTCCTACTACCCTTAGGAAAATAGAACCTTTCTATGTTTCCATTTTGATAAATGGTCATAAGTTGAGCAACTGTATAATAGACTCTAGGGCCTTTGACAATGTTATGCCCACCAAGATAGCAGATTATCTTGGTCTTACCTTAACTAAGACTTTTGGTAGATGATTTTCCATGGAGAACAAGTACCACTCCTAGGTTAAATCAAAGATGCCCAATTTGTGTTTGCAACTTTTTCAAAGAAGAGGATCAAAATGACAGTCTTGGTAGCTGATGTTCTAGCCTCTTATGGCATCCTACTCAGGTGCAATTTTTGTAAGGATGTAGGTGGAGAATTGAATATGAACATGTCTGAAGCAAGGATACCTATTAAAGGCATCATGAAAAATTGCTTCCTGAGAAAGAGTTGAAATATATAGTCACCCAAACATCAGATCCTGAAGCTCAAATTTTATTTGAATCATCAGGAATGGGTAATTAATTCCTAAACACTGAAGATGTTTTCAGCTCATCAGATGAAAGTTCTTTTATAGACAATTTAGAAATTTTAGATAGAAAATCAGAAGAATTATTAAAGCAAAGTTCGGATAACAAAATATCTTTCTTTAATAATGAAGAGAAAATTTTGAAAAGATCAAATTCTAATGATGTCTAGATTTTAGAATTTGATGGTAGTTGCTCTTTTACCAATTCTGGAGCTAGAATTGTTTTGATCTCCCCTTAAGGAAAAATTTTTCCTTATTCATATAAGTTGCAATTCAACAATACTAACAACACCATCGAGTATGAGTCTTTACTCCTTGGATTGAAAGATGTTCATGCTAAAGGTATTAATATTCCTCATACTCAAGGAGATGCTGAACTGGTGGTTTGTTAGGTAAGGAACCTAGACCAAACCAAAAATGAAAGATTACGACATTATCACAATCTGGGATGAGATTATATAGAAATTTTTGATGCTTTCAATATTTTTGTTATATCGAGAGAATTTAATGATCATGCAAATTCATTGGCGGTCTTTTCAACCCTCATGGTTCCCCACAAAGACTTTAAAGGGGACAAGTACACTATTGAGCTAGTCTTTTGACCAAGTTTACCTAATAATTCCAACCATTGGTAGGTGATTAATGATGACAACTAAATCATTAATTTTTTGGAAAAGATGGACAGCTTTGAGGAACTTTATTTTGAAGGAAGTGAATCTCCACCACGAGAATCAGTTCCCAAAATAAATTCTAAAATTGGTGAAGAGTTCTTTCAACTCAAGGGGAATAAAATTTCAAAAGGTTTGGTTTCTCTTGAGAGGTTGTTTGATAAGCATGACAGGTATGTCAAGCAGTGATAAATGGATTCAAGTTCCTCCAAGGAATTTGATCAGGTGAATTTGAGTATAACAGAAAATCCCAAAATGGTTAACATTGAGAATTGTTGCACTTCTGATAAAAAACTCAAATTTGTTACTCTTCTTCACCATTACATTGATGTTTTGGCATATTCTTCCGATGATTTGAAATCTCTCAAGCTTGAGTAAATTTGTCATAAAATTCCTCTTAAATTCAGGTCATTACCTTACAAGCAGAAACAAAGGCAATACAACCCTAAAATATTAGGTACTATCCTTTTTGAGATCCATAAAATATTGAATACAAAAATTATTTTTCTAATCCATCATTCTACCTGGATTGCTAACATAGTTCCTGTGAGAAAAAAGAATGGAGAAATTCGTATCTATATTGATTTCAAAAACCTAAATCAATATTTTTTTAAAGATAATTACCCCCTGCCCATCATGGATCAAGTGTTGCAAACAGTGACTGGTTCAAAAATATTATCAATGTTAGATGGTTTTTTTTGGGTACAATCAAGTAGAAGTCAATGAAACAGATCAACATAAAATTGCTTTCACTACACCTTGGGGCACTTTTGCATACCATAGAATGCCTTTTGATTTGATCAATGCTGGTGCTACCTTCTAAAGAGCAATGCATCTTACCTTCAGAGATGAAATGGAGAAGTTTATTGTGGTATATCTTGATGACTTGACCATTTTTTCCAAATATCATCCTGATCATGTGCATCATCTATAATAAGTTTTGGAACGCTGTCGGCAAAATGGTATTTCTTTTAATCCCAAGAAGTAATTTTTTGGGGTTATAGAAGGTAAACTTCTTAGTCACACTGTATCGTGAGAAGGCATAAAAATTGACTCAGAAAGAGTCAAATCTATCCAAAATCTTACTCTTCCTGCTAATAAGACTGTTGTTCATTATTTCTTTGTAAAGGTGAATTTTCTATGGAGATTCATTTTGGAGTTTGTAGAGAAGACTCACCACATTGTCAACATGATAAAGGGTAAAGCCACTTTCAGTTAGACTACAAAAGGAAAGTCAGCATTTGAAGATATCAAGAAAGTGATCGCCCACGCACCAATCCTGGTTTGCCCAGATTATACTAAAGACTTCGTAATATACAGCTATGCTTCTGAGCATACACTTTCAGCTATTTTAGTTCAGCAAAATAAAGAAGGTGTGGAATCTCCCATATCATTTATGAGTTTTCCTGTCAAATCTCATGAATTAAATTAGTCAAATATGGAGAATCATGTTTTTTTTGTGGTTAAGGCAGTAAAGCATTTCAGATTCTATATCATGAATTTACATATTGTTGTTTTTGTGCCTGATACAACAATGAAGTCCATTCTAAGTCAACAGGAGTTTGGTACTAAAAGGGGCAATTGGATTGCCAAAATTAAAGAGTTTGATCTTAATATCAAACCTACCAAACTTGTGCAAGAAAAAGGGCTCTGCCAATTGATTGTTAATAATATACCCAAGGAAACAGAACATGAAGAAATAGAGGTCAAAGACGTGCCTATAGTTCTCTTTGTCACTACTATTGATGAGTGGTATTCTGATATCGCTCATTTTCTTACTTATGGTGAGTGTCCCACCCATCTATCCTATAAAGAAAAAAGGAATGTTAAGTTAAAGGCTGTTAATTATGTCTTGTGGGATAATGGTTTGTACAAGAGAAGCCTTAATGGGGTATTTCTTTATTGCATCGATAAGGTGAAACAAAGTAAACTTTTGGATTCTTTCCATAATTTGGCTTGTGGGGGACATTTTCTTACACCAGTGACAGTTCACAAAATTCTACAAGTGAGATACTATTGGCCTACACTATTTCAAGATGCGTACAAATGGGTACATAGGTGTGAATTATGTCAACAGTTCATCGAAAAACCTAAATTGGCTGCGTTACCTCTTAATCCAGTGGTGATTGAAGAACCTTTTCAAAAATAGGGTATTGATTTCATTGGTGCAGTGAACCCATCCTCAAGTGTTGGACATGACTATGTTCTCACTGTGACTGACTATTTTACCAAATGGGTGGAAGCCATTCCAACTAAGCATGCTACTTCGGAAGTGGTATGTAATTTTCTTAAAGAAAATATCATGTCCCAATTTGGGGTCCTAACTAAGATTGTAATAGATAATGATGCTTGTTTCTCTTCTCGTGAGGTTACTGAGTTTTGCTACAATTACGGGATTAATCTTTCCTACTCCTCTGACTACTATTCGCAAGGAAATGGTCAAACAGAATCAAGCAACAAGAATCTGGTTACCATTATCACGAAATTGGTAGATAATAATTAGAGGACTTGGCATAAAGCATTGTGTGATGCTTTGTTGGCAAATAGGATTACACTTAAGAGGGCAATAGACATGTCACCATTCCAACTTATGTATGGTTTGAATACGGAGATACCAATCACCCTAAAACTACCAGCACTGAGGTTGGCAAAGGCAATCGAAGATTCAAATTTCAAAAAATTTATTGATAAAAGGATCATATGCCTAACTGAACTAGATGAGTAGTGAACCATGGTAGTGGACCGAATTATTGCACATCAAAATCAAGTGAAGAAACTCTTTGACAAGAGGGCAAGGATTCGTGATTTTTAGATTGGAGATCAAGTCTTGTTGTGGGACAAGAGGAGAGAACCAAAAGGAATGCATGGTAAATTTGATTCTTTGTGGAGAGGTCCATTTATCATTCCTCAATTCTATGGTGAACATAGCTTCTTACTGGAATATCAATATGAAATGTCATTTTTACTGCCTCACATTGGGCAACATCTGAAGCACTTCAATCCTTGAATTATTAGATGAGTTCATTTGTATAGTCTTGTGTTATTTATTTTGTTTATTTTTTATGTCTTTTTCTTTCTTAGCTTGACTCTATGGTGCAATGGCATGGATGAAGGCACTTATGGAAGGTTTCTACTCCTGTTGATCATTTTAAGATTTGATCAATAGAAGTTCTCCAATAGGAGCTAGCTGTTGTTCCCAAAATTAACTATGTTTATTTTTGGAACAACCCCTATGAAACTTGTTTGTTTCATGTTTTTCACTCTAAGTTCATCTTTTGAGACAAGTTTTTTCTTGATCTTGACTTTGGTCAACTGACATATTTTAAAATTTCATGACCTTCCCTCGTTACGATTTCACAAAAGATGTGAAAATTGTTATGATTTTGATGTGATCAGAACGTCAAATTTTTGATAAATTTCAAGGAGTTAGTGTGTTTTTTAGTTTACATGTAAGGGAAGCATTTTTTTTAGCCACTATATGTGTTTTTTTTTCTTAGTTTACATGTAAGGGCGGCATTTTTTGCCACCATTGCATGTGGTTTTTCATTCCGCGTGCAAAGGCGGCAATTTTTGCCACCCTTGCATCCTTTCATGCAGGAGAGGTGAAAATCACTGCCCTTGAATTTTTTTAATCCATTCCATGCAGAGGTGGTGATTTTTTCCATCCTTACATCCTTCTTCAACCTCACATGCAAAGGTGCTAATTTTTGCCACCCCTACATGATCTCGATTCTCATGCGTGGTATTATGGCCATGCACACGGAGTGGTTGAAGTTGATTTTCAACCTTTTAAACCTATTTTCACCTCATTTGATTCATTTCAAGTTATCTTCTCTTCCTCCCTACATCTAATAGATCATGTGAATGATTGGGATCATGATTTTTTTGAATTCAAGTTTGGGATTGCAATTTGCCAGGTAGGGTTTTGCATTCTTCTCTTCAGTTTCTAGGTTTTTGTTTCATTTTTTTTGGTTGCTTTTCTCTTTTTCAAGGTTTGGTTTCCTCTTCCTCTTCTTGATTAGGTTTTTCTCTTGTATTATTTTTCCCCTCCTCCCTTTCTTCCCTAAGGAGGTGACCTAGGTAGAAACCTAAAACCCCCCCCCCCAAAATCTGTTGGTCGTTTCTAATGGTGTAATGGCGGAAAAAATCACCGCCCTTACACAATTTACCTCATCCCATGTAATGGCAGCAATTTTTGCCACCATTACACCACCCATTCCCCATTTGTGTAAATGCAGCAAAAAATTCTACCATCACAAAGTTTCCTCCTGTGTAAGGGCGGCAAAAATTTCCACCCTCACACAAAGTTCCCCCCTTCATGCATAGGTGGAAAAAATTGTTGCCGTTACATGATGTTTCCCTCCATATGTAAGGGCAGAAAAAATTGCTACCCATGCACAACCTTTACATGTAATGGTAGTAATTTTTTCCACCTATGTAAAACTATCATCAACATGTAAGGGTGGTAATTTTTGTCGCCCCTGCATGCTTTCCCTCTGATTTTCCTAACTCTAGGAAAATTTCATTTTCTCACTTTTTCAAGCCCACTTCCCTTGAAACTTTTCAACTTGCTCGCACCTTATCCCTTTCAACCACATTCCCATGGTCATGATCATCAATGTGCAATTTTCTCAGATTGCCAATATTCCCCTAATTGCACGATCATGATTCTTGTTGTAGTTTCTCTCCAAGATCCTTCTTCATCAGCATACTTTTGACAAAGGCTCATCCAAATGATTGAGGTTTCTCCAAAGAAATCGAAGATGATGAAGTACAAGTATCAAGGTGTTTTCCCAATCACCTTGATTACTTCTAATGTCAATGACATTAGGGATACAGAGATCGGGCACGTGGATATGGGTGAGTTCATAGAAAGAACCAAATCAAGCAATCCCAACCATGAAATGAAGAAGATAGTTAAAATTAATATTCATCTGGTCTCTTCTTTTCCTATAGTAGCTCACCACACAGAGTTCATTCTCTAGTGTGCTCAATTTTACAACAAGGATACCAGGGTTGTGTTAGACATCGGTGGTAATGTGGTGATCAGACTAGATCCTGAGTTCATCGACAAAGTATTCATGTGTCATCATGTTACTGAAGTATTGAAGCTTGACTTCATTAAAGCTCAAAGGGAATATGACAAATATACTAAAAGAGTGAAGAAAGTGATCAATAATAGATGGCTCAAGACTCCAAGGGTGAACTTGTCAAGATGGCCATGGAGCTTTCCATAAAGTGATTTCATTGAAGAAGTTGGTGACCTGATCACGCTCCTTAATAGGGTAAGAGGTTTACCTTCTTCCTCTTAGTTTCATGAATGGATATAGCCCTTCATTAAGATAATTCTCTAAGGCAAACAAGTCATTTTTTGTGGAGAATAAATCAGCAACACTCTGCATAAGTAATTGATAAAGGTATCTACTACCTCCAAATTCTATATGATGTCATACTTGGTATATATTACGGTGTCAATGAGAACCTTCCCAGGTTTAACATCGAAAGGAGATAAGAAAACAACCCTGGTGTATTAATATTATCCTCAATTGACATTGAAGGGTTCCATCCATCATTTTAGAAGGGTAAATGATGCTTCTTTCATGGTATTTTTGTGTCTTTTTGATCCCTAATTAGAATAGAAAAGAGTGTTAGACAAACCCTGGATAGTTGTGAATGACTTCGGGTGTATGTTCTTCCAGTTCCCTTATTTTTGTTATCTGTGGGTTAAATTTTTCCAACGTTATCCCTATATGCTTCCAAGATTCCCCTCAGACAAATTGGTCTTAATGGAGCTATGCAGGCAAATTATTGTCGTGCATAATAAATAGATAAAACTCAAGAAACCCAATTTCAGGTTCTTTATTGAAATTGGCAGGTTCTCAGTATTAACCACTGGAAAAGCTAGAGCAATGGAGACTGAAATGCAACTAGTAACCATGAAGAATTTCAAAAGGAGGCCAAATTTTGACTATAGAGGCATAAAAGATATAATCTAGAGGAAGACTCAATTTCATGAGCCGATGATCGAAGATGTTTGGGTCGATTTGAGGATAGCTAAAGACATCAAGAAGATGGACTATAGTAGATTGTCCCTTGAGCAAATAGAGTATCTAGGGCTCATTGATATCCCTCCAAATCTAGTGGATGAAAGAGATTTGATAAATAATAGATACCATGCTAAACAAGTTGCCAATGCCCATCTTCCCCTGATCTAATGGTCTCAGAAAGAGTTGACTTCCCTGAGAATGAGATTCGAACCAATATTGGCAAACACCAATGATTGGTTAGTAAATAAGAGAATCACTTTGAAAGAGTTAATTACAAGTTCAGAAGCTGAATTTTAAGAAGAAACAAGGAGAAGGGCAGAAAATAAGATGAAGAATAAAAGTGATGTCCATGCTTCTGATAGGCCACATAAGCCTAGGATCGTCTTCATGACAAAGAAGTCACAAGTTGTAGAAAAGGAATCAGGAATAATAGACATAGTAGTTGAGAATTAGAGCATCAAAAAACTAGAAATAAAACAAATGGAAATTGATGATAGGCCTGCATGTTAATAAGAAAAGGAAACTCTATCTCCACAAGCAAGTGTACAGCCAGATGTAGGAATTTCTTCTTCCCTGCCTAACTCACCTGATGTAACTGCTTCACCTATCTCTCTAATTATTATTCCCTCTTCTGAAGCTACCTCTCCTTCTAAAATTATTTTTGGTGACCCTCAAGGCACTTTCGAATATGTTCTTCATTCCTCAGGATCAATCCCCAATTTATCATCTCTATCTTTTAATATCAGAGATAGTTCTACCCTCGACCATTCAATAATAGGTGTAGTTTTAACTGATACTACATCCATTATTTCCACCACCAGTGTAGGTGCTACTCTAGTGACACTAACTACAAGGATTTATGCTAATGTAATTGTTATTGCTATCCCACCTTGGTTTTCAGCTTACACACCTAAAAGGAAAAAATAAGCCATCTCCCCAGATGACTTTGATTTCACTAAAATGGTGTCAGCCAAAGTCAAGACTCCCAAAAAGTCAAAAATTCTTTCAATGATGATTGAAGATAAGGGGAACAAATTTTTGGAAGTTTTTGGACCTCCACAAGATGCAACTCTTGAAAATTTTGATATAAGTTACTACTCTATCTCCTTAATTGAATTGGGTAAGGTAACTCATGAAAGTGCTAAGAGTGACTTGCAATCAACAATGGACATTATGGTTCAAAAATTTGATAGGGAAAGAGAAATCAAGGACCATTATAAAGCAATGGTGGAACAATTGACTGTAGTGATAAGGAGGATTACTTTCACTCCAGACAGTATTGGGATACAAGTGGCTATCACCATGTACAATGCTCATATGAAGAAATATGGAGCTACAAATTGAATCAACTTTTCATTGATTTAATTTCATTTTTTTTTAAATGCACTTTTGTAACCACTTTGGACATTTGCACATGTACTTTTTTCATGTGTAATTACATGTAAAAATATGGAAAGTCCAAAGTCAACAAAGACTTCCATCTTTGACTAGAAAAAGATATTTAGGTATTTTTCAATCTTCAAGGTCTCTCCCTATAAATAAGGAGAGCCTCTTTTGTAATAGAGATCCTTTTGTAATCAAAAGAAAAAAAAATTTACCCAAATTGAGATGCTTCTTGAGACTTTGAGCTCAAATTGTAAATCATATTTTCTTGAATGAATGAGAAAGCAAGTTACTTTTTAGACTTTACGTTGGAATAACTTGTGTTATTTAGGAAATTGTTGTTATGTCCTTTTCCAGATAATATCTCATCTATTTGATTAAACAAGAAAAGTGTGTGGAAATTATCTAAAGATGTTTTGATGTTAATTATGAAGACTTTATGTTGTTATAATTACCTTTAGTTTGTGCTACTTGTGTTTTGGTGAAAAAGGATATTAGAAAGGCTTTGTACTACTTTTATCCTTTGTGATCTCATACTCTATTGTGGTTTTTGGTGGAGACTTTGAGCTTCACCTCATTCTATAGTTTTATTAGTCCCAAATCGGCAAGAGAAGTAATGAAAGACTTTGTGCTTTCACAGGTTTCTCATGGATCCAATTACTACCTAGGAAGTTTTCCTACTGTTTACTGGACATCATTTTTGAAAGAAGAGGATTATTTTCAATTATTACATAGGAATTTTCCTTTACCTTGTGAACATCATATCTGAAAAAAGTGAAATGGATGGTGTGATTTCACCCCTGAGTCTATTTTTAGTTTATATTAAGATATAGTATTTTATAGGGAACCTCCCCTTGATGAGAAGAGAGATTTATCTCATTATGTTGTGGTAAACTTGCACCTTTTTCCGTATAAATATCCTTGTGTTGTGGTTGATATACCCATTTTTCTATCAGTTAGTTGATGATAAAGTATTCACCCAACACATAGGACCATTGTTGCTAGAAAATAATGGTGTCAAGGGGCCAGTTAGGATAAGTCTTAGTTACTAGTGCACTTGTATGTGGTAATAGGGAAATGATGAGTTATCAATATATGGTTTAAAAGTAGTAATCCCTAGTTTTTAGTATGTTTGTTTGCAATCCCAAGTCAAAGAAGGATTAATGGCATAGATGGGTTGATTGGAATTGTTTATCAATGGTCATGTTCTATTATATAATATTCCAAATCAAAATATTTTACATTAATTTGGTTTTCTTGAAAAACTTATTTTTTTTAAAATATAAATATTGCATTTAAAATAATAAATTAAATATAATATAATTCCACAAGGGGTTTCATCCTTAGGTTTTTATAATCACAAGGGTTTTCATCCTTGAGAGTGGTTGTATAGCATGACATGAGTTAGATGATTGAATTCATAATTAGATGCCTGTAATACTTCCACATATCTTATCCCTTATATAAAACTTCTCATAAATAAGCCATCCCATCTAAGAGGCACCTCTTCACCAAAATATGTGACCGTTGACATTTTCATTGACATTTCTGTTAACACTTCCATTGACATTTCCATTAACTTTAGTAATAATTTTATTTGACACTTATGTTCACTTCCAACAACAATTTCATTTGACATTTGTGTTCATATCGTTTAATGATTATTGTATGAAATGGTATTTCCTCTCCTTGAATTTAGCAATCTCCTTCTTAGGAATATTGCAGACCTCCCTACCTCAAATTGCTTGTCCTCAAGCAATTACAAATTGCAATGTTTAATAAGGCTCCACACCACGTTGCATTTTTTATTGATAATCCAAAAGTAGAAGGATCATATGAACTCCATATAAGAAAATACTGTATGATAACCTTAGTCTCACTAAGAACCACCAAAATGTTAGAAAATTTTGTATACATTTTCCATGAGATAATTTTACAAAGAACCAACACTCTGAATTCTTTAGGTTTCTTATTTTCACTCAACAATGAAGGATAATAGAAAATATGAATGGCTCTTGTCAATAGAGAGGTGGATGTAAACATTTCTAGTAGACATGTGCTTTATCTTACACAAACCCTTTAAGCCATTCCTTATGATAGAGTACCAAGTACATGTAGAATTTCCATCGAATGCAAACATAGATCCTTTAATGGCCTGACATTGATCCATAATTGTCTCTTATTCATAATCATATAAAAGTATAAATGTATAAATAAATTCCTACACATTCAAAAACACATATATTATATTTTTAGAGTCTTTTGCAGATAACTCAAAAACATTAAAATTATCACACTGATAATCCTTTTACAACCATGATATTCCAGACTTCACAACTAATTCAATTTTACTAGAATATGGTTGCATCTCTGGATTTGGGGGAAATGAATCTATTCTCTCTAATAAATATAGTGAGCTATGATTGGAATATTTAATAGTCAAATGAAATCCCACTTGACTATGATAGACTATAGGGGCACAATAAATAGAATATCCTAGCTGTTCTTTCTAAAATGGCTTGTGAACAATATACCAAAATAGGTTTACAATAACATGTGCTCTAGTGGAAAATAGATCTAGTTGGAAAATATACCAAAATTGGTTTACCATAACAATGTAAAGACCACCAAACCATGGTTTATGTTGGACATTTGACAATTCATAAGGTAATGATTGGTTCACTATGTCAACTTGCATATTTTATGATTTTAAGAAATTTAAACTTTAAAATATCAAGTTTGGATCCCATTTTTTTGGTACAAACTTCCCATGAAGAATGTCTTCTTCCCTATACATTAACAAAGGTTTAAGCATTTTAAATGCAAATCCAAGTTCAAACTATTGAGACTCGTGATATTGTAACTCCAGGAATATAAAGTTTGAATTATGGATAACTTCAAGCTCCTTAAAAATCCATGCTTGAGGACCTACATCCTCTAATAGACTGACATATGGATACACAACCCTTATATTTAATATAAATAAATTTGGACTTTTTCATCCAGTTGTTAGGTTCACCTCATCCTTGGCATGCCATTTATTAACCTTCTTTAATATCCCATCATCATAGTTTATTTCTTCCAATATAACTTTATCCCCTCCTATCGAAGAAGTAGACATGGAATTAGCTTCTCATTTAATTTTTGTCATGGATGGCTATGTGTAATTTATCTCTAAGTCACAACCCTCAAGTGCAGCATTTCCAAGATTAATAGTTACAACTTGATTGCCTTTATTGATTTTTGAATGTTTTAAGTACACCTCTAAGGACTCTCCATGTTCAACATGTGAATTTCCTATTACTCCAAGATATCTATTTAAATCTAAAATAATGGGTGCACATGTAGAGTCTTGTTTGTTATCCATAATATCACTGAAAGTCTCTTTGGTATCCTTCAACAAGTGAGGTGCATTTAATGATTGTCCATCTTCTAAGGCATCAAGGTTATCCGATGGATGTTTTTCCATATTATATCAATTATTTTGGTTGGCTCTCAATATTGTTTATTTTTGAGACTGTAGCCCCTGATATCTTGTTGATAGTGTGCAATAATTAGACAATCAATTAGTTTATTAAACTTAGAACATGTGTTTGGGGAACAATCCTCAAGACCTCTCTTTTACACACACTAAATTATCTTCAATCTAACGTAGACAATACATATCAACATCATCATTAGTGTTTTGGATAGATAACTCATGTTCATCTCTAATATCTAGAGTTTTTATGTCATTCTTCCCAATAGATGAGTCTCCATAAATATCAACTTCTTGGATAAGTATGTTTGGGCATTCCCTTAATTCAACATTGGATGCCTCATTCATTTTCTCCTAGATAGGGAAGTTATTCTTGGAATTTGTCATCTTCCTTTCTTCTGGAACCTCTTAAATTTTGAATTTCTCTTCATATTTAGCACTACCATAATTATGATTCACAAACTCATCTTCCTCATAATGCATGTTTTTATTCCATGACTCTTTTAAATCCATATAGTCTGAAAAAGAGATTTCTTTTTGAATATCTGTTGAAAGTATGTTGTATGATTTGTAATTATCTATAATTTATTTATGTAGTGACCCCATGGTTCACAAGCTAGTAAGAAAAATAGCTTTGATACCACTATAATATTCCAAATAAGAATATTTTACATTAAATTGGTTTTCTTGGAAAACCTATTTTTTACAAATATAAATATTTCATTTATAATAATAAATAACATAAAATGTAAGTCCACAAGGGGTTTCATCCTTAGGTTGTTATAATCACAAGGGTTTTCATCCTTGAGAGTGGTTGTATAGCATGATGGTTATATGAGTTAGATGATTGAATTCATAATTGCATGCCTGTAATACTTCCATATCTCTTATCACTTATATATCCTTTAAAAACTTTTCACAAAGGAGGCATCCCATCTAAGAGGCACCTCTTCACCAAAATATGTGACTATTGACATTTTTGTCAACGTTTTCATTAACATTTCTATCAACATTTCCATTCACTTCAGCAACCATTCTGTTTGACACTTCCATTCACTTCCAATAATAATTTTATTTGACATTTCCATTCATATCCATTTAATGGTTGTTGTATGAAATGGTAGGGCCTCTCCTTGAATTTAGCAATCTCCTTCTTGGGGATATTACATGTTAGCACTTGGTCTTGGATTGATGGTGATGGTAAAAATTTGACCTCTTTCAATATGACCTACAACTTTGTTGTACTCATGTGTAAATATGTAGTAAGTTTGTTGGGTATTGGAATTATTTTGGCCTTGATCCCTTCCATTCAGTTGATGTTGTTGTTTTCATGACTATTGATATTATTATTGTTGTTGATTTGGCCTATGATGTTTTTGTTGTTTTTTATTAGAAATGGGTTTTGATTGGATGTAGATGCTCTATTGTCCAATGTAATCTCTCCATTTTCCAATAAATTTTTAATGAGATGTTTGATTTGCATATAACAGTATAGATTATGTCCATGAACACGATGGTATTCATAAAACTCATTCTCTCTATAATAGTCCAGATAAGGAACACCCTCAAGATAGTGATTTAGAATTAACTAGCTAATCAAATTAGTTGTGGCTAGCTTGAAAAACATGTCTTCAATAGGTTCTCCCAGGGTGCTGAAAACTTGATGAGTAGGCACATTTCTCCTTGGAAGAGGGGTTACAAAGGCAATGGTTGTTGCATTTATTGAATAGGTCTATATTGTTGAGAAGGCTATGTTTATTGAATGGGTTTCTAATGAAAAGTAAGATGTATTTATGGCATTGGTTGAGTAGATGGTGTTTGCATCATTTGGACATGATACAATTTAGTTACTCCATTGCCAATAACATTCTTATTACAATTGAATTGCTTGTATTTTTCATAGTTACTAGCCTGGATTGGTGTTGATGCTTGCACTTGGACTTGGTTTTGGTTCTAATTTTGTCCTATTACTTGGCTTTGGTTCTAATTTTGGTTCGATGAGGTTAACTTGATAATCCCTTTGTTAATAAGGGTTTTTTCAATCAACAAACCTTTTTTGATGATCTCTTTAAAAGTATGTACACACTATAGCTCCAGATGATAAGATATCTCATTGTGCATATTTTTGGTAAACATAGTGGCTAATTGTTTATCTGGTAAGCTATGAGTGAAATGAATAGCAAATGCTCTCCATCATTGTAGACACATTATAAAGATTACATTGTATTTTTATTTAGACTGAGTCAAATCTACCAATGAAATCTCATGTTTGAGAATGTAGGAGAAATATTGTACAAATTTATTCAAGAGGTCATCAACATCAAATACTAAAAATTTTGGCTATTTTAGGAACCACTCCAAGGCCTATCCTAATAGAATTCAACGAAATAAAAGGAGTAAATAAATGTCATTATAAGCCACTAGCTAGCAATCAATAAATAATTTTGTTAAATAGACCTTAGGTCTCCTTTACCCTTGTATTTGTCAAATTTTGGTGGTTTTTACCCTAGAGGAAATGGTATTTGTAGATAATCTATGTTGAATGGATAGGAACACATGTCATCTAACTTTAACTTCTTGTCTATTTCGCTACTTGAATAATAGAAATTGTATCCTTCATTTGTTATCATTCTTGCACCAAGAAACTAGATGGAATATTGGTTTGAGGTAGATGTTGTGCGGTCAAAGGTGGGTTACCTTGATCAGGGTATAATGGAGGAATGATTTATTGTAGAATGTTGGTTTGATGAGTTTGTTAAAATTTCATGCATTGTGGTGAAATATTCTAGTTTGGATTTGGTATATGGGCCTAGTTTTGAGGGGATTATCATTGTAATGGAAGGATATGTCTTTAGGTAAGGTATTGTGCCTATTGAGATTAAGTAGAGACTTGTTACCTACTAGTAAAACCTAGCTAAATAAGGGGAAATTATTATGGACCTAGGCCCTATCATTGGATATATGGTGCATTCAAAATGAAAGGAATTTTTTTCCTAATTGGTACTTATGGGACAGTGGTACCTTTTTATTACATGAACACCTATTTTGAACTAGACAATTATTGGATGTTCAACATTTGTCATTGACCAAAGGACATACATTGTTGATTAGGTAATGTTTATTATTGTAAAGGCATGTTGGTATGTGAATGTTGAGGTATGATTATCATTACCTAATGAGGTAAAACATTTGTTTCCCATTGCTAAGGTGGTAGAATGTTTTGCCTTTACTACTTTGGTATATTGGATTGTGCCTATTGTTATGAGATGATAGTCAACACCTATTAAGGTGGAGTATTATTTGTTACATTTTATTAAGGCAAGGGACTAGTTGGCACTTGATTACTAAATCCTTGTAGTTACATTCTCGAAGAAGTAGATGGTTGACAATTAGAAGTAACCTGTTGTGATTGGGACATAGGAAATCCTACCCCCTAATGCTATGAACCACTCATGGTATTAATTAAAGGCACCTATTGGGGACTAGTTGTTGGTGTAGTTAAACCAATTTGGCCTAGATTGGATGACACTTACGTGTTATCTATTGTGTTTAGCACAATGTTTTGTGTAGAAGTAGTAGACACTTCTTCGATAAATGGGGAATTGAAGATGTCACCAACTGAAGTGATTTGCATAAATGGGTCTATACCTAGATTGTCTTGACTTATAAATTTGATTAATACCCATGTTGAAGGTACTAAATCTATGAGTGGAGTACTTGACATGGCCATTTTATTAAAGTTGTGTGATAAGTTCAGATAGGTTTGATATGTTATTTGTATTTATAGAAAGTGGTCCTCCATGAGGCCCTTTCTTGTGATAAGAATATTAGGGTTTTGATATGACATCAGCATGAGTGATTGAGGATTACTAGAAGAGGCTTGTTCAATGGTTTTATTATAAGGTATGTTGAAAGGCACTCTAACTAGACTAGGCAAATTTACATGGGGAAAGTTTGCTATAAACTTGGACCCTACCTCTGCAACTCTAAATAAAAATCCATCCTTGTTTTCAAGTAAGTGATGATCAAACAAATAAGGATCATATATCAATCACATAGTAGCATAATATGGTTGTTGTTAAAGTGGTTCTACAACTGATGGTATGCTAGCAAGGTACTGCATGGTTTGTTCTTGGTCCTACTCTAATTTTGGAGGTGTGTTAACTAAATAGTAGGCTAAGGGATCATGACTTTGTTCCTTGGATTGAGTAGTATAAGGAGGATAAGGATCCATCTCATAAACTACATCGTCGCCATAGGGATCTTGCATAAAGTCATCTTGTGTGACCATATTATCATAACCTGGATTGTACATGGCTCTGCTATGAATGTAACAAAACATATCCAAATCAATGACAAATATTTTGCTAAAATAGGCCTATATTTCTAAAAATTCTTAAAAACAATGTCCCAAAGGATAAATGGTCCAAACTTGGTCTAACTTGGTCTAAGGATGGAGTTGTATCTCCAAAATAGAAAGTGTTAAAACTTGGTATGAAATAGTCTAACATCAAATGTATTATACAATAAGGTCAAGTGGATGAAATAAAAATTAAAATTCCAAACTTAGGTACATAGTGTTTCAAACAAGTCTAAACTAGGTCTAAATAAACAATCTTTCAGAAATCAAGGCACAAAATCTAGGCTCAAAATAGGTATTTCTAGGTCTTTTGAAAAAGGCACAAAAGCTATAATTTAAAAAAAATGAGGTCTAAAAATACAATATATTTAATCTAACAAAATTTTAAACACTTTGGCATAAACTAGGCATTCGGATTTTAAAATAAACTTGATATTTTGGCAAAAGAAATGAAATAATAGGCATATGGAAGATAGATTACTTCCCCCAAATCTAGGCATAAAACTAATTTTTAAATTGAATAAAGAATTAACCTAAGATACACAACCCAAAATTGAAAGGTAAATGATCTAATCCAAAATTAAATAAGACCAAGATATAAACTAATCAATGTTTGGATCTAAACTTATCAAGGCTAATTTTGAACTCGATTTAGAAAACTAAGATTCTTTAAAATAGACAACAAGATAAACAAAAATTAATGGCATGATGGCATTAGGCATAGATCAAAAAGGCACACATGGCTTTGGTTTTAAAATTAGAATTTGGACACAAGACAGCAATTATTTGAGCAGCGTAATGATATTATCATGATCGAAAGACGTGATAAATGGTTGTTTTACGACTTTAAGGCATAAAACTTGGAATAATTTGGGTGGCATAATGATTCCCTTTTCAATCAAGTGACACACATAAATTTTTTGGTAAAATATTAAGTCAAAGGTATGATATCAAATGGATAGTGTAACACCTATTCAAATAAAAGAGTAATGTGTAAACAAGACTCATTTTTGGATGTGGTATGATAAACAAAATAGTTTAGACTTAAGACCATGCAAGTAAAAAGGATAAAATGACATAAAACACCTAATTGTAACATCCTAAATCCTAAAATTGACAAGGTTGCATCGTACTTTCAAATTTCATCTATATACTTGCTCTTGAGAGGATTTTTAAATGTTATTAAAAAAATTAGAATCTCATAAAAAGTAGGGTTTTTAAGCCCCCTCTTCTCTCAAGAGTTTTTCCAGAGACATGGAACTTTGGGCTACTCACCCTACATCAATAGTATTTTCAGGACAAGTGGGGTTATTTTAAACTATAACATTTTATTAATTTTTATATGGTCCCAAGTGTGGTAAACACTAGGGCACAATCACGTCATTTGGATCCACATCAACTGGCTTATTGTGAAAATGTCTTGTCCTTTTCACAACCACTACATCCATCAATTACTTAGTGTATTTTTATGTTTGAGTTGCCCCTACATTTTGAGCCTGAGTACCACTAATGGATCTTATTTTAACTACTCAAAATAAATGTCCTAGTGAGTCACCCTTAATTTATATACCCCACCATAGAGTGGGGTTGAAACAATTTTGGGAGATGAATTCTTTGGTCAACGCTTCCCTAAAGAACTTGTGAGGAGGTGATGAACTCCCACCCACATGCCAAAATGTATTAAATAAAAATAAGTGCAAGGACTTTAAGGTCATTTTGGGGTCACCCAAATCATATGGATTGTGGGGAAAGATTTAGAAAATTTCCTTCCACACTTTTGTACCAAAGTGACAAATGAAAATAATGAGAATTTTTTATCACCCAAGTTCCAAAAAAGGGATGGGGGAAAGCATACACGTCAATCATCTTGATAAACAAACACTTTCAACAAACAAGCATAAAAATAAAACTCTTATGAGTATTTAATGTGAGAGTTCATTTTTATAACTCCAAGATGAAATGTGTTATGAATTTTGATCCCCTTGGAATTTGTTGTTTTAAAACTATCAAAAAACCTTTAAAAATAACTAAGAGATGAAAACAAACTAAGTACATTTTAAGCACCAAATACAAGATGTGTCAGAATTAACCATGCTTAAACTTTGGTTTTGCCACCTTAGGACTTATAAATTGTTAGAGGGTTTGCCTACTCAAAATCCCAAAATCAAGTGAGAAAATAACATTTTAAAATTATTTCTCAAGTTTTTATGGTTTTTGTCATATAGACCATTCGTCATCGATTCATAGAGATCAATGTCAATCCACAGCAATTAAGGTTAATCCATAGAGATTGATGTCAATCCATAGAGATCAACATCAATTTAAGCACAAAAAATTGGTTAATAAAATGAGCTCAAGACTAATATACCTCACTGGATCCTATGAGAAATGAGTCAGACAAACAATATGCATATCTTCAAACATAGAATGAAAGCAAGAGATATCAAGAAAAAACATTGTTAGCCATGTTCCTTTCATGCTCTATTTTTCACATAGAGATCGTGGTTGATCCATGTAATCAACGTTGATCTAGAAAATCAACATCGATCCCCGTAACCTGTGACTAAAAATTAGCATCGATCCTTATGACCTGTGACTTGATTGAAACAAAAAGATGTAAAAAAAAAGCTAAAATTTGAAACTTGAAGATTTTTATGCGTCCATTAGAAAAACTAAAATTATCATATCAATCTCCTTGGTTATATGGGATGCTTGATCCCACCAAGCATGCTAACATGTGGACAAGGAATATGTAGACATCCAATTCTAGCCATAACTAGCTTCAGACCAGACTTCAGACCAATTCCTACCAACCCTTGAGAATTAATCCTAGGAATCACTGAACATACCAAATTTGTCCATGCATCATTCAATAATGCTCATAATCATGCCAATATGTAGACAAGGAATACGTAGAGGGGAGGTTAGTCTTGTGTTAGTCTAAGAAATAAAACTCAAATAAACGCACTAAATCCTAACAACTCTAGCTTAGACAATAGGGAGAGTTTAGGTAACAAGCAAACATATGAAAACACAACAAAAACATAACAAATAGACTCTTTTACCTTAATTTGAGGTCCAAATGGCTTGTTTAATGGCTTTCTTAGATTGTGCATCAAGAAGTTTTTAATAATGAAGCTTACTTGGCTCCTTCTCTCCTTGGCACTTTGGTTTTGATTGCTTAGCTTCAAATTTGGGCATGGTAACATTACTTGTATGAGGTTTACGGAGTAAATCTTGCATAATAACTCTAAAATATCCAAACTTAGAAATTAAGGGGTATGGCCTTGTACTTATAGCCTCAATAATTAACTCTCACCAAAGGTGAGTTAAGGTTAAATTTAAACATGGAATGGGTTAAAACTACTCCTAGGTGAGTTGAGGCTAACTCTAGTTGAGTTAAAACTTGTCATGTAATTATGATTTTCAATTACTAGGCATGGCTCTCAAATTAGATATTTTGGGATATTTTGGAAGATCTTGACAAATCATAAAGGCAACAATGTAAAGGCTTGATATTTTAAATTTTGGAATTTCCATTTTTAGATATTCATTAATTACAAATGGATAATTCAACTAAGCATTTAATCTTGTTTAATTAGATAATTCAATTTGGTTAGCATTTTAGATCTTTTAATATTTGATCAAGTGCCCCGCTTAATGGGTCCATAGGCCAAATTGATAGTTGTTATGATGTAATGTGATTAGGGATAAATTTGTGAGAGGTTATTATTGCATATGGGATAGTATCCCAAATAGGGATGCCTGAACATGATTCAGAGCATTGATGAATGATGCATGAACAAATTTGGGACATTCAATAATTCTTAATATTAATTTTCAATGGTTGGTATGAATCAATTTGAAGCCAATTATGGATAGAATTGGATGTCTACAGTTTCTTCCTAATAAGAGATATAAAAGTAAGCTATGCCTACAATGGATACATTTTCATATGGAAATATCCCAATCAATAATCCAAGCATTGATAATTAAAATGAAGAAGATGATTAGAATAACATAGATTATTATGATATAGACCATTCACAAAGTGAATATGCCACATATGTTACACAAAGGCATCCCATGAATGACATGTTGGAATTTTAGCACTATTCCTTACCAACATATTCTAATCTATATCACTTTCCTTGTGCATAGTTTTATCCATTCCCAGTTTACTTCTACATAGTTTCTCTTATATTTCTCCTTGTATATAGTTTCATTTTCATGTTATTTTTATAAGCATATACTCATAAAATACAAAAACATTCAAATATTTTCTCAAAAAATACAAACTTCAAATTATATGCAGTTCATGTTTACATTCCTTCCATTTATGTTAGTGTAGTCAGTTTTATCATAGATACATGCTTCACTTGTTATCTTCGAGTGTTCACAGATCATTATAGGACTTGGGTCATCTACACAAATCTAGATTTGCTACTATATACCCATTGGGGACACATACATAGATACATAAATTCAACATTGATACATTCACCCATTAGGGGCATCATACTACATAGCTTCAAGTTTACCAGGTTATATCTTTATATACTCCATATCATTGTTTTTGCATTACTTATATCTTGATATTGATCATCTCTAACTATTACTACTATAGACTCAGCTTATATACATTTTTTATTTTATATGGATTTGTACCACATCTTTATGCATATTTTCATTTCTAGCTTCACTAGTTTAGATTTGATTGTATCTCTCTTCTTCTACATCTATTTCAGGGCATTTGACTATGTCATTATTATATGGCTCTATGCCAATTCATTTCATTATGTGTATGATTAGGACATGTGACCATGTCCTTCTATGTGCCTTCTTGATTATGTATGTGGACATTTGAACATGTCCTTATATGTTTGCTCTTTTTCAGACTTAGTGGCATGTGCCCATATCCCTTGTATTGTGGCCCCTTAGCCTACTTTGCATGGCTCATGTGTTTGTATGTATGCATCATGGCCATGACCCTTGTCTCTTGAATGTTGCTTTCACATCCAATTTTCAATGTCATGAGGGACCTCATGCATCTCCCCTTCCTCTTTGGGTGCTTTAATGGGCATCATGCGCCATCCCCCTAGGTAGTTTACACAGATTATGCTCAGATTTGATGTTAATATGCATGCTTACATTGTTATATCTATTTTTACAACCTTGTGAAAGTTAGATCTAATAAACATAATACATTACCAACTTATGCTCCAACTGTTTTACATTCTCATGTTAGGTATACACATTATATTGGTTTATCGAGTAGATATCATGTGTTTTTAGTCTAACACACATGATTTGTAGCTTTTATTTTGAGGACATTTATTATAGATATTCAACAAATCCCCTCAAAAGAGGGGGAATTCATAAGGGTTTGTCACAGAGATTAGGCCATCCTAATTCACACAGAACATAATTTTCAACATGCAAACATAGATTACAAAGCCCAAACTTAGGAAAACATAGTGAAAAATAGTCACATGTAGATCAGTCTCAATTTTGCATAGAAACAACACATTTGGTTAATAGTGTGTCATAGAGGACACTATCACATTTCATTATTGACTAGGGAACCACACTAATGTCTAGTAGCCCTAGAAATAAAAAATACTAGAATCATCATAAAGGGATAATAGTTATAGTTCAGATTTGTACAGTCTCAGTCATAAGATATCAGGTAGGCTTGGTATATACTCTATTTTCACACATATTACATAGGTTTAATCAGATTGGAGGGCATCATACATGGCATGATCACTCCCAATTTATTTTTAGATACTCGAACATAGGTTATTATGTCTCAGTCTATAATCCATTTACACAAATATTAGAATTGGGGGCATGTATGAGGCACATTATTCCCATATGTTTAGTTTGACACCAGTACTCTCAGATGGAATTAAAACTCCATGTCATTCTCCACATTATTACTCTAGACACCATTTGCATCAAGTTAACATTATATTAATGCCTTATTCTATCTACAGTGGTTGGCATTCCTAAGTGCTCAAGTGCCTAAGTCATTTTTCATTTTAAAGTTTTAGAGTGGCCCCATAGCCATCCTATATATTTTTAATTACATCACACAACTTCATCTACATTACAGAATTTCAATTTTAAATACATCTACTACACATGGGTAGGCGATGATGGGGTCATAGCCTACTTGAGTTCTTGAGCCACCTACATAAGAGGGTTGGACAAGCCATCAATCCATTCTAAGTTATTCATAGATTATGATCCACCAAGTAGGGGTGGGTAATGATGGATTCAAGGCCACGTTGAGTTCTTGAGCCACCCACACATGAGGATTGAGTAAGCCATCAACTTAATCAGCATGAGGATAGTTAATTTATTCACTATTTGATCACCATCTATACACACAAATGATGTCACAAGTTTTTAGCATTGGTTCACATACACAATGAGGTGTATTCATTCCTTTCCTCTTTATCTTATATCTTACTCATTATTGTCTTTGATTTCAATACTTCCTAAGGATTGACTCATACATATTTTGTTTGTAGGATATACAATGCAACACACTTCATAGACTTAGACCCAGATTTAAGGGCTTTACCTCGTAAGTCTAGGTATATCTTTTTTTCCATTATCTTAGTAATTTTGCTTTAATGCATTTATAAAATAAATGGGGGGGGAATATAGTCATATAAAATGTAATTTTAGTGCATTGAGTGTCACTTTAAACCACTTTATCCTTAACTTATCCCTAGACCTATCTTAAGGCCTCTCTTGATTATTTTCCAACTTTTGTGTAAGTCTAACCCATTCCTAGATATACCAAAATTAACACTCAACCACCCCCTAGACACTTAGATCTCATTTTTCCCCACTCCTACCACCTAGACATTAGCATGATCCTTTGGTCTATAGCACATTATACTATTGACCAAATGGCAATGCTAATGTCCCCATGTTCCCTACTCTCCCAATGAATATCTTTCCATTTATGTAAGCACCCTTAGGGATGGCCTAGACCTATTTCACATCTTGACAAGCACCATAATTCTATATATACACCTATAAACACCCTAATTTGGTCAAGCAACCACAAGTACTCTGTAATTTATTATTCTTTCACATTAAGGTCTTATAGATGATTATAGTCCTTGTTCCCATGGTCATTTCAAGTCTATTGATCTTTTTATGTCTTATTTTCCTTATTTATGATACTCCTAATAGTCATGAGTCACCTTTTCCTAGTCATAGGGGCCCCTAGCCTATCTTGCCTAATTTTAGCTCTATTTTAGACCTTAACAAATTAGCACCACTTTCAAGACAATAGCACCACATGAGCTAGTTTCCACTTATGGCTCTAGTGTCTGACAAGCCCTTTCTCCCATGTTTGAGTCCTAACCCCTCTTTGAGCCATCTCTTATGTTTTTTATCCCTATTTTATAAATTTTTGGCTAGAAAACAAGGTATTATATTCAAAATAAATTTCATTCTATAGAAATATCCTCACAAAGCATTCTACATCTAACACTTACTATTTTGGCATATATTTACATAAAATCAATTAATAGTACAACTCAATACTCTGCATAGTACTCAGTCATCACACCTAGACATTTCATGCTTGATCAAAGAAGGACCTAAGTGAAAACTATTATAGCATACCATGAAATTTGATGGTACAAGTTCCTTAAAGGAGAACTACATTCAATCTAAGACCCATAGCATTGGGGTTAATGTAGGTAGTGTCTAGAATAATAGGGGTTCTTCTTTGTGCAATCATAACATCCCATAACCTAGTTTTTCCTTTCCCTTTTGCATTTTATCTATTTATTATTTCATGTGTGTAGGTATTCATTAGGGTTTCAAAGGATATTCATCTAAAATAGTGACATAGTTGAGCCTCCAAATGACACATAACCACCTATAAGACCTCCAAAACCTCTCGTAACTTCCTTAAAAATTTTAAGCAATCTATATAGGAAGTACATTAGCATCAAAATTGGACACTATCACCACATGACACTAATTTTGTGATAGGGATGCTATTATCCTAAGCTAGATTTCAAAAAATAGTCAGAAGATGAAAGGTTCCTACATGTTTGCTCAATCATTTCCAATACCTTGATCCACTTAAAATTTTGTTTATCTCCAGATAAGTTCATTTTCTCCTCTCACTTGCTATTTTCAGAAAGTTTAATTAAATTAATAATTTCTAACTTTTATTTTGGATAAGCAACATACTCAGCCCTTTAACTACAAAGTATTCGCACTAGTAAAACCTTAAAAGGTTAAAACATTTGGTGAACCCGACTTACTTTGAATATTCCTTAAAACCCTAGTTTTCCTTAGGGTTTACCTTATTCAAATTGTGTGCATTAAATTAGGGTTTTATATATATATATATATATATATGGCATAACCTAGTTAATTTAATCATTTTCTTAAATATAACCCTGAATCCACATACTAGGTACCTATACTTACAAATATTAGCAATTAGGGTTTCCATTACAAATCATATTTTCTATTACACACTTTGTTTAAAATTTCTCAACTTGCACATATACTTATGTTAGATTATATTCTACCTCTTGTGTGATTTCTATTCCTTATTTACATTATCTTCTTTGGAAAGTGTCAAATGACATCTAAAAAGTCTTCTACCCCTCATCTAATTGATGGACTTTTGAATTTCTCTCATGATTATAATAATGAATGGACCAATTTTCAATATTGTACATAAGAGCATAATAATGACTTCATTTATAACGATGATGATGACTATTGTTATAATGATAGATATGAGGATTATTTAAGTATGATAATGAAAATGAACATGAGGATATATTATATACATCATCTTCTCTTTCATCTCACTCTTCTCTTACTCCTTAAAATAAAACTAACAATATAATTCCAAAAGAACCTCTTGTTGGTGGTGCTTTATTCCAATGTGATCCTCACTTTTTAACTATTTTTTCTACCTCATTGTTCAAATTAAATCAATATAAATGCAATACATTAAATCCACTTTTGAATGATTCAAGTCAAGTAGATATGAACAATGCATCTTATTTACCCTTCTTAGTTAAATTTGAAAAAACAAGTACCAATGATGTTACACCTTTTAGCAATGCACAAACTAAGGTAGATGAAATTTTTTATTACTTTTATTCCAATTCCAAGCTCAATGCAATGATTATTTATAACACATTGATAATGTGAATGCCTCTAACTGTTATTCTATTTGTCATAATATGCAAAAAGATAACATGATTACTAATTCTTGTACCCTTGATTCCAAAATTTAAAGTGACAATCATGCTTGCATTCCACACATAGCTAGTGAACAAATGCATTATATTACTCCTACATATGATGGCACATTGCATAGTAGTAAAAAGTTAAAATTTTCCCCTTCTCTCTCTCTCTTAATGAGCATGCAAATGATACTTTTCTACTCTTAATTCTATAAATGAATTAAATTGTAATTTTGACTAATCATGGGATAATGATGATTATTATGATCATGATGAAGATGACATATAATCTTTACATTTTAGTTCTTCTCCTACCTTACTTATCTATCTTGTTCAACCAAACACTAGGTCACATGTAACAAGACCCCCACACACTTATTCTTATGTTCATAATTTACATGTAATTGAGAATAAAGTACCTTCTACTCTAGCAGCATGTGATATTTATTTACAACTTAACAATATAATAGATAGAAATAAATCTCCCCCAACCCCCCTTACTAAAGTAGAACTTGTTTCTCAAACTAACCTTAATGAGGGTGATAGCTCATTATCCTCTAACCAAGTCCCATCTATCACACCTTCAAAGGTTACTGAGAGCAAACCAACCCTCTCTAAAATAGATTTCTAATATAAAATACCAATGGCTAAGGTAAATAACAAAATTTAAACATTAAATGAACCACTAGATGATGATAATATACCTTCACAAATATTAATTTCTTTGATGTATATTATGGGTGATTTTTAACAATAATTACACCATCTAAATTTGGAGAACAAAGCATACCAATATTGAGGTGATGCCAATGTAATACATGACAACCCTACTCCATGTAGATTATACACTATAAGGTTGCCATGCAAATTTTAGATACCAGTCTTACCAATATTTGATGGGTATGGAGACCCATATTTTCACCTTCAAGCTTATGAGAAACCCATGGCCCATATTACAAATAAATTGACACTACTACATTTTTTTCTAAAATCTTTAGATGGGGAAGCATTAAATTTGTTCCAGTATACAATCCCCAGTGGGTCTCTACACACAATGAGGAGTTAGAGAAAGTCTTTCTAAAGCATTAGATACAGAATAAGGGACCTCTAGCCACACATGAGAGGTTACCTTCATTACATCAAGGTGAGATAGAGCCAACATTAGAATACATTCTAAGGTTCAAAGCTTATTTGCATCAATTGATTTATCAACTAACAGATTTAGAAGTATAATACATTTTTGCTAGAAGTTTAATTTATCCTATCAATAAGATATTACTATATCAAACATCAAAATCATTATGACATATATGTAATACAACTATAGCATTAGAGGCATAATTGGGATTATTAGTTACATAGTTAGAGGTAGATTTGACTATAGAACCCTTAGAGCCTCAGTCATCAATATGGTAAAGAGCCTAATCCACTTAAAATTAAGAACTTAATAGAATAGAGACCAGAGATAAATATACTTAATAAGGGCAAAGATATACTCTACTCAACAACTTCTACAGTGAGCAAAACACAAGATATACAAAGAGGGGTTATACAATTTTTAGATAAGGTTGGGCCTCATAACATTTTGATTACATTATTAGATAGGGGGAGTTCACACTTCCTTCTACTCATCATATATGACCACACCATTTTCATTAGGTACCACATAATCCAAATTGTCATTTTCAAAAGATAAATGGACATTTAGATGATCATTGTTATGCACTTTGATCTCACATTGACCAATATGTTACTCAAGGCATCATAGAATTTACACAGGGGGCACCAAGATCTCATTCTGTATAATATCCTAGATCACACTCCTTTTTGTTGGAGTCATCTAATGATGTTTCTTTTAAGGAACCATTGGTTACTCATCATCTAAGACATGTGACTTTTAGGACACCTATTTATGATCAGTCTCATACACCACAATTTTAGTAGTGATGGCAACCAGTTCATAGAGATCAAACCATATCTCTAGTGTGTACACCAATAAAGATATATGGGAATAATTACAAAACCAAAGGCATAGATTTAGTTCAAACACCAGTCAAGATATATGAAAATAACTATAGAAATTAGAATGCCACTCTAGTGTGTACACTAATCAAGATATATGGGGACAACTACAAAACCAAGGGCATAGTTTCAGTTCAAACACCAATAAATATATATGGGAATAATTATAGAGATCATAATACAACTCTAGTTCATACACCGATCAAGATATTTTCTAGACACCATACAACTCAGAGTGAAGTTTCAACAAATCAACCAATCAAGATTTTTGCCCTAGAGTCTACACATCTACACACTAACAGTGCATCACATGCAGTTCTAATTTTAGAGTCTCCTTTTACACCAACACAACATGAGTAGTATGGTCATTGATTCTCCATGCCATTTAGGTTTAGATATGGCATACAGTTGTCACATGATATACATGCATAAATCTTACAAAATATTAAGAAAACCCTATACCAATAAATAAAAAATCCTAATCTAACACACATGTGTCTAAACATTTGTAACCATATACAAATAACATCATTTCAAATAATAAAACCAATTAAACACATATAATATAATAAGATCTATTTACCAATACACATATTGCCAACTTAAATGACAAGCATCCATATATATATAACTTAGAATATAGTTTCAATATAAATATACTCCATCACTCAATGATGTGGACATGACTACTAGGACTAGCTCCCTCACTCTCACTCTTAGTATATCAAAGCTAGAATTAGAGACCCCGTTATCTCTACATAACCTGGATGGATGACTTTGTCTACTCTCTATCTCACGATACATGCATAGCTCAACCATATAATTGACATGTTCTCACTAAAAACTTATGTATTCATCTACTATCTGACTATTAGCCCCACTTAGAGCATTAGGTACAAGCATGGTACACCTATATAACTCAGCATGTGCCTCATCTCTATCCATCACTGCTCACCTGTATGCCATAATAGCTATCACAGCTTAGTTAAATAAATGGGCATGCACCCTAACCACATTGGTGGCCCTCTCCACCAATCCATCCTCCACAACATCTTCAAGTCTATGCTATGTCAACTCATGAAGTACCAATTCAATGGTGATCTCACAGTACTCATCATCCCCTGAACCTACATATGTCCACATCATTTATATGTTTCCTCATCACATAAAGATGTAATCAAATTTACAAAAAGTATACAAAAATATTATATTAAATTACCATCAACAACCCTCAGGGGTTATACATCCAATACATACTTTGTAATCATCCCACCTCTTAGAAATAGAGGTGCCCATCTATGGTCACTCCACCAAGCTGTGTAGGCTTAGGTCACTCTTACATCATCTATATCTAGTATATCTATATTAGGATCCTGCTCTATCAATAAAATAGGTACTAACTCAAAAATAGATGGCCTTGGCATAATACATGGCCTTGTAGGAGCCTGAGAACTCCTCAACCTTATCATAGGTGCTGGGGACACATACTACACCATGTTGAACTATCATGTGACTTGCTCATATTGAAATCGCTCATACACATTGACCTAATGGTTATGTATCTAATAACTCACATGAATCCTCCTCAATTAAGTACTATCCTATATCCCCCCCTCATATCCCTTGTGGGGTCTCTAGATAATATTTCTTACTGTCAAATTAGCTAACAATTGTTGACACTTCATTATGCTCTTCCTATGCACTTGACCTATACATGTCCATCACTCTACACACAATTGTGGATGAGCCCAACCATCCTATGCATGTGCCACTGGCATGCTCACATCTATATACTCATATGCCCAACAATGTAATAACATTGATGCTCCAATACCTCTATCACCATTTCTTGTGTAAAATTATATAGATCCCTATATAGGTGAGTTAGAATCATGTGACCCCAAGAATACACAGTATTGTGTTCCTTGATATCCTAGATTATCTCATGTATCTTATAAGAAATCAAAACACCACTTCTATCTGTAACCATAAATGAATATAGTAAAATGGATAAGAACTTCCACAATCACATAACCTCGACAGTCACAATTAAGGTTGACAATATGTCACTAAGACTCCCTATTTGATGGGTCCTCACTGCCATGGTGGAGAAATATCTAGAAGCTTGTTGTGTGGCTTGAGGACTTATATCCTCCTAAATTATATCTTACTACCTAGAGATTGATAATTATAGAATCTAGTACACATCCCCTATTGTAATAGTCATCTCCCTAGTGGGTAACTAGAATGTGCATCTATCTACATTCCACCTCTCACATAGTGCATTCATCATATGATTATCCTAAGGCATAGGCTCTAAGAATGCAACATGTCACAAACTTACTCTTTCAAGCACATCCATCTCATCATCCACTAGGGGTAGACCCCATAAGGTCTCCATAAATTTTTTTTTAAAATTCCCTCATGCAAGAATCAACTTACAAGATTCTAACCAAATTTGACATCATGAAAGCAAACTTAAAAATAATAGAAAACAACACACATCAGGAACTATTTAACTATAATTATCATCACATCTTAGGACTAATAGACACTAGCACTACATATAGGATAGTAGTAGTGGATAATAACACCACCACCTAGACACTAGTATTAGGTACTAGATAATAGCACCCAAAATTGGACACTGACACTATTCTTTTTTAAAAAAACCCTAAATTGGTTCATTTTCAATTAAAAAAATAAACAAGATAGCATAAATAACAAAAATAGGAAATAGTTTGGGTTCCTTACCAGGCGAACCTCCTACCCAACCTCAATCTATGCCTCAACCTCCTTGTAGCATGTCAAGCTAGCTCCTCATCTCCTTGGCATATTTCTCTCACTCATACACATAATTTATTTCAACTCAAATAATCCAAACGAATTACTAAATTAATCAAATGACATATTTAAGTCATACTTACCTAATGCCACCTTATTAAGGTTAACCTTACGTGTTAATTTCACCGACTAATACAAATCACTTAATGTTACCATATCTTGAGAATTGTAGCTCTAATTCATAAACTATTTCTTGCACATGGGACTTGAAATCAATATGTAACATCCCATATTGGTTAAAATAATCCTCTAGTCATTGTCTAATCTATAAAATGACAAAATCAATAGCATTATAGTTAAAATCACAATAAACAAAATATATATCCAATTACACATTCAATTATTAACTCTATCACAATAAATACACTATTTAAACGTAAAACAACATTACACCTACTCATTCACACCAGTACAACTGATCATTAACACTTTTGGTTACACACCCTCACCAAAGTATTGGCTCTCTCACTAAAAGGGGGGGAAAATATGCATAGATTATTTCAGACATATAGTGTTTCATGTAGACATAAACACATAAGTCTACACAAGTTTTTAGATATATAGACACACATATCTACACATGTTTTTAGATATCTAGACACATAGATCTACATAGGTTTTTAGATATATAGATACACAAGTTTACATAGGTTCTCAAACATACAGGTACATAGGTTTACACAAGTATTCAAATTCATAGGTTTTCAAATATATAGACACACAAGTCTACATAAATATTCAGATTCACAAGTTTTTAGATATACAGACACATAGGTTTACACAGGTTTACATAGGTATTTAGATTCACAAGTTTTTAGATATAAGTTTTGACTCAGGTATATTAGTTTACTCAAATATTTAGATACATAGCTACATTGTTTAGATATCAATATTAGGGGGCATGATGTAGAGCACACATCTTTGGTCCCCATTTTTAGATTATCAAGTTACACTCAATATCGTCACCAGTATCATCACTAGGTTTTCACTAGTTTGGGTCATAAGACCATCTACAGTTTTTGATCCATAACATTCCATCAAACCCAATTCACATACTCCTATTCAGTTCAGATATCAAAGTGGGGATAAGTGAACCTTATTTCTCCACACATTCAATTTGCATACTCAAATTTAGTCCAGATGTCAGTGTGGGGGTAAGTGAGCCTTATTTCTTTACATATTCAATTTACATACTCAAATTTAGTATAGGGTGCATCCACACCATGTGTCTCCTCTTCACATATTGCACTCCAGTTCTTATCCACTTATCAGTGCACCAAAATCTAAATTAAATTCACACAGGTTAGTATAGGTACACATTCTTCTTTTTCTTTTACTCTAGTACATTCATTCATTGTATTACTAAAATAAAAGGGGGGCAAATGTAAACACCCTAATTTGGTCAAGCAACCATAATTACTATGTATTTTTTTGCTCTTTCACATGAAGGTATTAGAGATGATTATAGTCCTTGTTCGCATGGTCATTTTGAGTCTTTTGATCTTTATTATGTCTTATTTTCCTTATTTATGATACTCCAAATAGTCACAACTCACCCTTTCTAAGTCATAGGGGCCCCTAACCTTTCTTTCCTGATTTTAACTCTATTTTAGGCCTTAGAACACTAGCACCACTTTTAAGATAGTAACACCATATGGCGCTAGTTTCCACTTATGGCTCTAGTGTCTAATAGGCCCTTTCTCCTGTGTTTGAGTCCTAACCGCTCAGTGAGCATTCTCTTATGTTTTTTATCTCTATTTTATGACTTATTGACCAATGAATAAGGTCTTCCATTAAAAATAAATTTCATTTTATATAAAGAGCCTCACAAGGCATTTTACATCTAGTTCTTACTATTTTGGCACATATTTATATAAAAACAATCAATAATATAGCTCAATACTCTACCTACTACTCATTCATCACACCTAGACATTACATGTTTAATCAAATAATGTCTTAAGCAAAAATAATTCTAGCATACCATGCAAGTTGATGGTCTATGTTCCTTAAAGGAGAACTACATGTGATCTAAGACCCCTACCATTGGGGTTAATATAGGTAGCATTTAGGATAAAAGGGGTTCTGCTTTATGTGATCATAACATTCCACAACCCAATTTTTCCTCTTCCTTTTACATTTGATCCATTTATTGTTTCATGTGTGTAGGTATTCATTAGGGTTTCATAAGAGATTCAACCAAAAATGTGACATAGGCAAGCCCCTGAATGACATAAAACCACCTATAGGACATCTAGAACCTCCCACAGGAAGACATTATTGTTAGAATTTGACACTAGCACTACATGGTGCTACTATCATGATAGGGGTGCTATTATCTTGAGCCAAATTTTAACAAATATTCAAAATATGAAAGGTTCTTACACGTTTGCTCAATCATTTCCAATACCATGATCCATGTAAAAATCTATTTATATTTAGATAAATTCTTTTTCTCCCTTCACTTGTTGGTTTGGGAGTGTTCAATTAAATCAATAATTTCCAGTTTTTACCCCAAATTAGCAATATACTCAGTCTTTTAACTACATAGGATTTACACTAGTAAAACCTTAAAAGGTTAAAACAATACCACTTTCATTCATTTATCCACTAGATATAAATTATATGTAAATACTCAAAAATAATTATGCAAATCAAGGTCATTGATCCCTATTCTACCCTACTTCTACATACAGCCATCTATAGAAACTCAAAGCTCATGTTAATCAAATTTTTAGTCTCAATTCACACTCAAAGCACTCAAACCAACACTCATACTAGCATTCACTTGCACTTTCACCAACACTTAGATTGGGAGAACTACATTGATCTTGATCCCCTTTTGAGGTATTAGTGTGTAGGCAATGTTTAACACATGGGGTGTTGAGGTCACGTCCACCCTACCCTGTTAATGCCACTCTTTTTCTACTTGTGCTCCTAAAATACCCTAACAAACATAGAGGCCTAGAGTTTTACATTAAAATCAATCAAAATAGGGAACAAATAATGAACCAGCATTCATGCACATAGGCACAACCTCCTCAGAACCAAGTGAAGTTCCACCCAGAAGCTCACAATCCATGTTTCCAAAAGGACACTAATGCAGCATAGAGAACACTAGCATAGTGGACTACTATATATAGAATTTCACTATTGTTCATGAGGGTTTTTGACTCTTGATTATTGTTCATGACATCTTACATAGTCCTTACACCAGTTTTTAACCTATCACTTATCCATCTTAATTAGTTTCTAGCTAAGTACAAATCTTGTAATTCATTTTCTATTTATATAATAATCATATAAATCAATTATTGTAAAAATTAGAGGCTCTTGATATTGTTATATTTATTCCCTGATTTATTATTCCAACACTTTAGCAATCTACAGTTTTACATTCCATAATTCCCTTAAAATTTAAATCACTTTGTTTAATTGAGTGCTTGATTGAATGCTTTTGGTCTCTGTTAGATCACCTTATGATTAGGTAAGAACTTATTAGTTGAAGAATGAATGAGGCCTTATATTCTCTCTCTCTCTCTCCTTATATATATATATATATATCCCTTTTAAAAACATATATCATTAAATCACTTAGGCTAACCATAAGTATCCATTTCATTTACAAATTGGATGAATTTAAGGAATTGGACACTTGCGTCAAAATATGACACTTGTGTCAACATAGGCATTTGACTATGATGCAAGTGTCTAGGTAGTTGAAAAATTGTGCAGGTCCAGAACTTATAGAGATGGAAGGTAAGTAGGCTTATAACATTCTAGGCAAGATAAAAGGCTTGGGTCATCATAATAGCATTGGTTGGACTAATAAATAAGCAACTAAGCATAAAGAGATGGTTTATGTGAGCCTTTTATCAATGGGAAAGGTCTAAAAGCTGAAGGTACATCCATGATATGTATTTTTCAAGTGTACAAGATTGAGGTGTTATATAATTCAAAAATAATGTCTACATCCCCCCTTGATCTAGTAATGAAATTGTTAGTTCAAAGGAGAATAAATGCATACCTAGGTGTGTATAACACACCCTGTCTTTGCTTGAGTCTTACTTGAGTGATTTTTTGATGACTGGCCTATAACCAAGAACATGTTATAATATATAATTAGTGCATATAATATGAAATTGAAACCATTGAAATGATCGAAATTGAAAGAGAGCAAGCTTTATGAGTACCCCTGTGTATCGATACAATTGTCTTGCCTTTTGGTAATTTGATTTGAAAATATATATCATTATAAATCATTAAATTTGAGATTAAGACAAACTTAAAATCTATAAAGTGCATACATCTAAAGAGATAGAGAGGTATTGGAGGATGCATACCCCCAACCTTGGAGAAAATGTAATTTGCCACCTGATAATTGAGATTAGCTCAACTATGCAACCCAATCATACTTATAACCTAGTGAGTATGAGTGAGCCAAGTCAAATCACACTATAAACTTAGTGAGATTGGATTGTTTAATCAAATTGAAACTATAGACTTGTAAATATCGAGTGGTTTAATCACCTCAACCATACCAAAAATTGAACAAACTATTACAATATATTGGCTCAATACAGTAAGTAAAAGTCAAACCTGGTGAGTGATGACAATCCCTAAAAGTAATTGAAATCTAAAACTTATTTTATTTTACAATATTAGGTGCAAATTTCATAACATATGCACTTTAGATATGTTTCATTCTAAAACTATGTATATTAATGGTACTAATGTATAAAATTTTACCACAAATATGTATTTGAGTCATATAACTATGCAATTTGACAAATTTAAAAATTGTGTAAGTGTGGAGAACATGTTATGAAACATTCCCCCACTATAATCTAAAAATAAAAACTAATATAAGTGTGGATAACATATTTATAAAACATGCCCCCACTACAATTTGAATCTAAGAACTAGTTAAGTGTGGAGAATATGTTTCCAAAACATGCCCTATCTATCTATGGAAAAATCTAAAAACTAATATAACAATATGGAGGACATGTTTCCAAAACATGCCCCCACTACAATCTAGGTATGTTGCATATTGAATATGTGCAGAGAAACATGTTTCCAAAATATGCCCCAACTAAATCTAAAACTTTGACAAATGTCGAGAACATAATTTTTAAACATGCTCCCATTGTAATCTAAATCTGAAAAATGTTGTAAATATGGAGAACATGTTTCCAAAATATGCCTCCACCATAATTTGAATATGGAGAACTATGAAAAATGTGGAATCCATGCTTCTATGGCATGGCCCCATTAATATGCACCCCTTTTTTTTGGTGAGGTGAAGTATAAATTGGTAGTCAACTTACCTGAAAAGGATAAGATAACCATGTAAACTATGAATGTAGCATGTATCATATAAAAGGAACATGTCTAGGTAGATATATCATTGAATCATGAAAAATGTGATCACACCAAGTCCTATGATGCATTATATAGATCATGGCAATATCGAGATAGTAATAGTACAATCTCAACAAGCAATCAAGCACACAAAGCACTCAAAAGCAAAATAAAATATAATGGTCCAAGGAGAACACAAATAAGGTGCATGTTTAAATGCCACACAATTGAAGGGACATGACTTAGTCAAATGTCCGTAAAATCAAGAATGACATATTCAAATGTCAACATACATCAATGGATGACATATTCAAATGTCAAAGAGGAAACAAAGGCACGAGGGCCATAATCAATGGAGCATATTCAAATCCACAAACAAGCAAAACAATAGCAAGGCAAGATGCTTAAAGAAGTGCATGAATAAAAGCATAGATAATAAACAACCAACATAACATAGCATCCTAGTCCATGGATCATATGTATTAGTAAAAAATGTTAATTACATAACATATCAAGTATGCTACGAAATATATAAACATGGATAAAGGCATGTGTAAGTATATAAGCTCAAACTTGATAATGGATAGTGACCATAGAATTATATAACCTAGATGTGTCATGATCGAAGAAGTGGATGCCCCCAATGTCCATATGACATGAGTAGAGGGGAGGCCCAACATCTAAAAGTACATAAATCATGTATATGTGTATGCCTATATCACACTCAAAAAATATGTGAAACATTTGTATATATAAATAAATGATATGTTATCCACTAACATGGAACTAACAACATAGATGTTAATCAGCTAATATAACATGTAAATGTTGAAAATATTTTTGTATTTTTAAAGTTTTGGATTTTTTTGGTTTTTTGAATAATATTTGAAAATGTTTTGCAAAGAATACATATACAATTAAAAGTGCTACCATGAGCTAATATACTCATCAAGGATATGTTTTTGTGAAGGATCTATATCATGTGTATCATATCCATATGTTGCATAATCAATATCATCAGGATCATACCAATCATTTATGGTTTTAGGATCATACTAATTTTTTGTGTTATTTAGTATAGGAAAGATGTAATGTCTTAGGTTGTTCTTGAACTTGTGATATATCATTTTCATAATATGCTTATGAATAATTAATTGCCCCATACTATGGTTGTATTTTTTTGGTATGACATTATGTGTATCTATGTGCACCTAAGATGTTAATACCTTATGAACATCTTGAGTTATATGGCTCACATTTCCTTTATTTGTATTTGGTTAGGTAATTTCTAGAGATGGATTCAACTAATATGTACTTAGTCCTATAGGTATGAATAGATCATTTGGTAAGGTATTAGGTGGATCAAGATGAAGATTTCTAAATTGTTCATCTGCCATGTTTGTATTAGGAATAGTATCACCATTGTCATAATCATTTTGAATTGTGTTATTTTGTTGTTTAGAATTGATCAACAAAGGGATCTTACACAGTTTAGTTTCTAGTGGTTTTAATATCATTAGTTCCTTTGGTAATGGTATTTTATCTATTTCTTTGCTCTTTTAACCCTTATCTTACTTTAAATTGTCTTTTGGTAACCATATTTGTTGTTTTGGCACTTATGTTTTAGGAGTACTCATAATGTGAGTGGTTTGTTTGAGTGATGTATCAATGATAGGATCACCACTATATTTGAGACTCTGAATTTTATTCTTTAATACCAAAAAATAATTTGTATGATGTTTATGTATTCTATGATATGCACAATAGTATTTGGATCTCCTTGTAGTATGTAGAGGATGTAATTTAATCACTATGTTTATAAGAATTTCTCTTAGGATTTCACTTGGACTCTTAGTAGCATTTCAAACGCATTTGGAATCATTTGTTTTAGATATATATTTTTTGTATCTTTTCATTTGGATATGAAACCTTGTTGGGTACAATTTTATTAGATGAAGATGTAAATACATGATTAACACTAGCATGTTTTGGATTTTGGGCACATGGAATTTGATTTTTTTAATAATGTGATCTTTGAAATAAAGTATTGATTTTGATTTTGTAACTCTTTTATTAACATTCTCATGAGGGTGATTTGTTCTAGGGATTCATAAACACAAACCCTAGGTGCTTCAGATTGAACATGCATATATATGACATATGTCTTACCCATTCAAGGAGTGATAGCATGTACCTGGTTAGAGGGATGGTAGATATCACCCTCCTTAGGGTTGGGAGGAATAAAAAGTTACTTTTTATCCATTTTAAATGTTTTGTAAATTGATTTGAGAATAAGAAATAAGAGACATACAAATGCTAGCATTCCAACATGATACAATAATGATATAGAAATTTTGGACTATTGGTTAAGTTTTTTGAGGATATGAGATAGGTTTTTGTAGAAAAATAGGAAATGAGATTAACCCATAAAAATAGGGAAACAAAAGTATAGTGTACAACATGTAGGTCTAAATTTACTAAAAATAGTAAAATGTTAAATTTTTAAAATTTGCATAATATTTTGGTAAACAAAAAGATATTTTTTAGTATACTAACTCGAATAAAAAATACCTTAGAGGAATTTTAAAATCAACCTGTTTAGAGCCTGAAATGTGCTAATTAGAGAAGAATCAACTTGTAAGCGTGTACACACAAATCGTAGTAACAAGAAGAGGGTAAAATCCTAGGATAAAGTTTTAGATCTAAAAATCAACTATATTAAGTTGAAACCCTTATTGACTAAAAACCCTAGGAATCAAAAAAAATTGCAATCATGTGAATCAAATTTACTAAATGTTTAACCCTAAAATCTAGATATGGTGAATCTGGGTTAAAGGGGTAGAGATATCCTAGAGCAAAAGGATTGTAGACTATCTCTAAAGTAGAATAATTATTTACAAAACTCAAATAAACATATACTAAATTTATTATGTTGAGATATCCTAGAAATGGAAAGTATAACTATATTAGATATTGCAATGATAATGAAAACAAGATACTTATTTTTTATGCTAATACAAATTTGGAATATGAACAAATAGAAATTAAACTGGATCTTGATTACAGATTAGTCACATAAATCTATAAATTATGCCTCTAGTTATGGATAGTTACATCAACCTAGGATGGTTGCATTGATGCTACTGTCCAACTCAGATGTTGGTGTCTAGTGTATAATATCTACTAAAACTAGATGTGACCACCTAGATGTTTTTGGGCTATGTGTCACCTTCACTTTGGTACTATTAGCCAAATTTGGCCTACATACCAAAATTTGCCTAATCCAGAATAAGAAGTTAAGCAGGTTCTTGATTGAAGAGTGATCCAATGTCACAAGGAGCATATGAACTTAAAGAGGAGATCACATAACATTTTTAAGTTTTTGAAACACTTTAAGCAGGCTTAAAGTGTGAATTTGGTGATCTTAAGGAGATAGACCATTACAACACATCATGTAGAAGCAAATAGATCAATATGGTGCACTTGAAAATTCAACTAGAGGCAAAGGATCACATAGACATAATGTTTTTCATGCCTTTAACATCCTCTACAAATTTCATGTCTCAATGAGTTATCTATCTCAAGATATAAGCTTTTAAAGTTGAACTTGCAGAGTTTGAAATTCATAGGGATGTCAAATTAAAACCATATCAAATAGCCATTTGAATTTAAATGTTCCAATAATGAACACATAATTGATAATTATCCAATCTTGGAAACTAAGATCAAATCCAATGGTAATCAGCGATCTGACAAGTCAGTGGGTCCCAAAGATCCAATAGAGAATATTTGATCATGCATCAAATATCAATGATGAGTATCAAGTTAAAAGGTCAACATAAATATGTTGATAACAAGTGTCAAGATCTTTGGTACCTAAACAGAGATACAATGGTGCATAGTGACTGACAAAGCTAGTATGTCCAAGCATATCAATGGTGTATGATCTATCATATAAAGTAGATCTAATGAAGAATGATGGGTCAAAAGCTCAATGAATCTCAAAGACAAATTTGTATTTGATAAGTGTCAAGACCATGGTAACTACCAAATAAATCAATAGAGCATGTTCAATCCATGTAAAAGCAGATCGATGGTATGTGTAGGGTCAAAGGGTTAGCAGGATCCTAAGAATGAATAAAGAGTTGCCAAGTGGCACATTCTTAGAAACCTAGATCAAGATCAAGGGCCAATATCAAAAGTCAAATCCAAATACATTCAAGGTCAAACTAGATCAAATATTTAAAAAGGATGTCACAAAGGTAGACATGTCAGTTTCAAAGGGTTCATTACCAAAACTAGAAACATGGATAAGTCATTAACAAGGTGGTTCTAAAGTTGATTGTGACCATTTTTACATGCCAAAATGAACCAGTAGGGAGCAATAGACACCAGAATAAGATCCCAATATATTGATCTAGTTATTTTAATTGATTTGACACTAGAATTTAGTTTTCAAATAACTTGATCCTACCATTGTAATCATAAGGAGAATTAATGTAGGCTCGAAACATATTGAAAGATACTGATATGGTTATTATGGTTATTTTCTAAAATTAATCTTACGCATTATGATCTTGTTTAATGGCATCAACACCGAAAATGATTAGAAATCTTGGTCATTATGCTCCTGTCTCCATCCTTCTATGCATGATCCCCATCTCTCTCATCCCATTCTACTATAAATATAGGCTTCGAAGCCTTGACAATGATCCCCCTCTTTGGCATGACTAGACTCTACCAAGATTTATAATGTAACACCTATTTGATGCAATAAAATATTGAATTCCTCTATTTTCTAGCTGAGTTGAAGTGTGTCTTATAAGTTCATTGATGTGATTTAGTGAATATATTTTTTCCTTGCATTTGTCTAAGCTTTCTCACCTTATTAAATTGTTTTCATAGCTCTCACAAGTCATTCTAAGAGCATATATAGTCTATTGGTCAGTTTAGAAGTGGACAACTACCCTCCCATGCCAGGTTAATAGCTAGTCCATGCCTTTTTGTGAAAAACTTATGTGAAAGATGATCAAAGAGTGAATGAAGTGATGTTTAGTAGTCTTGAATGTGTCTTATAGTGTGTCTTGTGCAAGTATAAGGATCAAAACATTTGGTGCATCACCTCCATTTAAATATGCTTTCATAGATTATTGTTAATCTCTCTCCCCTTTTCCTAGCAAGAAGCTAGTTTAGATTTAGTATAGGTGATAGACCCAAAAGGAAGTCAGCCTTTTTTGGAGGTTTGACCCAAGATTAGGAGACCCATAGCCTAGGCTAATTTCCGTATTGGACTAGGTTTAAGCAAGAGGACCTAAATAATCCCCTTCTTAGCTAGTGTGTAACCTAAGATGCTAATAATTTTGGCACGCTCGATGGGATCAAGTCTCTTATAGGAACTAAAGTTTGGATTTAAGAAGTATTTATTGTAGTAAAGAAGATCCATCATCATAAAGAGCTAAAGATATTTAAAGTTACAGAGTTCATAGCACCATCTAGATAGCATTCTCATGCCAAAGGTTACTACAAGGATAGTTAGTAAAGGTATTCCCCTTGAATTCATTGAGATACATTCTATTTCATATAAGAGAGTAATATTTAATAGGACAAGACCTTATCTCCAAAATCAATATTCATCTCCTAGTCATCCTATTATCTTAAGCAATGTAATCCCCACTACCCAAATGGCTATCAGGAATCAAGTGTTAATCCCATTCAATAGAGATAGTCTACTAAATTTGGCCCATTTTGATGGCATTATTTCATCTACACTTAATAATATCCCATTCCTCTTAGGATAAGTTCAAACCACTATGATTGAGCACATCTAGGATGTTGCCAACTTTTGTTTTATTCCCAATATTGTTCAAGATAATATGGCTATCATACTGATTATTACTTCCTTCAAAGGAAAAGCATTGAAATGATTTATAAATCTTACATTGAATTTAATTTCTACCTGAGATGAGTTAGGTGCAGCCTTAGTCAGACAATTTGAGGACAAATCTGGTTACATATCTTTAGTTGAATAGCTAACTAACATAAAGAGATCTCCTCATAAGTTCATGTCTAATTTTAACCTCATATTCTAAAAGACATGGACTAAGATACCTACATTGATTAGACCATCCCTATAATATGCCTTCTTGTATTATTTAAGAGCCCTTACTTTTGATATCAGTGTAATGATACAGTCTATGGGTGCTAATACCTTATTAGATGCTTATGAGGTTGAAATAAAAGCATAAAATAGTTTGATACAAGCTGGTGAGCTTGTTCCAAATCTTCCAATGCATATATTCCCATAGTTTCAATCTATTCCACCCCCTCAAGCTTCTCAATTTCCATCATTAGCCCCTATTCCACCTCCTCAAGCTCAAGTTGTAGCCCCTTCTAGTCAAGATAATGAGATTAGTGAGTTGAAAGGTTTGCTTCAATATTTTGGAAATGAAATAGTACAACAAAAGAGATAAAAATACCAAGGTAGGCCTTATTGACAATAGAATCAAACCTCCTATCAACCTTTCAGAGATCAAAGGCCTCCCTATCAAGGATTTAGAGAAAATAGACCACCTTACCAATCACAAAGAGCCATAGTTCTAGCTAAACAAAATGCATCTCTTGATCAAAATGCACATTCCATATCAAAATTTATTTTTCTCACACAACCTCTTAAAACAATTTGATGCATGACTCAAATTGGCAACCCTCCCACCTCAATGATGTTCAGAACCAGGCCTTCATATCATAAAACATTACTATGCCACAAATGACACAAGAAGAGTTTTCTCTTCAAGGAGGTCAATATAAGGAAACAAGTTTGGTACCCCAAGGAGAGGCTCAACAATTTTAAGGGTAGCCTAATGCCATTAATGTAAATATGTAAATGGATGATTATGTTGCATTCAATCATGGTGATGAAACTAGCAATTCAAGTGGTCAAGTTACAGCTATAACTATAGCTAAAAGAAGAGCCATTGATGAGGCTCAAGATGTGACTAATGCTTCAAGTACTCCTAATTTTATTTCTAAGAGTACCAAAGATCAACTTACTACCCCTACAACAAAAAAAATCAAAATGTAGAGGCTAGGAAGGTCCCTGAAATACCTCTGGTCCATGAATAACCAATGGTTCAAAAAAGGCAATCTAAGGTTAGAGGAGCTTCATTCAGCATAGTGGATCAAATGAATAAATCCAATGTTAGTATTATCATGTGGGATTCCCTTGATAATCTATGATAAAAATATATGCTCATCCAAGAGCCTTCAGCTCTCACGGTGTCTCCATAACTAGTTGAGAAATAAGGAGTTATCCTAATTAATTCAAACTAGCCAATGAAGCATCAAGTACAATAGGTATACAAAATATAAAAAGGGACAAAGCTAAGGAAAATTCAATTATAACTCCTCCCTTCTACCTCTCTCTGATAGTTGGTGATAATTTAGTTCATAATTGTATGGTGGACAGTGGGGCCAATAGCATTGTCATGCCTAAGCAAATTATAGACAAGCTTGGTCTTGTCTATGAACCAAATGTTAAAGGGGTATTGAAATTGAATGGTTCACCAAAAAATATAGTAGGCATCATTAAGGGTCTAAATTTGACACTACATGCATGTCCTAATGTTACCATTCAATAGGATGTAGTTGTGGTGGATCTACCTCCCTATTTTACCATGTGTCTGTCAAAGGACTTTACCTCAAAGATTTGAGGATACTTATCATCTAATTGGACATATTTTATATTCAATACTAGGTATGGTACCAAGGTAACCAAACATTCTAAACCTATTGCACGGTTCCTTTTGGAACCATATATGCCAAGTGTTGTGAACACCAATTGCCTCATCTCAAATGAGGTGATAGAAGATAGTGTAGAGTAAATTGAATCACCTTTAAATAGGATTCCAAATTTTTTCCTTGATGAGTGGGCCTCTAGATCACATGAATATGATCCTTATAATCTAATTTAATAATAAGGACTTGGTGTTTATTGCTCGTATGAGAAAGATGTACCAATTTTAGCCTTGATGAAGGATGATGAGTCTAGTGATGATCTTTGGTAATTATACTTTAATGGGTCAAGGAATAAGCATGGTATTGAGGCTAGAATTATGTTGAATTATATATAAAAATAGAGGTACCTTTCATCTATTAAGTTTCAATTTGGTTGTTTAAATAATGTTTCAGAATACGAGGCACTAGTTCATGGTTTACAATGGGTTAGGAAGATGAAAACCAACACCTTACAAGTCTTTGGTGATAGTGAACTTGTAATTCACCAAGTGAGATGTCTTAATGTATTAAAAAACCCATTGTTTAAATCTTATAATCATAAGGTATGGGACTTACTTGAAGAGTTTCAGGCCTTCAACATTCAAGCAATACCAAGAGATGAAAACAAATATGCAAACAGGTTGGATGTCGTTGGGTCAAAATTTAGTATCCCAGCTAATGTAAGAAATGAAAAGGTCCAATCACACATTAAGGTTATTTTAAGGCCTTCTATCCTAGATAATAATGATAATTGGCAAGTGTTTGAATATAATAATCAGATTGTCAAATTATTACAATAATAAGTTGTGTTTTCCTCAAGAAATCATTCAAAGTACTTGTAGCAATATGGTGATCAAATTATGCAACTAAAAACAAATAATTTGCCCAAGGGATTGGTCACACTTGAAAACATATTCGGTGGTGATGAAGAGCTAAGGAAAGAAAAGTCATATTTGTCAACAAAGGAAGAAAACTATGATAATGTGGAAGTTTCACCTGGTAAAAACCTAAAGTTGGGTAAGGTATGCACTTATTCATTGAGTTATGTGAAAATTTTGCTGATGTATTTGCATGGTAATATAGTGATCTCAAGGGATTTAACCCAAGTCTGGCTCAACACACCATTGAGCTAGAAGAGGAAACTAAGACAATAAGATAAAGATAAATGCCTATTAATCTTAAGCTTGAGCCTTTGATGAGAGTCGAGCTTCATAAGCTTATTGATTCAGCTATTATATTTCTAAACAAGCACTCAACTTGGGTGGCAAACCTTATTCCAGTACAAAAAAAATAATGGTGAAATTAGACTATGTGTTGACTTCTATGACCTAAATAAGGCTTTCCTTAAAAACCACTATCCACTACCATCTATGGAACATATTTTATACTTGGTTGCAGGTTTAGAAATTTCTTCCTCATTGGATGGCTATAGTAGTTATAATCAGATTTTGGTCAAGGAAGAGGACCAATTCAAGACAAACTTCACCACAAAGTAGGGGACAATTACATATAAAAAGATTCCCTTTGGTTTATCCAATGTTGGAGTAAATTTTTAGAAAGCCATGAATATGGCCTTCTAGGGCCTTATTAACATATCTATGCTGGTCTAGTTGAATGATGTAATAATGTTCTTAAAAGATGTAAGTGAGCACATAGTTCACCTTGATCAAGTGTTTGAAAGGTGTAGACAATTTGGGGTATCCCTAAATCCCAAAAAATGTGTCTTCTCAGTTCATGAAGGTAAGCTTCTTCGGCATGTAGTTTTAAAGCATGGTTTAAGCATAAATCCTAAAAGAATAGCTTCAATTCTTGCACTTTCCTTGCCCAATCATAAAAGAGCTTTGTAAAGTTTCTTATGGGAGATTAATTTTATCAAAAGATACATCTTATATTTTACCACTTTAGCTAATCCACTTACATCCATGCTAAAGATGAATCAGAACTTTAGCTAGTCCAAGGAAGGAGTAAGGAGTCTTGAGGAAATTAAGAAACCCATGGCTAGTGCTCCTATGATCATGAACCCAGATTTCTCAAAGGACTTCATTTTGTACACCTATGCTAACATTGAAACCATTTCAAACATTCTTATGTAGTAGAACCATGAGGCCTTAGAGCAGCCAATAGCCTTCTTCAGTCAAGTCTTGGAAAAAGATGAAATAAGGTACTTTTTTGTTGAAAAACATGTACTTTTAGTCATAAGGTCTCTCAAAAAATTTAGATACTTATTGTCTAGATACATCTAATGGTTGCATATACAAGTGTTAAAGATTTTCTCTTAAACAAGGATATAAATGAGAAAAGAGTTGGTTGGATAATAAAGGTAATGGATTATGATGTGGAAATTAGAGTCACAAAGCTAATTAGAGGCAAAAGACTTTGTGAGCATATAGCCCAAGACATACAAGAATCCAATGAGGTGTTTATGGTGTCAACTAATGAAGAAGTTGCAATTGATCATACCTCACCTTCTAGCTAATATCATGATTTGGTAAGATACCTCCAAGATGGTCTTTATCCCTCTCACCTAACTCCTTCAAAAAGAACATATTTTAGATTGTATTCTAATTTGTTATTTTTTAAAAAATTAGATGTTTAATTCTTAAATAACAAATGGGTCTAAGTAGATAAAATCAGTAAATAATATGCAATAATTAAGCTACTAATTTTTGAAATTTTATTGTATTTAGGGCCTTTCTAAAAATAGTAGTGAGAGATAAAATTAAACTTATATCATTCTATGTTATTATAGTTTAGATAGAATCTAATACTAGAGGAACAAGACTAGGACACTATTGCAAACTAAGATCTAGACTTCATTTTGTGATTGGTTAGGGCCATCAAAACTAGGACACCCTACTGTTTAGTGTTATAGTCTTGGTCTTGCCGTTATTGTCCAAACTACTCATAAAGATCTAATTTTTTTAGGTTTTGTTCATCACATCTATATGAACCTGTATACCAAATTTTAGATCCTTGTTATCATTAAAACCCCCTATAGAGTTGATTCTTCATGTTCTTGTATCTTCTATGCAATTAAAAATAACTTTGGAAAATAGGGAAAAGGGGTTAGTGTGTAAATTATATGTTGGATGTACTTCATAGCTTGTGTGTGGGTATGCTACATACATACCAATACTCTAAAGATGGATTAAGCTATATGTAGATCTCCCATTGAAGTGTTTGGTGTAATAATGTGATAAAAATGCAAGTACATGTGCAACTGGGTGTACTTGGAATGACTAGGGACTGGCATAAAGGTTTGAATAAGCTTGAAATACTATTATATGGTTATATACAGAGAATAGGAAAGAGTACTTGAGTAGTCTTTTTTGTATTCTTGCTTCTCTCTTGTAAATGAGTGTTAACCCTTCTAAAATGGAAATTGAATGGCCTTTTATAGGGAATTTAATGATCATGGGTTAAATGAATTCATGTTAGGCTGACATGAATTAGGATAAGGATTATGAGAATATGACCATTAAAGGCCAGAATGCACTTGAACAACAGTGCCAAAAATTGGACACCCTAGGTTTTAGCACTATAGTCCTATTTGGGTGCTATTATTCATAGGGTTTAGGACCTAAGGGGATGGATTAAGCATGGAAAGAGAAATTTGGGTTTTTAAGGGTTCAGTCTAGGAGGCTACGCATGATTGGGAATCAATGAAAACATGCCTATGAGGGTCATGAGAGAAAGCACTATAGAACAATGGATTAGGTGTCATTAGCCATACTCAAGTTACCAAATTTCACATTTTATATGACTACATTTCCCCCCTGCTTTATTCTAGTGATGAATCAAAGTGAAATACTATAAAAAAGGGAAAAAGATAAAGCATACCTGAACTTACCTATAAAGGTGAAGCTCATGAAGCTATGTGATGTTGGATATGCATAGAGAGAGCATGGTGTGAAGTGTGAATCTATAATGAAAAACATAAATTAGATCAGTCCTTAATAGATATATTATATCTAAAATAAGAATGTATAAAAGCTGGGTGAGAGAGAGAGAAGAAGAGAATGGAATTAATACACCTCATCGGGTATGTGAACCAATACAAAACCTGTTGTGATGTTAGATTGTGTTGGGTGTGTGTTGTACCAAAAATAATATCGTGAATAGAGTTGAATGCTCAATTCCTTAGAAGTGGCTCAAGAATGAAAAGGTAAGCCTTTTATCTCCATCATCACCTACTAAGTGAAGCTAATAAATCATGCATTTGTCAATTGATGTTTGGACTATGTGTCCAATCCCTCTAAATAGGTGGCTCAAGAATACAAAAGCTAACAAGTCCTTTAGCTCCATTATTTCCCTGTGAAGTGAATCTATGAAGTAATACCAGTATGGAATAGATGTCATATGAGATGGCTCTTAAAGCCCATGAATGTACTATGATCTAACAATTTTGGTGTGGATAGTCGAATGTATGCTGAAAACTAGGCCACTCTTGGCCATTTAGAAAGATGGAGATTGGGCTTCTACAAAAGCCACTCCAAAACTAGTGCAATAGGCTTATGTGGAAGCCAACTCAAGAACTCAAGAAGTTAAGCTTATATAAAATTCAAACTTGAAAAAATATGCCAACCACCCGTAGATGGAGTAAGGCACGCAACTACTAAGAAATGCTTGGAAAATAAACTAAACTCAAAAAAAAAAAGAGGATCAATGTGCCGCACACATTGCTCCCAATCATTAATGTCTAGAACATGGATTGTAATCTAGAAGTTATATCATCTACCTAATCTAAAACTAGAAGTGAAAGCCATCATGTTGTGCATGACGCCCCCAATATCTAGATTCTCTGAGCAAAAACTATATTGAAACATGTTGAATCTAGATTGTGTTATGTTGATAAACCTGTGACTAAACTCATCTTTTTGTCTATTTCTAAAAAAACTAATTTTTTTGTTGTCTAGATAGAAGCATCAAAAATAGGACACCCTATTGTTTGATATTGTAGTCCAACTTTGGCACTATTATCCAAGGCCAAATATAATGATTTTTCTAGATTCTCTGATGTCTGCCTAGTTTATTTTGCCTAATCTAATGTCTAGATTCTATATGAGTGTTCTAAAAACTACTATTTCAACCACTAAGAGCTTTGATCTCTATGACAAAACATCTGTTTGTTGGCCCCTCTTCTGAGGGGAGGAATCAATACCTTGTAATGACTACCCTCAGAAGAGATAGCCCTAAAAGTGTGTTACATTGCATGGATATATGATATAACAATGATATATTGACAAGATATCTTAAGATATAGTAATATTTGTATTGAGAGATTGTTAGATCAATAGGGGTATGCCTAGATAGATATAACAATATAAAAGCATGTGTAATGTACTAAACTAGAATTGAAAATGTTATTTGTTAGTTGTTAGTTATCAAGGAGGGATGGAGTATAATGTCCATCATGGAATCTAAGAAAGCAAGATAAATGCATGATATGGATCATGACATTGTAAACAAGGATAAGTAATCAAGATATAGGCATACAAAGTAAGAAGCAAGAAACATACAAGGGTGGCCAAAGGGCCAAGAAAATAAAGGAAATAGGTACATGTCACTCATACTAGAAATCAAACATATAAGGCATGTTCAAATGTCACATATACATACCATAGAACAAGCAAGATTGGCATGAAGGCCATAGGAACATAGAAGCGAACAAGAAAGGAACATTGACAAATGTCTAAAGGCACACATATGAATAAAAGAGAAGGACATTGGTAGATGTCCTAAGGCACATACAAAAGACAAGCAGGAACTAGAAATGTAATCCAATAAGCTACGCTCAACAAGAAAATAAAGATGTAATAATTGGAATGATATGATCACATCTAACTAATCAAAACAAGAGTGAAATTATGCAAGACATATTTAGTACAAGACTAGGTATATGCTACGAGATACATAAGAGCTAGATATTTTTGAAATGTCGATATAGTAATTTATGTAGTCTAGTAAGTAATGTACATCAGCATGATAACTTAGAGTGTGTAGTGTAGGAATGAAATAAGTTGGATGGTGTAGTCAAGTCAAAGATACCCCAGTGGGTATGTATATCAATGTATGTCTCGAATGTAAAATTAGGATGTCCCCTCAATGGGTAGAGTGAAGCAATCAAAGAGTTGGAATCAATTCACACACTCAAAGAAGATCAAGTGAAGCATGGTAATGTAGATAAATTAACATACAATAGCATGAAATAGCAAATTTAAGTCGTAGCATAGTAGTAGCAATGTAAAGCATGGATAATGCATACAATCAAAATGTTTTTGTTGTTTTGACCTTTTTGAATGTTTTTGGATTTTGAAATGTTATATCATTTTTGTATTTTAGAATATTTGAACTATGTACAATCAATAAAAAGATATTATGTACAAGAAACGCTGAGGTAGAATGATACTAACCAATGAGTCTCATGCAAGACTCCCTATCATGGTGTCCTGTATCAAGAATTGGAATTGTGCGTGATCGTGAAGCATGATCAAACTGTTGAGACTATGGCTCTGAAAGTTGTATATGTTGTAAATGTTCTAAATAAATTGACTGTGTGGTCCCTCTATAACTTTGAGAAGTAGATGCAACTGTAGGGCTCTTAGGGACCCATCTGGAAGTAAGATACCTCTCTAAACATGTGCTCTATGTGTAGATGTATGAGATCTCAATGAGACTGTTCTAGGTGTGAAAATTGTAACTAGAAGCTATCTAGAATCTTGAAGTTGTGAAGGTGTAAGAATTTTTTGTGCTGATAATGAAGGTCTGAACTGTGACTGAATCTAGACTAGAGGAAGAACTGTAACAAGTGGAAGAGCTAAAACTGTATCAGAAGGGGTGCTAGCCTGAGTGACAAATCTATAACCATGGGTGTAATCAACTTGCCTACCTTCCTAAACTTGGGTGATAGAATGTATCGCATGATCTACTATAGGCATAGAGCTGGTATTAAGAGCGAGATAAAAGCTAGATGAACAAAGTTTGAAGAGAGGAGAGATAGATATAACCACTAGTGTTTGTTTGTGTCTAGTAGTAATAAAGAGATACTTAAAATTAGCCAAAGAGTTAGATACATCTAAGTAGAAACCATGTATAGCAATATGATTATCAATATCATTCCACATGATAGATAGCAAAAAAGGGATAAAGAGCATGGAATTGTGCAAGGATGCATAAAAAAATTTGACTTGAATCATGACATTTCGAATGTGTTTATCATGATAAACTTGAAAAAAATCATCATGAGAGAGAAAAAGTATGTAATAGAGAGCATGACATTGTGCATGAATACATTTAGAACTTTGATATGTGATATGACATTTCTAATGTGTTTAGCATGATAAACTTGAAAAAAATTCCACATGAGAGATAGAAAGCAAAGGGTTGAGAGCATGGATTTGTGCAAGAATGCATAAATAACTTGGAAATTAAATATGACATTTCTAATATGTTTAGCATGATAACCTTGAAAATTATTCCATATGAGAGATAGAAAGCAAAGGATAGAGAGTATGACTTTTTTCATAAAGGCATAGAAACTTTTGATGTGCAACTTAACATTTCTAATGTGTTTGGCATGATAAACATTAAAAAAATTCCACATGCAGAATAGAAAACAAAGGATAGAGAGTATGACATTTCTCATAAAGGCATAGAAACTTTTGACATGCAACATAACATTTCAAGTGTGTTTATCAAAATGGAGTTGGTAATTATTCTGTATGAGTGAAAGAGAATATGCAAAAAGAATTTTGAAATCTTGTGCATTTTTGGCAATGAATTTTGTAATATCATCCCATATAATGAAACATAAGCATGAAATGCAAAGGATGAAGCTTTGCACTAACATATGATAGACTTCATCATTCATGTACATGATAGGGCCCATTATGGTTTCCTTGTTATTTGCAGGAAATGTAAGAAAAATTTGTACATAAGTGAAAATCATTTTTGCAATTTGATTATGAATGTAAGGTGATACCTCAAGAAGCAAAATCGGAGCTAGTACATGCAACAAGGGATATGACAATAATATTTTTTGCAAAATAATATGAATTTTTTAAATTTAAATTGAATTTATGAGTTAAATAATCAAGAAAAAATTTAAAATTTTATGGGAAAGTGTTTGATTTAATGGGACCTAGTAGATGTGACTAGGGTTTTGAGAAAAAAAAAGTTTTGAAAATTACTATGAATTTTTGAAATTTGAAGTGATTTTTTTATTTTAATATGCAAATAAAAATTCAAAAAATGATTGGAAAATTACTAGGAACTAGTTGATGTAACTAGGGTTTTGAAATAAATTTATTTTAAAATTACTATTGAGTTTGAGAATTTAAATCAAATTATTGATTTAGATATGCAAGCAAAAAATCAAGAAATTATTAGATTAATATTGGAAAATTACTAGGACCTAGTGTAGGCAACTAAGGTTTTGATATATATTTATTTAAAAATTTAGTATAAAATTTTAAAATTTGTGAGGAATTTTTTATTTTAATATTCAAAAAAAAATTATAAATTAATGGGAAAAATTAGCTAGGAATTCACCGTAGGGTTTTTAGGGTTTTTATGCAAAATTTGAAGTCAAGTTCACCAAATGATTTGTTATTTTTTTGGAAAATAGATGTTTAATTCCTAAATAACAAATAGGTTTGAGTAGATTAAATCAGTAAACAATATGCAATAATTAGGGTACTACTTTATGAAATTTTATTATACTTAGGGCATTTCTAAAAATAGTAGTGAGAGAGAGAAAATTAAACTTATCTAATTCTATGTTGTTATGATTCAGACAAAATCTGATACTAGAATAGGATTGGGACACTATTACAAACTAAGATTTGGACTTCATTTTGTGATTAGATAGGACCATTGAAAATAGGATACCCTACTACCTGCTACTATAGTCCTGGTCTTGCCATTATTGTCCAAACTACTCACAAAGATCTTTTTTTTTTTGGTTTTGTTCATCATGTTTGTGTGAACTTGTGTACCAAATTTCAAATCCTCACTATTAGTAAAACTCCTTGTAGAGTTGATTCTTCATGTGCTTCTGTCTTCTATGCAATTAAATAGAACTTTGGCAAACAGGGAAAAGGGGTTAGTGTGTAAGGGATACGTTGGATGCACTACATACCCCATGTGTGGGCACTCTACCTACATACCAATACTCTAAGGAGGGATCAAGCTATATGTAGTTCTCCAATTGAAGTGCTTGGTCCAATAGTGTGATGAAAATGCAAGTAAATTTGAAACTAGGTGTATTTGGAATCACTAGGGACTGGTATAAAGGTTTGAATAAGTTTGAAATACTATTGGATGGTTGTATGTAGAGAATAGGGAAGAGTGCGTGAATAGTATTTCTTGTCATCTTGCTTCTCTCTTGTAAATGAGTGCCAACCCTTCTAAAATGGACCTTGAAAGGCCTTTTATAAGGGATTTAATGATCATGGGTTAAATGAATTCATATTAGGCCAACATGAATTAGGATAAGGATTAAGAAGAATATGATCATTAGAGGCCAAAATTCACTTGGACAATAGCACTAAAAATTGGACACCCTAGGTTTTAGTGCTATAGTCCTATTTGGGCACTATTGTTTGGAGCGTCTAGGACCTGGGGGGTGGATTAAGCATGGAAAGAGTAATCTAGTTTTATAAGGGTTTAGTCTGGGAGGCTACAGATGACTGAAAATCAATGAAAACATGCTTATGAGGGTCATGAGAGCAATCGATATGGACCTATGGATTGGGTGTCATTATCCATACTAAATTTACCAAATTTTGCATTTTATATGACTACATAATCCATTCCATTTCTTCTTGTTGATGGTTTTTTATTTAAGAAAGAGATCAATGGCATGTTGTTAAGATGCATTAAAAAACATCAAAAGGAAAGATTGCTTGAAGAGATCCATGATGGACATGGTAGAGAGCATTATTTAGCAAGGACCACAGCCTAAAAGATCATGAGAGGTGGGTATTATTGGCTAAGAATATTTGGTGATTGTCATGCATGGGTTAAGAAATGTAGACAATGTGTTATGTTTGTAGGAAAGGTGAAACTTATAGCCTTACCTCTCCAACCAATTACAGTGGATCATCACTTTATCCAATGGGGATTAGACTTTATTAGTCTCATTAACCCCCCTTCAAGCTCAGGTCTTAAATGGAACTAAATGTCATGGATTACTTCATCAGATGGACAGAAGTAGTGGCATTGAAGGAAGCAAATAAGACCAATGTTCTAGATTTCTATGAAAGTCTGATTACTAGGTATGGAGTCCCTTTAACTATTATTTATGATAACTATATGGATTTTGTGGGGACTAAGATCAGTCTATGGGTTGTTCAACATGGGATTTATCTCAGCACTTCATCAAAGTATTATCCCCAAGGAAATAGTCTTGTCGATTCCACTAATAAGAACATGTTGAAGATCATAAGAAAAATAATTGAAGATAATCAAAGGTAATGGCATCTAAAAATGAAGTCAACTCTATGGGCTGATAGGATCACCTATAAAAAATCAATAGCCAACTCTCCCTACAAGTTCGTATATGGTAAAGAAGTAAAAACAACTATTTCTCTTGAATTTCCTGCCTTAAAACTAATGCACTAACTTGAGTTGTTGGAGAATGAACCTATGGAGATTAGATATTCTAAGCTTATAGAGTTGTAAGAGACAATACATCAGTCCATGTTAGCTATGGAAAGTCATCAAGCAAAAGAGAAGAGAGCCTTTGACAAAGGAGCTTCTTCACGAAGTTTCAAAGAAGGAGATTTGGTCCTCAAGTGGGATGAGGATAGAGTTAAGCCAGGAAGGCATACAAAGTTTGAATCTCTTTAGAGTGGTCCATACACAATCTCCAGCTACAAATTCCATAATGCCTTCCAACTTATTGTTGGAAATATTGTCATTGATGTCAAAGGTTTAGTATTATTGGTGATAAAGGCCCCATTGCATTTAATGTTATTTATCTTGGCTAATATGAGTTAATATTTATTTAATATTAATGAATATATTTTTGGTTGCATACGAGATAAAATAAGGGCCCATGGAGAAGTTGAAGAGTCATGGGATAAAGACAAAAGAAGGATGGGATGTATTTTCCCATGAAGAGTCATCTTGGGGAATACCAAGAGTCACCAAGTGAAGACAAAAGAGTAAAGGGCAAATTTATCATGAAGGGACACTTAAAGGAATACGAAAAGTCACCAAAGATAAAGACAAAAGTGGGAAGGACGTTTTTGGTCATGAAGGGTCACCACATGACTTTTCAAATGCTTGGATATGAAGGGTCATCCAAGATTGGTGCCATTTTCCATGAGGAATGAAAGGTCACAAAGGGGGAAGGCCAAAGGTCATTTGGAAAGCTATAAATAAAGGCTTGAGTAGCCATTTGTAATGTAGATATGAGAGGTTGATTTGATATTGTAATATCTATCTTAGAAGAGTAATTTTAAGAGATGATTTGTATTTGTTATATCTAGCTTAAAAGAGCAAAAGTGAGAGAGAGGAAGGTGATGTTGTATTGATCTATCATTTGCTGAGATAGCAACATTGAGAGATAGGTGTGTGGTATACACAAAGGGGTTGGTGCTCCTGTGGGTTGGTGCTCATGAATTGTTGCTGAGTTGGTGCTTGGCAAAGAGGTTGGTTCTCCTGTGGGTTGGTGCTCATAAATGACAGCTGGGTTGGTGCTCGGCAAAGGGGTTTGAAGCTCCTATGGGGTGGTGCTCATGAATTGAAGCTGAGGTTTGTACTTGGCAAAGGGGTATGGTGCTCCTTTGGGTTTTTCTCACAAATATATTTGATATTGATTCTCCATGGTTTTTCCCACATTAGGTTTCCATGTTATATCTGGTGTCTTTCTATGTCTTGTGTGGATGTTTATTATTTGAGTTTTATTGCATATCTTTAATGTTTGATTAAGTGGATTTTGGTTAAAGGAAAGATTTATAAGATATATAATATACTGATTCACCCCATCCCTCTCAGTATATTATGTGCTTAACAATTGGTATCAGAGTAGGTTCTTTTTTGAAAAGTTTTACAGCTTGAAGGTAGATCGGGAAAGCACGATGGCTAGGTCACAGTAAGGATTTTCTAAAAATAAGGCACCTTTATTTGATGGGATGAATTATTCTTTTTGGAGCATGAGAACGAAGGTTTATTTGATGGCCCTTGGATTTGACATATGGAAATCAGTGGTGGAGGAATATGAAGAGCCACAGACATCTACAATTACTCCAGCAGAAAAGAAGGCAAGTGAATGTAATGTTAAATCTTTAAATGCTATTTTATGTGGTTTATGTGAATCTGAATTTGTTAAATTTATGCAATGTAAATCTGCTCATGAAACTTGGGTAAAACTATAGAATATTTACAAAGGTGATGGAAAGGTATAGCAAGCTAAATTGCAGACTTTTAGAAGGCAATTTGAAAGTTTGAAGATGGAAGAAGAAGAAGATATAGCAAGTTATCTTTTGCGAGTTGATCAGATAATAAATTAGATTCAAGGTCTTGAAGAAATATTAGAAGATTCAATGGTGGTGAAAAAGGTTTTGAGATCTCTACCAATGAGATATGATGCAAAGGTTTCGGTAATCGAGAAGATGAAGAATTTAGCCAAGCTGAAGATGGATGAGCTCCATGGTATTCTAACTGCATATGAGATGTGGACAGAACAAGATAAACCCTCAAAGAGAGAAGCAGATTTCAAGACATCAAAGAAGGAGAAAGCTAAGATTCAAGAATCAAGTGATAGTTCCAGTGATGATGAAGATGACAACGAAGCACTTTTCATTTGCAGGCCAAAAAGAGGAATAGGTAAATATCAAGGAAAATTACCTTTTAAATGTTTTAATTGTGGAAAGATTGGATATTTTTTAGCTAGATGCCTAGATAAGGTTAAAGATGATGAAGAAGAAAAGCCTACATACAAGAAGAATTTCAAAGAAAAATCCAAGAAGGGATTCGAGAAGAAGAGCCTGTATTCTAAGGACCCTAGCTCAGTTGAAGATAGTGGAGTCAGTGATTCAGAAGATGAAGAGATTCTATTCATGGCCATACATGATGATGATCAAGAAGAAGAAGAGGAGGAAGCTGAATTAGATATGGAAGGAGAACTCAATTGTGCCCTAAAAGAGTTAGAAGTTGTTCAGAAGAAGAATCGAAGGTTAAAGCGCCAGATCGAGAAAAATGAACAAGAGTCAAAAGAAATGATTGAAGATCTACAAGCACACTTTGAAGAAGCGAAGAAGAATGAAGAAGATCTCACAGCATAGTTGGAAATAGCAAGACAAGAATGTCAAAGGTATGTTATTGAAATTGCCTCAATAAAAGAAGATATTCAGAAAGTAGTCAATGATAAAGTAGTGAGTGATTCAAGATTTGAGGATAGCACTAACATGCTGAATAAGATATTGGAAAGTCAAAAAGCAAATTTAGATAAGACAGGGATCGAATTTGAAAAGAAAAAGAGCTATGTTGAAACTCTTACACAAGAGGAAATAAAAAGGGGAGAAGTGAAGAATATAAAGGACATTCCAAATAGAGAAGGATGGAGAGAACAAAGCTACAAAAGGCAATTAGGTTAGAGATATATAGACAGGTCTTATTTTTATGGCTATTGTTTTTATTGTAATGGATATGGTCACAAGAAAGTAGAATGTAGAAAAAGAGCTAACAATTTCAGAAATAAGGAGAAGGAAAGTCAAATAGAGTCAAGCAGAAGCCACAACTCTTTTATTCCTCTATCAAGCTTTAATGAAGAGACCATAGTGTGCTACAAGTGCAACAACTTTGGACACATAGCTCGGTATTGCAGAAGCATGTTCGAGTCAGTCAAAAAGGATCAAAGTTTCAAAGCTCCATTCATCAAGAAGAAGAATCAGAGTTTCAAAGCTCCATTCATCAGGGAGAAGGTTCAGACATGTTCATGGCAAAAGAAACAACATGAAGATTCTATGATGGTGCAGACAGCTCTGCATGTGGGAGGTAAAGATCAACCATGGTTAATTGATAGTAGATGTTTGAGGCATATGACAGGAGATAAAAGTAAGTTCATTTCTCTAAAGAAGATTAATGGTGGTACAGTGAGGTTTGGAGATAAAACCACTACCAGAATAACTGGAAAAGGTACTTTGAGTTTGGATTATGGTAGAACTAAGACTAAGAATGTTTTATATGTAAAAGGTCTTAAGCATAATCTGTTGAATGTTAGTCAAATATGTGATCAAGGATATACATTAAAGTTTCATAAAGAGGGTTGTGAGATTAGAAGAAAAGATTCAAATGAGTTGATTGCAGATGCTCAAAGGATAGGAAAAAATGTATATGTATTGTCAGATATCTTTTCAAAGGCATGATCAAAGGATACATTCAAAGATTAGCGAGAGGAGTTGGGAGTAATTTCTATTACTTCCTGCCATTGATGTTCAGCATCAAGTGAGGGGGAGCTAAGTGTTAGCTCCAGGTAGGCCCTTTGCCATTGATGTCAAAGGGGGAGAATAACAGGTACAGGTACAAGTGTAGAAAATAGGTACAGGTTGCTACAATAAGGGGGAGTTACTGTATGTTTTTAGATGACAAGATGTGCAAGTGACAGGATGTGGTTGTTTCAAGATTGAGGTTGCCATCAATGACAAAGGGGGAGATTATTGGAAATATTGTCATTGATGTCAAAAGTTTAGTATTATTGGTGATAAAGGCCCCATTGCATTTAATGTTATTTATCTTGGCTAATATGAGTTAATATTTATTTAATATTAATGAATATATTTTTGGTTGCATATGAGATAAAATAAGGGCCCATGGAGAAGTCGAAGAATCATGGGATAAAGACAAAAGAAGGATGGGACGCATTTTCCCATGAAGAGTCATCTTGGGGAATACCAAGAGTCACCAAGTGAAGACAAAAGAGTAAAGGGCGAATTTCTCATGAAGGGACACTTAATGAAATACGAAAAGTCACCAAAGATAAAGACAAAAGTGGGAAGGACATTTTTGGTCATGGAGGGTCACCACATGACTTTTCAAATGCTTGGATATGAAGGGTCATCCAAGATTGGTGCCATTTTCCATGAGGAATGAAAGGTCACAAAGGGGGAAGGCCAAAGGTCATTTGGAAAGCTATAAATAAAGGCTTGAGTAGCCATTTGTAAATGTGGATGTGAGAGGTTGATTTGATTTGTAACATCTAGCTTAGAAGAGTAATTTTGAGAGATGATTTGTATTTGTTATATCTAGCTTAGAAGAGCAAAAGTGATAGAGAGGAAGGTGATGTTGTATTGATCTATCATTTGTTGAGATAGCAACATTGAGAGATAGGTGTGTGGTATAAACAAAGGGGTTGGTGCTCCTGTGGGTTGGTGCTCACAAATTATTGCTAAGTTGGTGCGTGGCAAAGGGGTTGGTGCTCCTGTAGGTTGGTGCTCACGAATGACAGCTAGGTTGGTGCTCACAAATTAAAGCTAAAGTTTGTACTTGGCAAAGGGGTATGGTGCTCCTGTGGGGTTGTTCTCACAAATATATTTGAGATTGATTCTCTGTGGTTTTTCCCACATTGGGTTTGCACGTTATATCTGGTGTCTCTCTCTATCTTGTGTGGATGTTTATTGTTTGTGTTTATTGCATATCTTTAATGTTTGATTAAGTGGATTTTGGTTAAAGGAAAGATTTATAAGATATATAATATACTGATTCACCCACCCCCCTCTCAGTATATTCCGTGCTTAACACTTATAAGGATGGATGGTGAGGATCATCCTATCCCAATTAATAGGATACACTTGAAATAATGTTACTAAAGGTTAAGTCCCCTGTACATAGCTAGATTTTTTTGGCTTTCCTCTAAGTGTTATCCTAGCACATTAGTTTGTTTACTTTTACTTTGTTTAATTAGTTTCCTTATTTTCTATGTTTCCCTTCTTATTTTGGTGGGTTGTTGTCTTCCTTTAGTCTAAAGGTTTCTTGCAGTCATGGATCAATTTCATCATTATTGGTGAATATAAGAGTCATGTAAATGGTGTGAGTTCTTAAACATAGCAAGCATGCTACCCAGTTGAGTCACCAAAGATGTTGGCAAAATTTGGCCTACATACCAAAATTTGCCTAATCCAGAATAAGAAGATGAGTAAGGTCCTAATTGAAGAGTGATGCATGGTCACAAAGAGCATATAAACTTCAAGAGGATATCACATAGCATTTTAAAAAATTTAAACACTTTAATTAGGCTTCAAGTGTGAATTTGGTGATCTTAAAGAGCCAAACTATAACATCGCATCATGTAGAAGTAAATAGATTAGTTTGAATAAACATTTGATAGGTGCACTTGAAAATTCAACCAGAGCCAAAGGATCACATGGACATAATGTTTTTCATGCCTTTAACATCCTCTACAAATTTTGTGTCTCGATGAGTTCTCTATCTCAATATATAAGCTTCCAAATTTGAACTTGTAGAGTGGGACATGCATGGGGATATCAAGTTAAAACCATAATAAATAGTCATTTGAATTCAAATTTTTTATGGATAAACATGCAACTGACAAGTTTATAAATATTGAAAGCTAAAATCAAAACCAATGGTGAGCGATGATCTAACAAGTCAGTGGGTCCCTAAGATTTAACAGAGCACATTTGATCATGCATCAAAGATCAACACAGAGCATCAAGTCAAAAGTTAAGCATAAACACATCGATGATAAGTGTCAAGATCTGGGGTACCTGAATAGAGATCTAATGGTATATGGTGACTAACAAAGCTAGTGGGTCTAAGCATATCAATGTTGCATAATCCATCATACAAAGCAGATCTGACGATGAGTAATGGGTCAAAATATCAATGAATCTTGAAGACAAATATACAATTACCAAGTGTCAAGACCATGGTAACTATTAGATAAATCAATAAAGTGCATTCAAGCCATACAAAAGTAGATCAATAGTGTATGTAGGGTCAAAGGGTATGTAGGATCTTGAGATCGAATGAAGAGATACAAGGTGGCACATTCTTAGAAACCCATATCAAGATCAAGGCCAATATCAAAAGTCAAAGCCAAATATGGTTGAGGTCGAACCAGAGCAAATATTTCAAAAAGATGCCATGAATGCAGACACATCAGTTTTAAAGGGTTCATCACCAAAACTAGTAACATAGATAAGCCATTGATAAGGTGGTCTTAAAGTTGATTGTGACCCTTTTTACACACCAAAATGAACCAATAAGGAGTAATCAATGCCAAAATAAGATCACAATAGATTGATTGAGTTATTATAACTACTTCGATATCAGAATTTAGCTTTCAAATGACTTGATCCCATAATTATAACTATAAGGAGCATCTATGTAAGCCAAAAACATAATAAAAGAGACTGATACAGTTGTTATGGCTACCTTTCAGAAGCAATCTTAGGCATTATGGTCTTTTCTAACAGTATTGACACTAGAATGATTAGAAATCTTGGTCATTACGCTCCCTTCTCTATTCGTATATGCATGATCCCCATCTCTCTCATCCCATTATATTATAAATACAAGCTTATAAGCCTTGAAAATGATCCCCCTCTTTAGCATGACTAAACTCTACCAAGATTTGTACTGTAACACCTATTTGATGTAATCAAAGACTAAATTCCTCCATTTTCAAGCTAAGTTGAAGTGTGTCTTATGAGTTTATTGATGTGGTTAAGTGAATATATGTTTTCTTAGCCTCTATCTAAGCTTCCTCACCTTGTTGTAGTGTTTTGGTAGTCTCATAGGTCATTCTAAGTACATATATAGTTTTTTGGTCAGTTTGGAAGTGGACAACTACCCTGTCATGCTAGTTCAATAGCTATTCCATGCCTTTCTATGAAATACTTATGAAGAAGTTCATCAAAGAGTGAATGAAGTGATGTTTAGCAGTCTTGAATTCATCTTATAGTATGTCTTGTGCAAGTATCAGGATCAAAACATTTGGTGCATCACCTCCTTTTTATATGTTTTCATAGATTATTGTTAATCTCTTTCCCCTTTTCCTGGCAAGAAGCTAGTTTAAATTTAGTATAGGTGATAGACCCAAAAGGAAGTTGGCCTTCTCCAAAGGTCTGACCCAAGTTTAGGTGACCCACAACCTAGGGTCATTCCTATGTTTCACTAGGTTTGAGCAAGAGCACTTGAATAATCCCCTTCTCAGCTAGGGTGCAACCTAGGATGCCAATAGGTACATTTAGATATGGATTATGGATTGTTTCTCTTTGTTAAATAAGAAAACCTTAGTTCTTCATCTTCACAGTGTCTATGGAAAAAATGGGTTAGTGGGTACATGATATTGAGCTACCCCAAATACCCCTTTGTCAATGAGTGTTTCCTACATAACTAATACTTTGAAGAGGGCCTTAGACTTATGTGGTTCTCCCCTATGTTTTGGCTTGTGTGTGAATCATGCAATGTGTGATAATAAAGTATAACAGTGACCTAGATTTTAATTTGAAAAATGTGGCTCATGGAATGTTCCTTCAATACTTCAACCTATAGATATATTTTATTTATGACTAATATGGGAAGAGGAGAGAATAGATAAGCTTTTCTCACTTGAGTGCTTGATTGAATGTTTTTTTGTCTCTGCTAGGTCACCTTGTGAGTAGGTAAGAAGTTGTTAGGTGGGGAATGAATGAGGGTTTTTTTTTTTTTTCTTTATATATATATATATATATCAATCCCTTTAGAGAACATCTTACATTAAAGCATGTATAGTGACCATAGGTATACATTTATCTTACAAATTGGATGACTTTAGAGCACTAGACACTTGCATCATAATAAGACACTTTTATCAAAGTAGGTGTTTTACTGGGACTCAAGTGTCTGGGTAGTTGGAAAATAGTTGCAATTTTAAAATTTGTAGATATGGAAGATAATAAATTTCATAATATGTTGGGCAAAATAGAATGCCTAGGTCATTACAATGGCATTGGCTGGAATAAGAGATAAGCTATTAGGCATAAAGAGATAGTGTATATGATCCTTTTGGTAGTGGGAAAGGTCTAGAATATAAAAGTACATCTATGGTCTATATTTTCCAAGTGTACAAGACTGAAGTGCTATATAATTTATAAATAGTGTCTACATTATGTCATGGTGTAAACATTCTTGATAACACCATTATCAACCATAACATGGTGTATAGGTCGGTGATCAAGGTATGCTCGAATGAATAATGAATGAAGATCTGAGTCATCATCCACAATCTCATTTTCATCAAAAGTAATAAAAGGGATTTAAACCATGGGCAGTGTATGTCATGTATAACTACAAATAATCCCTTCTAATGGGTGCTCATAACATGGTGGAGGAGGATGTACATTTTATGCCATTTTCACTCATGTATTATTCTGAGAATGATCTTGTAATGGATCACTAAACATCTTTTGGTTCTGATGGTCACTAGATTATGACCCTAAATATTTTGGAGTATCATCACATATAAGCTATTAGTTATCAAAAAGTTCTCAAATATTATGCTTCAAGGTATAACATTGATTAGTAGAATGCCCAAAGACCTGGTAATAGTCACAATAAGCATTTTCATCATTTCCTTTTGGTAGAGGTTGACTCATATAGATTTCTATAGGATGAGGGAGAGATATGAGGTGACACTCCATAAGCTTTAGAATTAATGAAGCCAAAAACTTGGGCAAACATGAAAATTATTTCCTTGGTGCATTTTAGAAGATAAGAAGATTAGGTTGTCATGACACTCCATTAACTGTAGTAATTGTTTATTTGTCATGTTATTTAGTTTCACCTTGTAACTTGGTTTGATAGTAAACTTGGTATTGGATGTATTCAATGTATTTGCTACATACTTAAGTTTGTTCAATGAAATAAGTTTTTTTTCATGATTGTGAAAAATATGACATAAGTCATCAAAAGATTTGATTTTTTTTTAAATAATAGACTCATGTAATAGGAAAATCAAAATTTGTTTGAATATGTCTTTAATCTCTTTATCTGCCATTGGATTGGTCATTTTATTTAACATCATCTTGTAGCTCAAAACATATTCATTTATAGGTTCATTAGTTCCTTATTTAGTCTTTGCAATTTGGGCATGGGAAACCTTTTTGTTAATCTTGATAGAGAAGTGTGCCAAAAACTAATCTACAAGAGTTTTGAATGATTTTATTATTTCGATTGGTAAATCATAAAACCATTTTACAGTATGTCCTTGAGGCTCCTTCAAAATAGTTTAGTCAAAAGTTTATCATTAGAGGCATAATCAAGGAATGTCATATAGAAAGATCAAAGATGTTGTTTAAGATTACCCTTGACATCATAAAATGTGATCTTAGGTGCAACAAAACCAATTGGTAAGGGGTGCAAATATATTTTAGGTGTAAGAGTGTTATGCAACACCTCTTATGAATCAATAACATAAGGTAACTTCATTGAATCTTTTGTAAAAGTTTTATAATTTAGACAAGATCTTACACATTCTGATCACTAAGGTTTGAAGTTTGAGAAGTGACCAAATGGGGGTGTACCCATAATTTTAGTTGATATAGGCATTGAAATTGGTAATTGGGTACCACCTAACGATTCACCATTACTAGGTGAGGAAGCCTTAGCCTTAACATGCTTAGTGATTTCATCTCTTGTAACATACAAAAATGCATCCATTAAGCCCTTAATTTTATTGAGATGAGTAATTAATGATTATTTATCTTCCATTTGAAAATGATTTTTTTGATTAACAAATTTCATTGCTTATAAATGAAAAATTTAGAATTTGTAAAAGCAATTTACAATAATCAAAAAATCATAACATAAAAACCTAGGTCAATCTAAGGTTTTGAGATCAAAGGTCACGTTCACAAAATGTTTAACCCTAATTTTAGATATGATGTGGTTATCCAGGGTTAGGAATATAAAAATTATTAAACATAAGGGTGATAAATAGATCTATAGCATGCCAATTAATTTCCAACCCCATAAATAATATTTTGAATTTAAATGCTGAGATATGCCAAAAATATAAAGTACAACTATTGATTGATATTGAAATAAATTAGAAATAAGAGTAATTATTTCATTTATTATGTGCATATGGGTATGGGCTAATCCAAAACTCAAAAATTCTTGGTTGAAGAATATTTCAATAACACACAAATAATAATGCTATCTCTAAGAAGAGATGTTTTATTGCTCAAAATTGTAGATACAACATATGCCTATCTCTGAGAAGAGATGTCTGATTGCCTTTTTAGGATACATCTATTTTTATACATACTTTGAAGGTAGGAGGAGGATGCGGAAGGTCAATAATCTTGAGGGAGATGAAGTGGTTCAACTTCTATGATTTACAACATCACAGCATTCGAGAAATTACTATTTTTAGAAACTTACTATTTTTAGACTATACTACTAAAATTGAAATTTAGGTAAATGTCATTTAATATTCAAGGGATAAAACCCACCAAGTAGATATCAATTCCATCTCACAGCTTTCCTCTCATTCTTAGCTTTCCAATGGTTCAAATGAGGAGTCAAACGGAGCTATGGTGCAAAAGTTATGGCTCCTGAAAGTTTTGCCACCAATTGGGGTAGGACCATTGCCCGAATTGTTACCTAAAGTGTTGCCCAGATCATTGCCTAAAGTGTTATCTAGATCATTCCTCCCTCATTGAGAAGTAATGATCTCCATTGCATCAAGAGTCTTTATCAAGTTTGGCAGTTATATCTTGATCTGATTCTCATCCACTAGAGCAAAACTATGTAGATCAAGCTCATCAATGTCTAGTTGTTCTGCTATGAATGAAGTGTTAAATAGAGGTGGATGATATGGAATGGCTACATCATTTTATCTCATGGGTTGGAACCTAATGCATACTTAGAATGGACTATGCTTTGTGGAGCTATGTACTGCCTAATTATTCACCATTTCTGTCTGACCATCAATCTATGGATGGAAGGTCATGAACTTCCTTAGCATGGTATCCATTTACTTTTATTGTTGTGTTGATTGTGTAGTCATGGCTACAACATCAGCCCTTTTGGATTTCTATGGCTTGACCACCATGAGAACAAATTTCTTTCCATTGATCAGGGAGACATATGTAGAAGGTGGTACCTCTAGCACCCTGTAATATCATGTTCCAAGAGTGAGGGTGATATTTTAAGTTCTTGATTCATAGATTCCATGCCAATCATACATGAATGGCTGACCAAGCTGTACATTGCAAACATCCAGATTGACCACATCACACAAGACATCATCTTAGAAAGGTTTTATTTCATATGAAAGAAGACACTGGTGGGTGACACGGAGGTTTCTCCTTGGACTCAACCATTTAATACTTTATGGCTTTGGGTGAGGCTTCATGGATATATTTAGACTTTTTACAACATTAGTAAAGATTAAATTCTTTTGACTCCCACTATCAAGAATAAAATGTAGAGGCTTACCTTTCACCCATAACATAGAGTGAAATAACATTTACTTTTCATCTAGCCTCTCCTCGTGGGTCTGTGATGAAGCAATGATGTCATCAAGCTCAACATCTACAATCTCTTCTTCATCCTCTTCGACTGTAGGGTGTGTATGAGGTAGAATAGTAGATGTTGAGGATTGTGACTCAGAAAGTAGGGACTTGATGGCTCGACATTATTCTTTGGAGTAAGTTCCAAATTTGTGGTAATCACACCATTTCCTAGTCTTTCCTTCCTTTTGCTTCCAAATTTGGCCTCGTGTTTGACCTTCTTTGTCACTTTTCCATTTTGAAGGTTGACTCTTCATATTCATTCTTCCATGTTTCTGCTCAATCTTCACCATGAACTTGTATGCCTCATTGAGGGCCTCCAAATTGAAGATTTCCATTTATCTCCATATATACCATTGTAGTCCACCATGATATTTGAGAACCTTGTGTTTTTTACTTTCCTGGATGCCCAATCTCACAGATAGAGAATGAAACATATCAGTGTAATCTTGAACATATTGTTCCTTACCTTGGCAAAGTTTTTGCCACTCTATGTAAAGATCATCATATGCTCCAATGGGGTAGTATTCTTCCTTTATAGCTTCTATGAAATCATCCCTAGTAGGTTCTACCTCAAGACCAATATCATCCATACTGAATCTCTTCTTGTACACTTCTCACCAATTTTTGACAGGAAATGATACTTTCAAAAGAGCAAAAGTGATCTTCTCCTTATCAATGAATTTATTTATATAAAAATATGATGACAATTGATCCAACCAATTTTATACTGCATCAGCATTGATTTTTCCTTCAAATGTAGGGATATCAAAATTCACCTGAACTTTGAAGGGTGTTGGGGCATTGAAAAGATGTGGGGTTGTAGATGAGGAGCTAGAATTTCCTATCAAATTTTATTGAAAAATTTGGGTGAATTGTTGTAGCATCTATGCTTGATGCTTTTGGAAGGCTTCATTCACCATTTCTTTGAAACGATCGAATGTCTCAGTGTTATCTGCCATTTGAGGTCATTTGGAGTGAATAGGTAGACTGTCTATTGGATCTTGTATTTTCCACCCAAGCTTTTTTTAGTCTAACCTCATCCTTAGGATCATACACTCTTAAGACAAACCACTATGATACCACTGATCCAAAACTCAAAAATTCTTGGTTAAAGAATATTTCAAGAACACACAAATAATAATGCTATCTCTGAGAAGAGATGTTTTATTACTCATAATTGCATATACAATATATACCTATCTCTGGGAAGAGATGTCTGATTGCCTTTTCAAGCTACATCTATTTTTATACATACTTTTAAGGTAGGAGGAGGATGTGTAATGTCACCAATCTTGAGGGATATGAATTGGTTTGACTTTCACGATTTACAACATTACAGAATTCGAGAAATTATTATTTTAAAAACTTACTATTTTTAGATGGCACTACTAAAATAGAACTTTAGAGGACTTATATTTGGTTTTTTAGGGTCAAAACCCACCAAGTAAATATTGGTACCATCTCACAGTGTTCCCCTCATTCTTATCTTTCCAACAGTTTATACGGGGAGTCAAACAAAGCTATAGTGCCAAAGTTATGTCTCCCAAAAGTTTTGCCACCAATTGGGGTAGGACCGTCGACTGAATTGTCATCTAAAGTGTTTCCTGGATCATTACCTGAGGTGTTGTCTAGGTCATGGGTTGAAATAAATTATAAGTGATCTTGATCAAGATCCTGTAACAATTATTAGATTCAATAATTTTGTATTTTGTGGCTTGGTATACTTATGTCAGATCTATATGTTGGTGTCTGAACTAGATGCAGGTGTCCTATATAGTACATTAATTATACTTGGATGTAACCAACTAGAGCCATCTAGGTTTTTTTTTACCTTTATTTGTATGTATGTATATCATGTGCACATGTTGTCACTCTTTGTCAGATGATTAAAACCCTAGCTTCCTCACAATTAGAGTGACTGTGGAAAAAATGGGTTAGTGGGCACATAGTGTCGAGATGCCTCAAGGACCCCTCTATCAATGGGAATTAACTACATATCCAATACTCTAAAGAGGGAATCAAACTTATTTATTTCTCCCTTACATGTTGGATTATGTGTGTATAAGGATTCAATATGTAATAAGCAAGTATATTCAATTATCTAGCTTGTAACTTGATAGATATGACTCATGGGTTGCTCCTTTAGTACTTCAAACCTATGGGAATATTGATCCTATGAGTGATATAAAAATAAGGACAAATATGTTAGGTTTTCTCAATTGAATGCTTGATTGAGTGCTTCTTGGTAACTTGCCTTGTGATTTCTTAGTATTTTCTAGGTGAGGAATGAATGAGGGTTGATATATATATATATATATATATATATATATATATATATATATATATATATATATATATATATATATATATATCCATTTTTAAAGTGTCTCATATTAAATCACTTTTGTTGACCTTTAGGGTTCATTTCATTTTCAAACTGGATGACTCTAGGTACCAGACACATAGTTAGAAAAGGGATACCTACGTCAACATAGGCATATGGATGGGATGTAAATATTTAAGAAGCTATAAAATATATACAGGTCTAAAACTGGTAGAGAAGGATAATTATTAGTTTTAGAGCATTTTTCCCAGTACAAAAGGCTTGGTCATAAAAATAACATATGGACAGGCTAAGAGATAATAAATTTAGGCATAAAGAGATAGTGAACGCGAGCCTTCTGGCAATGGAAAAGTCTTAGAGATGAAGGGTACATTCATGATAGGTATTTTCCTAGTGTATGAGACTGAGGTGATATATAATTCATATTTAGTGTCTACAATAAATAGGAAAGAATAGGGAAATATAGCTTAGTTGTGCAAGTGATATAATATGAGTTTTAGAGGTACTTGCTTAGTAATTGCTAGATTATAATGAATAACCTATTCTTTTTGTATTTATACTACACCTTTTGAAATGATCTAATAGAAGGATTAATTAAGATAATTAGGCTGACCCATACATGTTGAAAGAATTAAAAATTTGACTATTTTTAAGGCTCAAGTACTAGTGTCAGACCTAAGACAATAGCATCGATGTTAGTGTCCTAGTTTGGATGGTAGTGTCTAGGAGGATATAAATTTGTTAAATATATGTAACTACTAGAGTAGGATATAAATCAAATTTTATGTAGACTTGTGGGCTACAGGTGATCTAGGTAATCAGAATATCAGGGTCAAACTATAAGATAAGCATTTAGGCATAATAAGATGGTGAACATAAGCCTTTCGATAATAGGAAGGTCATGAACTAAAGGGGCTAATCTATGAGTGATATTTATCATGTGATCAAGACTTGGTTATCATATAAAATTATATTTTAACATCTACAGTCCTTAAAAAAAGGCACACATTAATGTCAATCATCACGCACCTAAGGTTTAACCCACTTATGAAAATATCAAAATATTACATAAATTAAAATAATTTATTTCTAATTATATTACTCATAATCAATCATTTACATCAAGGGAGATGCAACCTCTCTAATTTTATTTCAATGCTTGCTCACATGATATTATAAATGCATTGTTGGATAATAGTTAATCCAATTATACCATAATTATTATCATCCTCCTTGTTAATTAGGAAAAATCAAGGGCCATTCATTTTGTACTTATCATGGCATTAATGGGCATCGTGATAATAATTCTTAAGCATTACAAGAGAAGCTAAAATAACTTGTAAACAAACGAATTATTTTTTCAACAAATTGATCACAAGTCAAAAAAGCATTCATTTTTGTCTTCAAAATTGCTAAATTATAACCACAATAATTGACAAATATCAAGATAAATATATCATTTATAATTCCTAAACTAACAATGTTAGTAGGAAAAATCATTAACACAAGAGTTTTATAATTTACAGAATCCAAACTAATCTACTTTAAAAAGTATGGATTCCTAAGATACAACAAATTGAAAATTGAGCATAATAAACCACATGTTCATAACAAATCAACTATTACAAACACAAGAAATAAACAAACAACTAATTATTCTACATTTGTGTTCCTCTCAAGTTGGCAATTCTCTTAAGTCTTCAATGCTAAAATTATAAATCGAAGATGCAATAAAATAAATTTTAAACTATGCCTATAGCATGACTCACACATGTGCATCATTAAAAATTATCACATATATAACAAATTACCAAAATCTATGCATTCTTTTATCCCTTGGTTGCACTTTCACTTTGGACACTTGTCATCTTGATTTTTAAATTGATTCAAACAATTCAAAAATAACCATCTTACAATAATTTCAATATGTAATCTTTATAGCATACACTTACTATTATCTATCTATCATATTATGGCTTTCATTATACTTCAATGTTTATATCTCCTCACTTTTACATATTACATGACCATACATAGTTTTTTGTCCATTGGGGGCATGTACATTCTTATCTCTATCAAATTTTTATGTTATACTACTATGATTCAAATACACATACACTGGGGGCATATCACTTGCCTTCCCTCTTGCCACACTATGCTTCAAGCCTTGCTTCTTAACGCTTTTCCAATTATCTTTTGATTTAAATTTTTCAAAAATAAAAAATAAAATAAAATTTCAATTATGGCAAAAATTCAAAAACAATCATATATCTCAAATCTCCAAACAAAGATCAAAATATTTTCAAAAAAAAAATCAAGACCTTAAATCACTTTCAAATGTTCCTATCATACTTCTTTACATATGTTATTTACTTCAATTTAAGTATATGTAGACACACAAATTAAAATTTGTGCATTTGTGATACTCTTTTACACACTTAGCTCTAGACCTATCTTAGGACCCCTTTTGATCACTTTCAACCACCTTGCACATTCATCTAAGTTGATAAACAACCCTTGAATGTACTCATCCATATTCTTATCAAACTTAGACATATTTTAGGTCCTACCTAACACTCAGCATGATGAAACCAACCATTGGACAAGAGCACCTTGGGGGACTATAACACACCACTCTAGTGTCATTGCCCCCTCTTTTGTCTTCCTACTAAATAATCACTAATGTGTAAAATAAAAATCTATAGGAAGATTGACCTATGTCCTTAATGAGCCCCATTCAAAGGTATTTAAAATATAAAACTATATAAACACTTTTAAAACTATTTTACAAGGGAAGAGGCTTTCACATCAAAAAGTACCAAAATCATAACTGCACATTAAGAGCAAAGTACTCATTTCTCCCAATTTTGATTGCATACAAACCTCATACCCCAAAACAAAATTCTAAATACATTTTATAGGTTACAATACATGGTTAAGGTAATTAATCACATAAATATTACGCCAACATCCATCATATTGCATCAATTATTCACACACTACTGTAAATTTGATCCCTCTTCATAGTATCGGTATATAGACAATGCTCACCACGTGGGGTGTTGAGGTCTAACCCAAATTCAATTATTTATCCCTTTTTCCCATTGATTTGAATTGTCCTTCACATGTCAAAGAGCTAAGGTTTTGAGGTAAAATTAGTCATATAGTGGTCTTTGCAAGTGATTACAAGTTCCTACACCAGACACAGGCTCTGAAGATGAATGAACTAAGACCCTAAGAACCTCAATACCCTCACTACAAACAGATAAGATCACCTCAAGTTAGACATGAGTGTCATCCCTCTAGTGTCTTTTCTCAGTGTTATTGTCTAGTCCTAGATCTAGTTCTCAATTTTTGATTCCAGCCATTAGATCTCCCTACACAACAAGTTTTAGCCTTTGATTCCTCTCACAAATATAGTTTCTAGATAAGTCGATTTCTCATTATGTTTTATTTTTTTAATAATTTTCCATAATACAATAGTTTCAAGATAGTGAATGTTATCATTATTATATTATTCTCCCAAATTTTCATAGTAGTGTTGTCACTTAGTGTTTTCTATAAATCCTAAATTTGAGAGAACATATTGGTGAACCTAACTTTTATATAAATGTTTCCAAACCCTAACTACAAATGTTTCAAGGGTTTATATCCTTTTTTTTCCTATTCCCATTTTCTATTTTAGGATTTTTAGATCTATTTTTTTTGTTATAACAATAATTTTCCAAGTTTTAGTGTCATATTTTATGGCTACAAAAGAATCTCTTCCTCATAACCCTCAAGGTTGTGATAGCTACTTTCTCTCTAAACAAGGTCATGTTATCACTATCCCGAAGGTATCCCATCCTATAACTCTAAATGAAGTTGATCAACCTATCATTCCTCAAACCCCTCCACCTCCCACATCTCCCTTTGATGGTGTATGTATGCATGTTCAATCCGAAGCACATAGGGTTTGTGCTTTTAAGGCTTTAAAAGATCAAATCATTAGTATGGAAAAGTTAATATCAAAGTTACAAAAGAAAAAATAGTTTTTACTACAAATATTAAATTATTAGAACATCATATCATGCTTTCAAACAATCCATAATATGCTACTATTAATCATGTGTGTATACCTTCATATAGCAATGTTGTACCTAACAAAATTTCATATCAAAATGAGAAACTACAATAAAATGCATCTATAATAAGTGATTCAAATTGTATGAAAATGGATAATAAGAGTTCAAGTGAGATTCGAAGGGCAATGATTTGAAATAATTTGATCAAAATATGTCCTCTACATCCTCTAAGGAGATCAAAATACTATTGTGCATATCATAGAATGCATGGGCACCATACAAATCATTGTTTGGATTTTAATAATAGAGTACATAAGATAATTGATAGTGGTGATCATATAATTGATACATCACTTAATAAATCCACTAACCTTATGAGTGCATCTCCTAAATCACAAGTGACAGAATTATAATTAGTATAAAAATGGATAGCAAAGGATAATTCAAAGTAATAAAAGTTTCAAAAGGCATAATTAGAATAAGAAAAGATTCAACAAGCTAAGTTAGAGAATGCAAGAGTAGAAAAGTCACAAGATGAAAAGGAATAGTTACACAAGGAATGTAAAGCAATGTTACAAAAAGAGCAAGTATATAAGTTGTAAAATTAAATTTAAGACAATCAAAAAATATTCTTAAATGAGGGTTTTGTTTCTAACTCTTTTCACTTTTCCACATTCAAAGGAAGTAAGAAACTAAAAGGTAATGGTCAGGGGTTTGTACATACCCGAATGAAGTTTTGTGCACCGTATCCAGACATTGTAGGGACTCCTTTTTGGCTATGGAGGATGACACCTGTTAGATAAGAAGAAAACCAAAACAAAGAAGGCATTAGATAGGTATATGGTGGACTACCAAGCAAAGCTCGGTCCCAGAAGTGCAAAGACTTCCTTGTGGGATGACAGTCCACTAGTTGATAAAAAGAATGTTGCTTGCAAGAGAAATGATGAAAGATTGAATAAAATAAATAGAGATAATGCGTACCTATATTCTGTTGTTGGTCTGTCACAGTCGCCGATGTCAGTTAGTCTGCCAGCGTCAGTTTGTCAAGGTTGCCAACACCGGTTAGTATGCTGTCATCGGTTGGAAATATGTCAACGTCAGTTATGTTAACGACGTCGGTAGGGGCAATGGTCTTTTGGATGGGTCTCAGGTTGTGTCTTTAGTTGGTAGAGTGGTCTATGGTAGTCAGACAGTCTGTGCAAGGATGCAGGACAGTAGATAAGGTCTTAGGAGGGACAAGGTAGGGAGACAGGTTGTCAAAAAGGGTAAGGATATGGGGAAGGCCTCTCAGCCTCTCCAAGAAGAAAGTCAGGTCTAGTCTGGTTGATAGCTGGGTCTGGTTGATAATATTATTTAGAAGTAATGAATAGAAAACTGATTGCTGATATAATCTAAATAATTGAAATAAAACAAAAGAAGAATACTTAGCTCTTGTTTGCTGAAGGAGTGTAGAAGACTTGTTGCTGATGCGGCTGATGTACTTGCAATGTCTTTAGCCCAAAGTCTGGAGCTATTTCTATAGAGTGTCTGTAGCCTGTGATGCTTGGTGTGTGTCTGGGAGAGAGAGAGAGAGAAGTTAGATTCAAAGGAAGAGATTTAGCATTCGGGTCTGTGATTTAGCGTCCCAGCGGGGAAGAGAATTCGCCTTTAGGTTGTTTTAAGAGACCGGCGTCGGCCGACTGGTAACTGACGTCGGCGGCTAGAAGATGGGAAAAAGGCTATTTTTAGCCTTCTGCCCATTCTTCCATCTGTCAAGTTTAATTGTCATTGGAAAATGGTCGAAGGTGGGTTTAATAGGCGTGGGGATTAGTGAGAGTGTTGGAATGATTAGTCATAGGGTAATGAATGAGGGTATCCAAGGGTGAGGAATCCAAGGGTGAGGTGTTAAGAGTGATGTGTCATGGGTGAGGTGTCAAGGGGGGTGTTATTAATTCAAAATAAATAATTATTTTAAATTAATAAGTGTGTGGGTTAGGAATGTGTTAGAAGTGGACCAAGGGGACCAAGGGAGAGTCGACCAAGGAGTAGACACAATTTTGGTGTCTACAAGTTTTCAACCAAAGAGTTTCCAAATCAAGAAATGCCTACAAAATCCAATGTTATAAGCATGGTTTCAAAGGAGTCAACTAAGAAGAGTCAATCATTCTTAGAACCTTTGATTCTTAATCCCCGCATAGATATAAAGCAATGCACCAATGTGGTGAATAGTATCACTATTAAAATGAATGTTTGTAACATGATACTCTTACAATTTCTTGGATATGATAAGGAACATTTAGATAAGAGTAATTTATCTAAATAATTTATTGGATCCATTGTGTTACCTTGCATAGTTGGGCCAAAAACATGTTCAATGGTATTTCACTTATGTCCTAATTTTGCACAATATAACACTAAATTAGGAAGATCATAGATGATGGTAATGGGGACAATAATGGGTAAAGATGTTATCCATGTCACATTTTCACATGAAAGTGAAATTATCATAGTTTCAAGAGAAGATAGAGTTTCTTTAAAGCAAGATAAATAAATAAAAATCATACTTTCAGCTAGCATACAAACAAATACAAGTAATGCCATATCAATCGAGGCACATGACATAATATATAGTGAAAATAATAAATTAGAAAGGTTAATAAAATAGTATGGGGAAGTTCCTTATTCATATCCATAGATAAATGAATACAAGAGTGGCTTTCCAAAAGTTCCAAATCCATAACATGAAGATTATAATAATACATATTGGTATGATCCTAATGATACTTATTATACCAAATACGAATATGGAAATGATACAAAACCTAAACAAATGCATGATACTCTTCATTTGTGAGATATCACCATTCCTTTGTTCAATGTAGGATCTATTGATGGCGATAATCTTAAGGAAGTCATTTGATAACATCCTTCTCTTTATTTCTCAGCTCATTTATGCAAAATATACAAAAAAGATAAAATATTCTAGAAAATACCAAAATCAAGACTTATGCATGCTTATATGTACTTTTTCATACATTAGTTTATTTGTGTATAATATTTTATACATGATGTACCTAGTTTTATATCACACGTGCTTCACCAATGTACATGAGTGATTGCATATTCCACATAACACCATTTCTAGATTCAATTGCAGGTACTTTCACTATTACACACTCAAAAAATGCATTTATTTAGGAGTGTTGTGGAGGAAAAAATCACACTACTCTAGTGTCTCTCACTTTTTTATTGTCCCAGTAAGTTCATATTATCACCACTTAGTTCTAAACTAGCTCTCTGGGGGCATGGTCTACAAAAGTTGTATCCTTCTTTGCCCACTTTATCTTATTCATAGTTCATATCTCTACATATAATTATATCTTTTGATATTGTTCACTGACTAAAATTATGATATATTATTTTTTATCTTGGTTATTAAATATACTTAGGCTATAACTTGATTGTTGTTGATAACATTACTTAATCATGCATGCTTTTATATTTCTTCTTCTAGTTTTGCCTATCATATGCATTCTTTATTTACTTTGAGGACATTTAAATATGCCATTACCAAGTGGCTCTAGGCCTTCATATTCTTGATTGTATTCATGAGGGCATTTGAACATGTTTTTATGTGTGTTTTTAGTTTCATGTGTGTGGACATTTAAGCATGTCCTTCCTTTTATGTGGCTCTAAGCTTCCATTGTTTGCTTATATGTGTGTGAGGACATTTGAACATGTCTTTCTATGTGAGTGAGTGACATTTGAACATGTCCCTTGTATGTGGTCCCTTGGCCTTCTATTATGTGTTGTGTGTGTACTATTTGATTGTGTATGTCATGATCATGATACATTGCTTGCTTCTTTGCTCAGATTTTTGATGCCATGATGGGCATCAAGCATCCACCTTGCATTTTCAATGCCATTATGGATATCATGCATTCTTTCCTAAGTAGTTATAATCAATATTTTATACTTAGTTGATCAATTATTTGCATGTTCCATTATCACATATATCTATACAAACTTATTGTGAATGTCTATTTCCACATGCATTCTACATTATTACTATGCTCCATTTACATACATGATGATGCCATGTTTTTTCCATGTTGTCAATATTACTTAGATTTATATTTTATATCACAACATCATATCGCATAAATTTTTATTTTGAATAAAGTTCTTATGTAGGCTCAACAACTCACCTCAAAAGAGGGGGAATTTATAGAGGTTTGTATCAAAGAATAGACTTCCTAGATTAGTACACAAGCAAGACATAACAGTAATTACACAGTGCACATAGTTTTAGGCTTAGAAAATACACAGAAAGTTACCTTGGATAGGAGCACCACATTGGATAGGAGAGAATTGCTCTAATGTTCTTCACAGTATTGTTGTCTAAAAGCCTAAAAACTAAGCATTTCCAAAATTTCTTAGAACCATAGTTTTATCAGAGTAATATACACTAGTTTCACAGTCTTAGTTTCTAAAATTACTCAATTTTATCACATATTTGCTAAGTTTAGGAGTAATAATGCACATGTTGTTATAAGTTAGCACACATGTTTACTTAGAATCACAATTGTTTTACTCAATCTCAAAATCTATATGCATCAGATATCAGGTGGGGGCATGTGTGTGGCACATTATTTCCTCATTGCTCACTTTTTTACACTAGTCTTGCAGATAGAATGGAAAATTTGTGTCATTATCTATGTTGTATACACCATATCCTAATTATACTTAGTATTTGCACCATTTTTACATTGGAATTGAACCTTATTCCAATTATAGTGGTTGGTTCACTATTTTCACTAGTATTTACACCATTATTTGCACTAGAAATACCTATTTAGATTCATATAGGAATTACAATTTTATTTTACTAACCTAAGTATATGATGATGGAGTCAATCATACCCACTTATTGATGAATATTGGTGTATACATAGTCTAATCCAAGCTATTAAACATTAAGGAAACTACAAGTGTATACTCCACCATAATCACTAGTTTTACACCAGAAAAGCACAATGGTTTGTGCACCTAACTAGGTGTATTCATTCCTTATCAATCTCTAGTCCTTTGTATTTCACTTTTGATATTCATCTTAAGTAAATACTAATATTACATATGTTTCATCATAGGTTTTTGCATGGATCATAGTTTAATGTTGTGACCTACATCCAAGACTCCTCTTCACAAGTAAGTTTAGGTACGCACTCTTTTTATTTTTACTCTAGTGCTTTCACTTTGTTTTATTACTAGAATAAAAGGGGGTAAATGTACACACATAAATTAATATTTAAAATAAAATAATGCACTTGTGACCTAGACCTATCTCAAGGCCCCTTTTGATCACTTTCAACCACATTACACACTCCTCTAAGCTGATAAACAACCCCAAAATGTACTCATCACTATAATTATCAATGTTTGACATATTTTAGGTCCTTCTTAACACTCAACATGATGAAACCACGCATTAGATAAGAGCTCCCTAGGGGACTATAGTGCACTACTCTAGTGTCATTGCCCCCTCTCTTGTCTTCTCGCTAGATAATAAATATTTTAAAAAATCAAAAGCTATAGGAAGGTTGGACTATATCCATAATGAGCCCCATTTGAAGGAATTTCAAATATATGACTATATAAACACTTTAAAAACCATTTTTTAAAGGATGAGGATTCCACATAGAAAAACACCATATCATAATTGCATATTGAGAGCAAAGTACCTATTTCTCCCAATTATAATTGCATACATCCCTAGTACCCTAAAGCTTAATTATAAATACATTTTACAAGTCATAGGTCATGGTTAAGGCACTCAATCACATCAATATTGCACCAACATCTAGCATATTACTCCAGTTATTCACACACCATCGCAACATAAGATAACTACATGAAGCTTGATCCCTCTTTAGACTATTGGTATGTAGGTAATGTTAAGCACGAGATATACTGAGAGATAGGAGGTGAATCATTATATCACATATCTTATAAAACTTTCCCTTAATCAAATTCCACTTAACCAAACATTCAAGATATGCAATAAAAATAAAACAATAAACACACCACAAGATAGAGAGAGACACTAGATATAACGTGGAAACCCAGTGTGGGAAAAACCATGGAGAACAATATCAAGTATATGAATGAACACCAACTCAAACAATATTTGAAAGCACCAACTTGCAGGAGCACCAACCCCTTTGCTGAGCACCAACCCCTTTACTGAGCACCAACACAGCAACAATTCGTGAGCACCAACCCACAGGAAAAACCAACCCCTTTGTGTATACCACACAACTATCTCTCAATGTTGTTATCTCAAAAAATGATAGTTCATTACAACATCTCTTTCCTCTCTCTCACCTTTGCTCTTTTAAGCTAGATATAACAAATGCAAATCATATTCATCTCTCACAAATGCTCTTCTAAGCTAGATATTAGTATCTCAAATAAAACTCTATCTCACACATTACAAATGGCTTCTCAAGCCTTTATCTATAGCTTTCTAATGACCTTTGGCCTTCCCCCTTTGTGACCCTTCAATCCTCATGGAAAATGGTGCCAAACTTGCATGACCCTTCATATCCTTGCCTTTGAAAAGTCATGTGGTGACCCTTCATGAGCAAAAATGTCCTTCCCTCTTTTGTCTTTACCTTGGTGACTTTTCGTATTCCTCAAAGTGTCCCTTCATGAGAAATTGTGCCCTTCCTCTTTTGTCTTCACTTGGTGACTCTTGAAATTCCCCAAGATGACTCTTCATGGGAAAATGCATCCTATTCTTCTTTTGTCTTTACCCCGTGACTCTTTGACTTCTCCATGGGCCCTTCTTTTGTCTTATATGCAAGAAAAAATATATTCATTAATATTAAATATATATTAACACACCTTAGCCAAGATATATCTATTACAAACATTATTAAATGCAATGGGGCCTTTATCACCAATAATGCTAGACCTTTGACATCAATGACAATATTTCCAACAATCTCCCCCTTTGTCATTGAAGGCAACCTCAATCCTGAAACTACCACATCATATCACCTGCACATCCTGTCATCTAAAAACATACAGTAACTCCCCCTTATTATAGCAACCTATACTTATTCCCTGTACCTATTTCTATTATTTTCCCCCTTTGACATTAATGGCAAAGGGCCTACCTGGAGCTAACATTTAGCTCCCCCTCAACTAATGTTGAACTAGAATGGCAATAAGTAAAGGAAATTACTCCCAACTTCTCTCGTAGATACTCAAATGTATCTTTTGTTAGTGCCTTTATGAAAATATCTACAATCTACTCTGTAGTACTAATATATTCCATCTTAACCTGTTGATCTATAACCTGCTCTCTCAACAAGTGATATCTAATGGGAATATGTTTTGTTCTTTAATGCATTACTATATTTTTTGAAATATTTATAGCACTTGTGTTATCAAAAAAAATGGAAATAGTTTCATCATAATTTACCTTGATATATTCCAAAGTTTTCTTCATCCAGAGCACTTGAGTACAACACAATACTGCTGCAATGAATTATGCTTCTTGCTTAGCGATGATACTAAGCTATCACCAAGGAAGAAAGCTCTTCCACTTTTACTCTTTCTGTCATCCAAGCACCCTGCCCAATTTGAATCTGTATAAGCAACCAAAGTGAAATCTTTACCTATGGGATACCATAATCCATAATCCAATGTCCCCTTGATATATCTAAATATTCTTTTCACCAACTCAACATGACTATCTCTTGGAGATGAGTGATATTTTGCAACCATACCTACTGCATGCATGATGTTTGGCTTTGATGCTATCAAATATAAAGACTACCAATCATAGATATATACAAAGATTGATCTGTAACAGGTGAATCTTCATCCTTGCTCACCTTATTTCCTGTACACATAGGTGTGCCAACTAGTGCACAATCCTTAAAACCAAATTTCTTCAACATTTTCTTGGCATATTTACTTTGAGATATGAAAATTCCTTTATTTGATTGAAATATTTGCAATCCTAAGAAAAATGATAATTCTCCAAGCATAGACATCTCAAATTATTTTTGCATTCTATCAGAAAATTCTTTTATCATCTTTTCAATATTTCCTCCAAAAATGATATCCTCAACATATACCACAATAATCAATTGATGCTCACCTTCTATTTTGATGTAAAGATTACTATCAGCAAATCCTCTCTTGAATCCTTGATCTTGAAGGTACTTATCAAGTCTTACATACCAAGCTCTGGGAGCTTGTTTTAATCCATATAATGGTTTCTTCAATCTGCATACATGGTTACTAATATTTGAGAGAATAATTCCATTAGGCTACTCAATGTAGACCTCTTCTTCAAGATTCCCATTTAATAAGGAAGATTTGACATCCATCTGAAATACTTTGAAATTTTTAAACACTACATATGCAAGAAACATTATAATAGCCTCTAACCTTAACACTAGTGCAAAATTTTCTTCAAAATCTATTCCCTCAATCTGAGCATATCCTTTACATATTAATCTTTATTTATTTTGGGTTACTTCTCCATTTTTATTCAACTTATTTCTATAAAACCATTTTGTTCCTATCACATTATGATCTTTTGGTCTAGGCACTAATTCCCAAGTATCATTCTTTTCTATTTGATTTAATTCTTCATCCATAGCCTTAACCCAATGCTCATCATGTCTAGCTTCTGAAAAAGTTCTAGGCTGAATTTTAGATAACAAAGAGAAATTAACTTGCTCAGATTCACTTACCATCATTCTTCTGGTGTGAATTCCTTCTTTTATGTCCCTGATGATGTCACTTTCATTATGAATTCTTTGAATGTATTTGGATGGAGTCTTGGTGCCCTTTTTCTCCTTCTCCTTCTCCTCATCTTCATTTGATTCTTCAAAGCCTTCCTCTTCAATGATTTCATAAATGTCTAATGGATCACTGATTCTTTGTGTTCCATCTTCTTCTATCCTGACACTTGCACTTTCAACAATTTTCTTGGTTCTTTTGTTATAAAATTTATAAGCTTTACTTTTTCAAGAATAACCAATAAATATACCTTCATCTGCTCTGGATTCAAACTTACCAAGTTTTTTATCAGTTCTCTTTATGAAGCATTTGCTATCAAAAACTCTAAAATAATCAACTGTTGTTGGTTTATCTTTCCATAGCTCATAAGGAGTCTTATCACTTTTGACTCTTAATAAATCTCTATTCTAAATATGCACTATTGTACCAACTGCCTCTCTCCAATATTTATCTGTTATCTTGGATTCATTTAGCATTGTCCTTGCCATCTCTTGAACTGTTATATTTTTCCATTTAACTACTCCATTTTACTATGGAGTTATGGCTACTGAATAATATCTCTTTATTCCATGATCTTCACAAAAATCAATAAATAAATCTGGCATGAATTCTCCTCCTTGATCTGATCTTAAACACTTAATCTTCAAATTAGTTTCATTTTCAACTAATGCCTTGAATGCTTTAAACTGTCTAAAAGCTTTTGATTTTTTCTTTAAAAACATTACCCAAGTCATACGTGAAAAATTATCAATAAGCAACATGAAATATTTATCACCTTGAGTGCTTTGAGTCCTCATAGGTCCACATAGGTCAGTGTGAACAAACTCTAGCATCTAAGTGGTCGGGTACTCTTTTGTTTTGAACCACCTTCTAGTCTGCTTCCCATACTGATAAGGTCCACAAAGCGTGTTAGATGGATTTGTAATCTTTGGAAGATTCTTGACTATTTGCTTTTAGCTGATGTTGATAAGATTTTCAAATTTTATGTGACCCATTCTCCTGTGCCATATACAACTTTCTTCAATCTGACTCAAACAACATTTTTGACCTTTGATATCTGATAGCATATACAAGTTATTACCTATTCTTTGAGCATCTGCAACCAATACATCTGAATCTTTTCTTCTAATTTCACAACTTTCTACATAAAACTTTAGTGTGTGCCCCTGATCACACATTTGACTTACACTCAAAAGATTATGCTTAAGACCTTCTACATATAAAACATTTTTAGTTTTAGTTCTACCATTATCTAAACTTAGTGTACCTTTTCCAGCAATTCTGGTAGTAGTATTATCTCCAAATTTCACTGTGCCACCATTGATCGTCTTCAAGGTTATGAACTTTCTCTTGTCTCCTGTCATGTGCCTTAAACAGCCCCTATCAATGAACCATGGCTTTTCTTCATTTCTTGCATGCAAATTTGTCTTGACCAACATAAAATCTTCATGTTGTTTCTTCTGCTATGTCTAAACCTTTTTCTTGATGAATGGAGCCTTAAAACCTTGGTCCCTTTTAATTGACTCAAACACGCTTCTAAAATACTGAGCTATGTGTCTAAAGTTTTTATACTTATAATAAATTATGGCCTCTTCATCAAATCTTGATAGAGGAGCAAAAGAGTTGTAGCTTCTGCTTGACTCTACATGACTTTCCTTTTCCTTATTTCTGAGACTGTTAGCTCTTTTTCTACATTCTAATTTCTTATGACCATATCCATTACAATAAAAATAGTAACCATAAAAATAGGACTTGTTTGTGTATCTCTGACCTGATTGCCTTTTGTAGCTTTGATCCATCTAGACTTCTTTGTTTGAGATGACCTCTGTATTCTTCACTTCTTCCCTCTTTGTTTCTTCTTTTGTAAGAGCTTCAACATAGCTCTTTGTCTTTTCAAAATCAAACCCTGTCTTATCTGATATTACCTTTTGGCTTTCTAATATCTTATTCAGTATATTAGTACTATTCTCAAATTTTGAATCATTGGCTACTCTATCATTGAGTGCTTTATTTGTTTTATCAAGATCTACTTTTAAAGAAGTAATTTCAATAACATACCTTTCACATTCTTCTCTTACTATTTTCAACTATGTCGTTAGCTCTTCTTTATTCTTCTTGGCTTCTTCAAAGTGTGCTTGTAGATCTTCAATTATCTCCTTTGACTCATTTTCATTTTTCTCGATCTAGCACTTCAATCTTCAATTTTTCTTTTCAACAGCTTTTAACTCTTCTAAGGCACAAATGAGTTCTCCTTCCAAATTCACTTCGGCTTCATCCTCTTCTTCTTCTTGATCAACTATTTTTTTTTCTTATAGAGGCACCTTCATGTATGGCCATCTTGTGCTTTCTCGATCTACCTTCAAGCTATAAAACTTTTTCAAAAGGAACTAAATCTGATACCAATTGTTAAGCATAGGATATACTGAAAGGGGGGGTGAATCAATATATCATATATCTTATAAAACTTTCCCTTAATCAAATTCTGCTTAACCAAACATTCAAGATATGTAATAAAACTAAAACAATAAACACACCACAAGATAGAGAGAGACACTAGATATAACATGGAAACCCAATGTGAGAAAAACCATGGAAAATAATCTCAAGTATATGAATGAGCACCAACTCAAACAATATTTGCAAGCACCAACTTGCAGGAGCACCAATCCCTTTGTTGAGTACCAACACAACAACTATTAGTGAGCACCAACCCACAGGAGCACCAACCCCTTTTCTGAGCACCAACATAGCAATAATTCATGAGCACCAACCCACAGGAACACCAACCCCTTTGCTAAGTACCAACACAGCAATAATTCGTGAGCACCAACACTCAGGAGCACCAAACCATTTGTGTATACCACACAACTATCTCTCAATGTTGTTATCTCAACAAATGATAGTTCATTACAACATCTCTTTCCTCTCTCTCACCTTTGCTCTTCCAAGCTAGATATAACAAATACAAATCATATTCATCTCTCACAAATGCTCTTCTAAGATAGATATTACTATCTCAAATCAAACTCTATCTCACACATTACAAATGGCTTCTCAAGCCTTTATTTATAGCTTTCCAAATGACCTTTGGCCTCCCCTTTTTGAGACCCTTCAATCCTCATAGAAAATGGTGCCAAACTTGCATGACCCTTCATATCCTTGCCTTTGAAAATTCATGTGGTGACCCTTCATGAGCAAAAATGTCCTTCCCTCTTTTTTCTTTACCTTGGTGACTTTTCATATTCCTCAAAGTGTCCCTTCATGAGAAATTGTGCCCTTCCTATTTTGTCTTCACTTGGTGACTCTTGGAATTCCCCAAGATGACTCTTCATGGGAAAATGCATCCCATTCTTCTTTTGTCTTTACCCCGTGACTCATTGACTTCTCCATGGACCTTTCTTTTGTCTTTTATGCAACTAAAAATATATTTGTTAATATTAAATAAATATTAACACACATTAGCCAAGATATATCTATTACAAACATTATTAAATGCAATGGGGCCTTTATCACCAATAATGCTAGACCTTTGACATCAATGACAATATTTCCAACAGGTAACACTCAACACATGGGGTGTTGAGGTCTTATCCAAATTCAACTGTTGACTCTTTTTTTTCATTGGTCTTCACATGTCAAAGAGATAGGGTTTTGAAATAAAATCAATCATATAGTGATCTTCGCAAGTGATCACAAGTTCCTACACCAGACACAAGCTCTATAGTTGAAGGCACAAAAAACCCAAAAATATTGATCCCCTCACTATAATCAAACATGAGTGCCCTAAGTTATATAGAAGTGACACACCTTTTGTGTAATTTCTCAATGATATTGTCTAAACCTAGATCCAATTTTTTATTCTTGAGTATTTATTTCTCATTACACTTTATTATTTTTACTAAGAATCTAGAATATAATAATTCCAAATTAATGAATTTTATCATTATTATATTATTCTCCTAATTTTGCATAGTAGTGTTGTCATTTAGTGTTTTTTATAAATCTCAAATTTGATAAAATATTAAATAACATATCCCAAATTTTTATAAACACATTGCTTTTCACAAGGTATCTTGAGTGGGATACATGACACACTAATGTCAAGCTTCCCTTTTACCCAATAACCTTGCTAAGTTGGAGGCATCTCTTTGTTCTCCATGAACACATCAAACATGTTGTATCTATACACAACTTTTCTACCATGTTGGACAACATATCATATAATTTTTATGTTATTCACTCATACTTTAAAATGTGTTAAAACAATATGTTATTTTATAATAATGACTTTGATACATAAAGTTGACATAAACAAGTTTTATTTTCTATGTGCTTCTTTTCAAAACTCTTACTTTGTTGCATGATAAATTATGACTTGCTTGCTTCTCATATGGGGCCATTGGCTTTGTATGTGCAACATATACATGTTCTTGATTGTCTAGCATCATCATGCCATTTGTATGTGTCCCTTGGCCTTGTGTGTTTATGCAACATTTGTGTCCCTTGTATGTGACCTTTAGGCCTTTATGTGTGACATTCTATGCAATGTTATATTCAATACTATGATGCAATATATTTCACTTATTCAAATGATACTTGTATGCTTCAATGTTATATCTATCTAACACATGATACATCTACAAGTCAATGCTATACAATTCAATACTATATTAAATACCATGATGAAATATGTTTCAAACACTCACATTTTACTACACAACTATATCTTTCAAACATTATACAACTTTTTTTTTTAGATAAATGACTTGTAAGCTACATCCCTCATATCAAAAGGGGGGCATCATAGTGGGCTTGCCCTAAGAATTCAAGCCCTCATGAGAAACAAATTTAAAATTTTCACAATATGGTTCATATGACATGCATTCATCCTTATAGTTACAAGTTATAAATTTCAAATGATTACAAGTTTAAAATGGTTACAATTTACAATGGCATTCAGTATCATTCAATACAATATGCAAGGGGCATAATACTGGTTCATGTTCTGCTCTTTTGTAAATTTAAAAATAATAGCACTTTCATTTTCAATAAATAATTTCAATTTTCAAAGGTAGCAAGTTAAAAAAAAACAAATCTAGATTCGTCTAAAGCGGTGTGATTCATATAGTGACAATTGGGCCACGTTTGAGTCTAGTGATACTCAACATCTATAGTTGTACATTCATGAACCCAATCCATTATTTCTTTTTTTTCTTTTTTTCCATGTTAGAGTTTAGTGACATTAGGTAATTAACACTTTACCCTTCCCTAGAGCACTCTTCACAAGTGAAAGCATATCCATGATTAATTCAAAAGCTTCACTCAATAAGATTTGATCACTCTCAATTCTGCCACAAGTTCTAACCTTATAAGTTGACATGGTTATGGAATAATGATACCTATTGTCCTACCACTTATCCTTCTACCACTTTTAAAATTGTTTATTCTCCATCGTCAGGGAAAAAATAAAGTTGAAATCACCATATTTTCAATCCAAAATGCTCTAACAAGAGAGGACACACTTCTCCACTTTCAAGATTACATAGCAATTAAATAACTTACTCTTTTAAGTGTATAATTGTTTTATTTTACAAACTTTCAAATTTAAAATTTTAGATTGTTAGTCTTCAAATATATATAATAACTACTTTCAGTGGCATTGTTGCAAGTTTTACATTAAGGCATCTTGTATGATCAAGATTTGCATAAAAAAGTGTATATACACACTCAGGTTTTGCATCTACTTTACCCTAGTAATTTCACTTCATTACACTAATATAATAAAGTGGGGGGAAATATAAACACTTAAAATTAATCATTAAGTGTTTGACAATGTTTAATATTGACATCCTTACCTTACTTGGTCCATTCACCATTCTGTTAACTTGCAATCTATAAGAGAGCATTATCTTGTGAACATAGAAAATACCATACATAAATCTTTATTTCAAGCCTAGTCATCCCTATTCAACCCATATGCTCTTGTCAGACCCTTAATAATAATATTTATCCTTTTGGGATAAGTTTACAGTAGTTCAAATAGGGTTGCACTATGGTCATTTCCTTCATGCTCTAATGGTCACTTTTTCAAATTGAGACATTTCACAATGCCTCTCTTGCATGTTTTATAAAGATGGTTGCAAAAATATTCTAAATATTCCCCTATATAAGTACATCAATACTTCTATAAATACATTTATCTATCACTTGGTAATTCTATTGCAGACTAGACAAAAGAGCATTATTTCTTCTAATTTCAATTATAAAGCATTTAAATAGTCATATGCCAAGTCTCAATATATTTTATTGATGCTTAAGGGCATGCATTACCTTGAATTAATTTTCTAGCTATAATCAGATATTTGCACAATCAAAAATCACATAATCACTCTAGAATGGATAACTACATCAGCCTAAGGCCCATTTAGGCTATATAAATAACACTCATATTACACAAGGTTTTATGAGGATAGCTTAGATATTCTCCTTAACCATTACCTCCCTTTTCATTTGATCTCCTATTTTATTTTTGTGTAGGAATAAGTATATGTGTTTTATAGGTCTTTTTCATAGCATATCGACACAAAAAATTAATCAACAAACCCTCAAAATAGTTGTACAAGCCTAAATCAAAAAATTAGGTGCATAGTCAACCAAGATGTGGTCATAGTCAATAGAAAAGGCCACACTTCACCCCTGTCCTCATTTTTCAGACTTGTCCAGTTACAAATTTAATTCCTACATTCGGTAACAACATAATACTTAGGTCTTGTCAAGTAATTTTTAGTCGTAGTTAGCCTGTGACAACATAAATTTTATTTTAGGGAGGTTTACATATATGTATCCCTATTTACTATTTTTAGCTAATTTTTTATGTTACAAAATTTAGTAGCATATTATATTTTATTATCATGTTTTTATATTACAACATTCATATTTCAATAATTTAATATCTATTAATTTGATTCATTTCAACTAAAAATAGATTAAACAACTATCCATGATGTATACAATGCATTTAAACAAAACAAGTGCAACAAATAAAACACTCAATGCTATCAAGTAATCATGCATGTACAAAAGAGATCATGACTATGAATATAATACAAGTAAAAATTAAGGTATAAAGGGTGATCTAGGTAAGGGTTCGAATGATTGTGTGGACTCTCAAATATATTTGCTTGTTCATAGATTAGTGTTAGCCCAATATTTTAGAGCACTAATTAAAGAGGCTAAACCATGTTTGTAGGCCACTATCCCATCTCTAAGGGTACAATGAAAGTAACTTCCTTGGATTGTACACTCCTCTCAAATGTACCACAAATTAAACGGCTAAGAGAGGTTTATTATGGTATAAACAAGGGACTGTAGGTGTTTCCAATATACCATGAAGTATAGGGAAACTAAATATGTGTTTAGTTTTGTTTAATGGATTGAGTATTAGGGTAGTACCCCTCACACCATGATGTTGATAAAAAAGATAACCACTTAGCTTGTAACGATAGTCACTAAGTAGTTTTAAAATTATCAAAAACATAATTTTTTAAAACAAGTAATAAGTAACAAAAAATAAAGAGAAGAAAATTTAAAAAAAAATTGTGTAAAGAGATCAACAAATTTCAATCTGAGGTCGAAATAAGGAGCTTCAATGCCAAATGTTATTTAAGGTTACAAGATAATTTATTTAGTGCCAGATTAAATCTAAAGTTGAAGAAGATTGACTTGTGGTATCATATTTATATCCAAGGTTGAAGATTATTTTCTTTATGTCAGAAATTTATAAAAAAAATTATGAAATCATATGACAAAAATCAAGCAAACAACAATCAACGTTCTAAATAAAATATGAGTTTACTATAATTTTTAATGTTCTTTTTTATTTAACAATAAAATGTTAAGAACAAATAAAATATTAAAAATTTGATTTATATCTACATAATTATACATATCTGAGTGTGAAATATAGAATTTACATAATTTGAAATGAGGTAAAAAAAGTAAATTGATAAACATCTATGCAAACCTAGCTTGGATTTGATTTATTATCAATTGTGCATGTTGACTGTTGGTGAAAATGAGTTGGAAAGACATGTGAATTATGTTACATTAAAAAACAAAATTTTAAATTGTGTTGGGAGAAGGTTGCACTAGGAGGATAGAGTCGTAATGTGGCCTTGTATCTTTATTATAGCTACTCCCTGATTGATCGTGCAATTATATTTTGATCTAGATGTGTGCGCATATCTCTGAGGGTTTAATGTTTGACCGAGTATCCTAATTTTCTACATGGAAGACCTATATAATCCAAACCATGGCCCCTGTACAATAAACACAATGAAAATGAAATACAAAATAGGAATTGAGCAAGGGGAATAACTGAATGTTTTATGTAAGATTGCGATTAGAGAAATAAATATAATATAATTTAGATAAACAACTGAGCAAAATAGATTGTAAGTAAAATAGGCATTCACACACATCTATTTGTAAACATGTGAACAACTAGGGTTTTGATAAAAAGAGAAATAGAGAATGAATGAACACCTTATCTATATTTGGGCTATGTATAATTGTAGATAGTTGAGGTTTTATTATGATTTTGATTGAGACATTTTAGATCTGTAAAGGTGACTATTTTAATTTAGTAGGATGCAACTAATAGATTTAGACAATGGTCCATGCCTTTGACCAGATAGAATAATTTTGTCTACACTAACTGTAGAATAAATATGTGAATTAGGAATAATTTTGGCAACACCACCTGTAGATGCATTTTTACCCACTAGATATATGTGATTGTGCATTACAACTTGTACCATTATCTTATTTCCTTCCAAAAACCCTAGAAAGGTCTTTCACATGGAAAATGAAACATAAAATGGGGACAACATGTAAGAGGAATAACTAAGCTAGCCTTAGAAACCCCTATGTAAATAAGCACTACCTACATAGTTCTAAAAGGGGACTTGAGGCCAATGTAAGTCTCCCTCTACTCTGTGTGTGTAACAAACTCATATGTAATGTGGATCTAAATTCTCTTTGCCTAGGCCCTCTTCTTGGTCTAAGCATGCAATTTAGATGTAACAATATAAACTTCATATATGTAAAATGTAGATATTGAGTTTTTGTGTTGTGCTTATACTTGATTGTGTTTTTGATAGGTAGATAAATGTTAAATGCAAAATGTCTCTTAGGACTATATATAAAAGGCTCTTAATTCAAATTTCAAAACTCACTCATGAACCAACCAACTCAAAAAGGAATAAAACTACCATCAAAGAGATCCAAATGAAACGCACCAAAAAAAAGATCGAAAGAGATGTTAGGATAAGGCTAAGAATCATGGACAACCACATATTGCATGACAATTTAAAAGGATTACTTTTGTCTAAAATCAAGAAGACAATAAGATATAAAAATAATAAAGGATTAAGAATCCCTATGACTCACATAAGAGTTATAGGGAGGAAAAAATACTTGTGCAAATACAATAAAAACATTCAATGTGAGATATCAATAGAAAAAAGACACGTGACTAAGACAAAATATGCCAATAGATTCTTAATTCAACATTAAGATTCCATAAATATAAATTCACTAAAAGACAGAGTACTTGTGTCTACTTGACCAATTTTAGGTGTCTACATCGAGCTATCCTCAGAAAACCCATGTAATTTGAGTGTTACTTACATAGTCCAAAAGGGCCTTAAGCTGATGTAGTTCTCCCTCCTATGATGAGTGTGTGAATCTTGAACTTTCTATATAAATGCAATGATATAGATTGGTTTTAATGCTAGGCAATGAATACCCTTGACTAGTAATAAAACAATTTTAGACTTGGCTTGTGACTGTTAGAATCCTTTAGAATTTAAATTGGAAAGAATAGTGCTCTTTTGCTCAATGTGTAGTAGAATTGCCAAGTGATTAATAGATGTATTTTGAGAGACCTTGATGTGTTTATATAGAGGAAACTTTTGAATATTTCTATTAATAAAACTTTCTAAAAATGTGGGAGGGGTAAAATGCAACATCTCGACTTTAAAAAGTTACCGATGGACTATGAGGGATAAGATCACACTAGTGGATAAGGCCACAATGCAAGCCTATCCTAAAAAGATATAGACTATTAGGATCCAACTAACATGAGTTTATAAGCAGAATATGATTGTCTAAATGATGTTCTTAGTAGTATGAGACAATGAATAAAATAGTGAATGCTCTCGTAGAGAGTGCAATTTAATGAAATGATGAATAAATTAAGGGTAAAGATATCAAGATTAAACAATGTCAAGTATATAATGATTAATTTTGAATGTCTACAATTTGTCAATGGGAAAATTGGGATATTAGGAGAATTCTACACACATTGTTAAAAGATGACCCAAAACAATTACAAGATATCACATTGTGCATAAAACTTCTTCCAATAGATAATGAGGAATAAGTTAAAATATGAAAAAAAATCTAAATGAAGAATTATAAAAGCCTTATGAAAGGCATAAAAATAATTCAAAGGAAGAAACCCATAAATATTTTAAGTATAGTAAGGGAGAGGAGCCAATACTCGACGAGCACCCAATATTGGGTGCTCAATAAGTATAGTGTACATCCACCAATTAATGTATGAAAAAAGTCTACTTAAATTTTTAATATATATTTCATTTGGTGTTTTTAAGTACAGGGAAAGCCATATTTTAGATTGATTTAAAATAAAAATTTGAATAACATTAAAAAAAAGGTGATCCTAAACATACACATTAGGTATTTAGTAGTTATATATATAATGAATCATGATGTGAGTGGCTATTTTACACAATTATTTGGTTTATTGTACAATATTATGTAGATTATACAATTACTATTCATTTGAATTTATTTAAGTATTAGGTATTTCTCTCTCGTGTACTATTTTAATAATTACCCTAACGAACCTTAGTGTGTACTTAATATTCTTATATCTTAGAATGCTTTAAAAATGGGTGTAAAATGTAAATTATATATATATATATATATATATATATATATATATATATATATATATATATATATATTATATAAATAAACAAACAACAATATAACATTTCAAATGTAGTTCCTATATTTTTCATAAATAATAAAGAATAACGAATATCAAGACAAGAATAAAGAATATCAAGACACATTTACCTTGAGAAACATAAAACCCTCGTTAACAAGTTCAAATTGGTGGAGCATATACTATTTGCAATGGTTGTGTGTGAAATAAATATAATTTATCTAGCCACTAAAATCCCTCTCTTTATGAAGAGTGTCAACATAATAAAATATGTGTACTTAAGGTAGGGGTTCCATGTTAAGGGCTAGCTAATTATTTTTAAGGGGTATTGAGAATTTATAGGAGTTTTTTTTCCTTGGTTCTATGATTCTTTAAATTTAGTGCAATACATATTAGTGATAAAAATTAGTAGAATTTTACAAAAAAATATATATTAAAAAAAAAAGAATAAATGTGATTGGATACAAATGTACAACTAAAAAATAGGAGTAACATTGCAAAACTTCTAAAGCCCTACTAATTTCCACCCCTCAAAAACTTCTTCCTAAAAAGTAATTGCTTAGGTGTAGATATTTTGTAAATAAGTTTTAAAGGTGTGATAATTCATACATGTGAAAGCAAATTGTTCTAGGGTTTTTTTGCTTTGCTAGGGTTTATTTATGCCTTACGTTAAGAGCCGTGGTATTTTCATTGTTGGCCCTCTCTGTCATGTTGCATCCCTATGGGATATTAACATTTATTGAGATTTAACAGCTTCACCCTTTGGTCAAGCAATTTAATAGACTCCCCACCTTCCCCTTAGGTTGTTGAAGTTGTGACGGACGAAGGAGGAACACTCCACAATGGCATCGCCTAACAAATGATCAAAGAAAGGTAAGGATTCTCCTCTTGATGGTGTTCTTACTCAGCATGATTTTGATTCTACTCGTTAATGGCAAGAGTAATTTTGCCTAATAGGTTACTTCATTGGTCACATTCCTTCAAAAAACATGCCCAAATATTGGGCTCAAACCACCTGGGCAACTCATGGCATTAAGCTTGAGAGCACCCAGAACATGACCAAAGGTTTTTTTCTATTAAAATTTATTTACCCCACCCATGGAGGTGTTATATTAAACAAGTCAGCCACCTGGTATGTCAAAAAATCCCTCCTACTACTATCCCCTTGTACTAGATACTTTTTAATCTCAAAGTAGGCTACTCTAAAAGTCCCTATCTAGGTTGAGTTCTTGAGCTTGCCCTTGACATGTTAGCCCTTCTTGGACTAAATAATTGGATTTATAGGTTAGATTGTTACTCATGAGTCCCAGAGATTCTACTCGTCTCAACCACAAAGGAGAGTATGTGTGGAAGTTGATCTTTCTAAGGACCTCAAGGAATCTATCAAAATTCAAATTGACAACCCCCGGTATTCATAAATAATTGTGTATATCAATTTTCCTAATACTTGTTTTCACTACCAAGACACATACCATAAGATTGAGGATTGTCCTTTGTATCTCCCCCAAAATACAACCCCTACCAAATAAGTGATTGCTACTCCTAAGAATACCCAAGAAGATGAATGGCAAACCTTTGGGGGGAAGAGGAACAATCACAATAAGGGGCCTGCTCAAACCAGTCATAAGATTATCAACAAGCCTTCCTCTAGCTCTGTGCCTTAAGTGCTTAAGCCTTTGGCTCTACTAATAAAGGAAGTGCCTTGTAATGTGTTTATAATGAATGGTTAACATGATAATTCTATTAAGAAAGTAATCTAAGATGCTCATAGAGCTCCATATCTTAATTGTCAGGTGGATGAAAGTATTGGTAGAATGTCCCTCCCATACATTAAAGGCACTACAAATGTTTTGGCTAAGATTATCAAGAATAAGAATATTAAATTTAATTTTTCTCCATTTAATACCATTGGAAAAATGCTTGATAAGGTGAAAGAATTACACAACCCTAGATGGTGCAAAGGTTTTTATTTTATTCCTTGTAGTTGTGGTAAAGTTTATATCAGTGAAACAAGACATTCAATTCAAATTAGAATAAAAGAACATTGTGTTGATCTCACTCATAATCATACCCAAAAGTCTATTATTACTGAGCATTCCCATAACTCAGGCCATCACATATGCATGGATAAGGTTATTGTCATTGCTAAAGAAGAGTTTTAATTAAATAGAAGGATCCAGGAAGTAGTTAAAATTAAAAATAATCCCCTCAATCTTAATAAAGATGGTGGTTGAAGGCTTAGTGAAAATTGGATGCCAATCATTAAATGTATCAAGAATCACACCTTTGGTCAAACTTAGTTGTCTTATAGGCTGTTGACCCATTCCTTAGTTTCCTATATTTTCATATTTATGGGTTTGGTTGTGATATTTTTTCTCATATTTTCATCGTACATATTTTGGCTTTTCTTCTACTTATTTTTCCTGAGGATGGGCCAAACATTTGGCTTAAAATGTCAAGGTTTTAACTCTTAACATAGTTTTCCACCTTCATTTTAACATACCCCTTGTCAAAGAACTAGTGCCTATGGAGGTAGCACCATCTCACCCTCAGTTTCAAAGCATGACCCTAGTGGCAAATGTGTTTTCCAGTTCTCAAGTATCAACAAACATCTTCTCAAAACATCTAGATTTCCTATCACATATCACATAGACTAGGGTTAGTAAGTGCTTGCACAACCCCTCCCAAAACTCTCTAAATCACTCCTTTTTTTATAAAAAAGGGGTAAAAACTTTATTAAACTTAAAACATCAGATTACAAAAGCGTCCAAATAGCCCACAAGACAAGCAAACCAAAAACTACAGCCTCAAACCTCAACTCCACCAATATCTCCAACAAGAATGGGTTATAGTTCCTGACGTAAATCGCCAGGCAGTTGTTCCCATTCATCTACCTTGCGGCCTTCTCCCTTTTTCGACGCCCATTTCGCCAAACAATCAGCTGCCCTATTCTGCTCCCATGGAATGTGGGCATAAGATATCGTCTCCATGCAAGAACTCACCTGTAAAATCTGTTGCACTATCATGTCCAACTGCCAGCTCACATCAAAAAATTTCCTTTCCAGGATCAAGTTAATCAGGACCTGAGAATCAGCTTCACAGATCACCCTCCTCCAACCCAAAGCATAAGCTCTCCTCAAAGCATATAGGATAGCCAAAACTTCCATCTTATTAACCGTCTGCACTCCCTAATATGTCAAGAAAATAAAAACCACATATCCCAAAAAATCCCTAGCAATCCCACCAATCCCAGCTGCCCCTGGGTTGCCCCTAGATAACCCATCTGTATTAATTTTCAAAAGCCCGGCAGGTTGAGGCATCCACTTCCCCAACCGTTGAACTTTTTGCTGCCCCTGTGTACCACGTTTGACACAAGCTAAAATCAGAGATAACTCTCTTATGCCAAATCGTTCCAGCACCTCAGCATCCCCTTTCTTCAATGGTAGCATAACCTCACTCTTTGCTTCAATAGATTCCTGGATCATTCCCTTAATTTTGCTCCATACCTGCTGAGTCGCCAATTTTTCCCCCTTAAAAATCCTTCGATTTCTTTCCAGCCAAACTTGCCAGAGCAAGAAAACAGGGCCAGCATACCACGCATCCCACAACAAGGAAGTTAAAGAAGGGGGACGGCCCACTCTAGACCAAAAATCTACCAAAGAGACAGCGTGGATGCACTGGCACCACCACGCATCCCACCAGAAGTGCCATAGTTAAAGAGTGAAGGGATAGTGAAAGAAAATGTGAGAGGAGTCTTCCTCCTCTCTATTACAGAGCACACACTTCAAAGGACTAGCAAATCCCCGCTTTCAAATATTGTCCCATGTCAAACATCTGTTCCACACTAAAGTCCATGTAAAATAGTTACACTTCGGCCATGAGAAACCATTCCAAACTTTCTTCCACCACAAAACTTCCCCTCTATCCTCATACTATTGGGAAATCAACTCCTAATAGCCATAGGACACCGTATACTTCCCCTTGGGGTTCAGGGACCAGGCTAACACATCACTATCCATAAGAGCATTGCAACTACATCGGGACAGAATATTCTGTAGATCCACACACTCTGCCTCCAAACCAAGAATTGGCCACTCTTCTGGGGACTTCCATCTGACAACTGCCACCTGCCCCTAAAAGGAAAGGGATTTAAAGTCACACACCCTTTTCCAACCAGCTTCATAAAACCTCTGGGCCAGAGTACTCAGTTGATGATATTGGCTAATTATAGGAGGGAAACCATCCCACGAGTCATGCCAAAACTGGACCTCCACCCCTCTTGCATATCCAGAAAAGACCCCTCTTAATCAGTGTGGCTCCTTTCTTGAGAGTCGCCCAAATCACCGAGCCTTTACCAACTAAATAATACCGTGGAATATCCCTCCTGGGAATCCCAAAAAAATACTTGTGGGACAACACTCTAGCCCATAGTCGATCTTGCTCCACACACCAACGCCAGTATAGTTTGGTAGCCAAAGCAATACTAGATAGCACAAACTGCCATAATCCCAACCTACTAAACCTCTTTGGGCTGCAAATCGTCTCCCACTTAATTAGGCTCCACTTGGTCAAAGATAAATTCCCAACCCATAAAAATTGTCTTGTTAAGGAGTCCAAGTCCTTAACAAAGCTCATTGGTGCCACCTAGATCATACGACTGTAGATAGGAAGAGCTTACACCACTAATTGAATCAGTTGAACCTGACCCGCAAAGGATAACCAACGATGGGTCCAATGATTCACCTTGTCCTAGAATTTGTCTAAGATCACCCGCCATGACTCCTTAGCTAGTCGGCTAGTAGAGATAGGAATCATGAGATAAAGCAGTGGGAGACTCCCAATTTGGAACCTGAGGATAAGAGCCACTCTTCGTTGTATGGCTGGAAGAATGTTAAAGAAAAAATAGATGATTTGCCCTCATTAATTACCTGTCCAGAGGCCACAAGGTAAACATCTAGGCTCTTGCATATGTTAGACGCCTCCCTAATATTATCACTGCCCATCAAAGCCACATCATCCACAAACTGGAGATGGGATTGTACAAGGATTTCCTCTCCCCACTACCAACCCTGAATAGCACCATCACCCACATTTCTTTTGATCAATCGACCCAAGCCTTCCGCCAATAGAAGAAACAAGTAAGGAGAAAGAGGGTCACCTTGCCTCAATCCACGAGAAGCCCCAAAGAGATTAGAGTGTTCACCATTAATCAGAACTGAAAAGGAGGTCGAGTTCACACAACTCAAAACTCAACGAATCCAATCCTCTGCAAAACCAAAGGTGCCCAAGACCTTTTGGAGGAAGGACCACCAAACTCTATCATAGGCTTTTGACATATCTAGCTTGATAAACATTGCCTTCTCATTGGACTGGGTCATGGAATGTATAGTCTCAGTAGCCATCACCACCCCATCTAAAATTTGTCGGCCCTCTACAAAGCCACCTTGCTCCTTCGAGATAAGCGTAGGTAGCCACTTTTTTAACCTCTCAGTGATCAGCGTAGAAATAATTTTATAAGCAACATTGCAAAGATAAATGGGCCTAAAAAGACTCAGCCTATCAGCCCCTGTACCCTTAGGAATGAGAGATAGGAAGGTGGAGTTTAAAGCCCAAAGCATTTGCTTGTTCCTCTGGGATTCTTGAACAATAGCCAGGAGGTCAAATTTAATAATTTCCCAAAATTTTTGGAAGAACTCAATCGAGAAGCCATCTAGACCAGGCGCCTTTCCTTTTTGCATCATAAAGACTATCCTCCTTAACTCCTCCAAGGATATATCCCTCATCAAATGCTCATTCATATCCTTGGCCACCAAAGAGGGAATACAAGACAGGATCTGGACCTCTTCAGTCAAGTCCCCCTGTGCTTCCTCCTTGAATAACGAAGCAAAATACTGCACTACCTCATTAATGATACCTTGCGTAGAAGAAACAGTCTCCCCACTGTCTAACACCAAATAAGTAATCCCCATGCCATGTTGTCTAGCCCAAACCAAATTGAAGAAGAAGGATATGTTCTTATCCCCTTCTCTAAGCCATTCGATCTGGGCCTTTTGTTTCCAAAATATTTCCTCCCTTAGTTCCTATTCCTCCAAAGCTTTTAAGGCCGTGGCTTCCTCCCTCAGCAAAACCTCAGTCATTCCCTCATCTCGAATGGTTCTGGTAATGACATTCAGCTCCATTTGTGCCTCATTTTTCTTTTGGAAAATGTTCCCAAAACTTTGTCAGTTCCATTTTTTGAGTTGGTACTTGACAAATTGGAGAAGCTTAACAAAAGTATACATTGTTGTTCCTACAATAGGCCTGTCCCTCCTCCACCAATCCACCACTCGTCCAAACAGGTCCAGGTCCCTGAACCACATAAGTTAAAACTTGAAAGGCGCCTTCAGAGGCTCATGGATAGAAGAAATGACCAATTTTATTGGCCAGTGGTCTGAGCCCCACCAATCAAGAATCTCAAGGCAAGAAGACCACGAACCCCCCACCCAATAACAAGAGGTCATGAATCTATCTATATGCTCCGCAATGCACCTGTCCCCCACTCTTCGATTGTTCTAAGTAAAGCATCCATTAATTGGCTTGATATCCACTAAATTGAGTGCCTCAATATTATCCCAGAGCTGGAGAGAAGAAGGTTCCAGCCATGCATTACCTCCTCTCTTCTCCGTTAAATGAAGAATAGCATTAAGGTCTCCCGCCACAATCCAAGGCAAATAGGGAAATAATTGATGAAGAAAGTGGATGTTTTTCCAAACAAGAAGTTTACCTTGGAAATCTATAGGAGCATAAACATTGGAAAAAAGGACTGATTCACCTGACTCAATACATGAAGCCACCAGAGATAAAGAGGATTTAAAGGAAATCCAGGACACAGGTTGGATCTTGCATGGATTCCAGAAACAAGCCACGCCCCCCGAAGATCCATGAGCTCCAATGCACTTCCATGAACCATACCTCCATAAATTAGGTGCAATATTCCTCATATCATCCACAAAAACTTTTGTTTCTTGAAGAAAGAGAATATCAGGTACTTGACATCTAACTAATTCTCTAACAGCCTTTTGTCTGGGACCGCTATTCAGTCCCCTTACATTCCATGAGATAATGATCATTTTGGAGGAGTTAAGAAGAGCAAGTCTAAGGTCTTAACTACACCAAACTCCACCAAGGTCTCCCCAATCATCTTGAGTCTGTCTGTGTCCTTCTTATGCCCCAATTTAGCACTTTTTTCTGACGTCCCCTTCTTTCCCTCCCTCTGGAGAATACCCAGGTGAGGAGAAGATTTTCTTTCTTCTCTACTTTTGTCCCCACAACCCTTGCCAAAGGGTACAGGTCCTCTCCATTCTGTTCTAGGTCCCTATCTGTCACCTCCCCCTAATTCCTCTATCTACCCCTCAACAGCCATGGGTAAGGCTGACTCTTCCTAAAGAACCACCGAAAGATTCGTTGAATTAATCTCTGGTACTGAACCTCCCACGAACTGCTCCACATTCATTAATCCCAAAATTACTTCTTGCTAGCCCAATCTGTCCAAGATTTCAAACCTGTTGAAAGAGTCATCATCCTACCTCTCCTTAAGGGTCCTCTTTTGGCCCCTGTTACGGCTTCGAGCTTTCAACTGTATAAAACCTTCAGCATCCCTGCTCTCCCCAACCCCCGATTTCCTCCCTTTATCGACGTTGGGAATGTTGTTAGGTGGTAGTTGGGGATGTTGCTCCATTGGCTTAGCCTTCGGACATCTGCGCACTAGGTGTCCATACTCATGGCAAAGGTGACACCTAAAGGGACAGGTTTCATAGTCCAATTGCTGCACCCAGGAGTATGAACCCGCACTCATCTCCAGTGCATTAGGCAGTGGTTTGCTCAAATCAATTTCCACACAAATTCGGGTAAAAGTCATGACTTTCTTACCTAAATTCTGAGTTGAAGACCCCACCAGCCTTCCAAGCATCGAAGCTAACATCAAGAGAATGTCCTCATGACAACATTTAATAAGAAGTCTGGGGAGCCTAACCCATACCAGAACCTGAGTTGGTAATTCCACATAAGGATTAAACCCAGCATGCCAAGGTTTAACAAAAAGTTTGACCTAATTGTAAAAGTATGGCCCTTCCTTAAAAAACCTTATTGCAGTCAACCAGGCATACAAACGTGACCATGAAGTAGTTATTTACCAATAATGTGACCTCCATTTCTCCCTCTGGCTCCCACACTCTCCTGGCCCAACCCTCCAGAAATTGAAGGGAAACTTTCAGACCCAAAAACTTGCAATACAAAGAATGCTTGGAATAATATTCCACATCCTCTGAAATCATATCGAAAGGAATTGCCAATTTAGGTCATTCCTTGCATTTCACCAGGCAACCATTAATCTTCATAATCCTAGATCTGCCAGGCAAGCTCTAATCCATTGCTCCTGGATTATGGGAAGAAAACTCCTGACCTACTATTTTACCTTGCTGCTCCTACCTGTTCATGCCCACAACTACACTAAAACTTTTGCCAAGAACAGTTTTTAAAGGCTCTTGTTGAGCCATGATCATGCCCTCCTTGGTCCAGCATGACCCTGCGATGCCTCTGCCTGACGCCTCAGCCCTTCGCCACTCCCTTGCTCCCCCAAACTACACCTATGCACACCAACCCATCACTTTGAATAGGTTAGGGCACAGCTTCCCTAGATCGGTCGTGACCTGCACACGTTGCAGCCCGTCATTCTCTCCATTCTACCTCTCCAAATCACTCTCAAAGCCTTATTCATTAGGGTTTTTCTGAGGATTCATAGTTTGTGATAGAATTTTCTAAGTATCTAAAGTTTATTCTCTCTAACTGGGTATTTCTTGAAGAATATATTTGAATCCCTTGAAGGGATCGATGCAGAGGATATATCTCTCGACACTTGTAGTCTATGAATCATTTTTCATGGAATTTTTGAGCCTGATAGGCTCAGTCTATAAGTATGTTATTTTAGATTTTAGAAGTAAGCTTACAATTATGGACATTCTCTACCTTCAGGAAGTGAAGGTGGTAGGTTTCTTTCCCTTGGTTGTTACCAGAGTTATCTACACTAACAGTTTAGTGCTCTCTAAAGATTGTGAGGTAGGTCATGGTGGCATTATGACATTCATTACACCTAAGTGGTAGCCTCATTTTGTGAGTCTAGCAAGGACCCCACCCACCATGACATATGGGCCCTTTTCAATATTGAGAATTTCTTGTTTGGCATTATCAATGTTTATGCCTCAAATGATGCACATGAGCGATCAAATTTATGGTGATGGATTGTTGATTCTCTACCTAATTCCCATTGGGCAATGTGTGGGGAATTTAATATGGTAGAACAATCAATTGACAAGATTGGGACTCTACTAATATGATGGGCCACTGTTGAAAGGGAGATGTGGTTATATATGCAAAATAAATTTGGCTTTCATCAACAAAGGGCACATCAAATTCATCCTAAAGTCTGGTGACCTTGAGCTCATTTATAATTGGTGTTTTATCACTTTTATTAACGTCTCTTACAAAATCATCACCACGAATTTGACACTTTGCCTTAGATATACGTTGCCTTCAATCATCTAGCCTGAGCAGATGGGATTCATTCAAGGCTGTTATATTTTAGATAATGTAATTATAGTGTGGGAAGGCATGGAATGGGCTTGTTAGTCACACTAAAAGGCTTTGTACATTAAAATTGATTTTGAGAAAGTCTATGATCGCATTGAGTAGCCATTTATGACGGCTATGTTGTAAACTTTGGTTTTGGTCTCATTCTCATTCAATCTATCCACATGTTTTTTGATGCCTCAAATTTCCTCATTATTAATGGAGTCAACTTAGAACCTTTCAAACTCTTCAAATCCATCAGACAAGGTTGCCCCTTAGCCCCAACCCTATATGTTCTTGTCATAGAAGGCTTTAGTTATCTTTTGGCCAATGCTCAATCGCATGGCCTTGTGCGTGGTATATCATTTCCTTCGAAAGAACCCCAATAACTTCTCAATGGGAACTTTGTTGATGACTCCTTCCTTATGGTCATCGAGGAAGAGGATGTTGTGGCCAATGCTATGTGATGCAAAAAAAATAGGCCAACTTTTAGGAGGCTATAACTTTTCACTCGTAACTTTATTTGAACTCTTCCATGTGCCAAAACGACCATATCAAAAAGTTTGATTCTGCTCTAAGCCACTCCATATACTTATATTTGATTTTGATATTTTTTGGAAGCCAAACATGATTATATGAGGGTCCAAAATTAATGTTTAATGATTTTTTAAGAATTGTCTAGAAATTATATATTTTTAGAACCAAAAGTCAACTTCAGTTGAATTTTGTCCCATAGGCTAATTTTAGTATTTAGGTTATTTCAAAAAAAAATTAGAGCCACACACACATGTGAAACTTACTATAAATAGTGGCTACTAAAAATAGACATTTTTTTTAAATTTTAGATTTATTCAAATTTTTGCATGTCAACTCTAAATTATGAGTTGAGGCTTATTTAAGCATGGTTTGGGTTTATAATTATTTCAAGCAATAAATACGATTCAATTCTGAGTATTATTTCAAGATCTTGGCCTATTGGTAATTTTCTTGTTCTTGATAGTTTTTAGATTCATTATTTGGTTTCAGAGCAAATTTGAATCTTGGAGGAGTAAAGAATGGCAAAAGGATGAGGAGGGGTTGTGCAAATGAACCAGACTATACAAGAGCTGAAGAGGCAAGTTGAACAATTAACAAAGGTTATCACCAATCAACAAAGAAGATAAGGTGGTGATGAGGAAGACATAGATCATGATGAAGAAATTTAGTAAGAAGAAGAACAACAAGAACAACCACCATCAATGGAAGAGAGGATGGTTCGGGCTTTAGAAGGAAGAGATGAAGGAATCAAGGTTGATGTTCTAGATTATGGAGGCAATTTAAAACCAGAGGAGTTGATAGATTAGATAAATAACATGGATAAGTTCTTTGAGTGGAAGACTATGAGAGAAGACAAGAAGGTAAAATTTGCATGCACGAAATTGAAAGGTCATGTAATGATTTGGTGGGATCACCTATAGAAAGAGAGATAGAGAAAAAGTAAAGAGAAGATTAATTCATGGAAAAAGATAGAGAAGAAACTGAGGGAGAAATTTCTTCTTGTGGATTATGCACAAACCCTATACAAAAGATTTCAAAATTTGAGGCAAAAAGATCACAGTATACAAGAGTATACAGATGAATTTATAAGCTTTCCATACGAGTGGAGCATGATGAAATAGAAGAGCAGATGGTTGCAAGGTATGTAAATGGTTTAAAATTTTCTATTCACGATGAATTAAGCATGCATAGAATACTTAACATGGAGGAGGCTTATCAATTAGCTTTGAAGGCAGAAGAAAACCAAAATAAACATAATTTCATAAGGACATCTATTGGTCCAAAAAGAGGTGGATCCCCTCTAATAAAGAGAAGAGGTGGTTTTAATACCATCTTAGATGGCTTTAATGTCAATAATGGTGAATCATCATGTGATGTAGAAAGGCAAGATGATAAAAGGCAAGGGTTTCAATACCAACAAGGAAGAAGAGGATTTCAAAGAGGACGAGGTTATGGTGGTGCTAGAGGATGGTTTCTGAATTAATGTAGATCTTATGTCTGTTATAGATGTGGTGAAGAAGGGCACATAGAATTTGAGTATCCACACTATCAAGATCAAGAAGGGAGGTAAGAGGGTTGCCCAATAGTAAATCTAGTTGAGGCTGAAATAGAAGAGCAAAATACTGAAGTTGCACCAGCTGATGTTGGAGAGAATCTCACGATGAGAAGAACCATGATCATTCCAAGGAAGGATCAAGTGTAGAATAAAGAAGGTGGTGATGCATGGCTACGATCAAATATTTTTTAAACAAGATGTACTTGGGGTGGAAAGGTATGCAAAGTAATTATAAATGGTAGTACTTGTGAAAATATGGTTTATAAAGAAATGATGGAGAAACTAAATCTACAATGTGAAAAACATCCTAACCTTTATCGGATTTCATGGTTTAAGAAAGGGAATGAGGTTACAGTAGATTAAATGTGCTTAATCAATTTTTCTATAGGAAAAACTTATAATGATGAAATATGGTGTGATGTTATTCTAATGGATGCATGTCATGTGTTATTGGGAAGATCGTGGCAATTTGATAGGAAAGTAGTTCATGATAGAGCAAAAAACACATACACTTTTTGGAAAGGTGGTACAAAGTTAGTTTTGTTACCTCTTAAAGAGGAAGAGAAGACAAAAAACATGCTCTATACTAAAGAATTTATCCAAGATATGAAGGTAGTAGGTTATTGTTATGCACTAGTAGCAAAGAATGAAGAAATAGAAATAATGTCAATACCAACAGAAGCAACAAGTGTTGAAAGAATATGCAGATGTTATGCCTGATGAGTTACCAGATAGTTTACCGCTGAAGAGAGATATTTAGCATCACATTGATTTGATTTTAGGATCAGCTCTACCCAATCAAGCAGGTTATAGAATGAGTCCAATAGAACATAAAAAATTAAATAAATAGGCCATTGAATTACTAAGGAATAAGGTGATAAGGGAGAGTATGAGTCCATGTGCAACACCAGTGTTGCTAGCTCCAAATAAAGATGGAAGATGGAGAATGTGTGTGGATAATAGAGAAATTAATAAAATTATAATAAAGTATAGGTTTCTTATACCTCGTTTAGATGATATGATGGATATGTTTGTAGGAGTAAAATATTTTACCAAGATTGATCTAAGGAGTGGTTATTATCAGATTCGAATTTGTGAAGGAGATGAGTGGAAAACTACATTTAAGACTAGGGATGGCTTATATGAGTGGATGGTGATGCCATTCAGATTATCTAATGCACCTAACATATTTATGAGGGTGATGAATACAGTGCTACAAGAATATATTGGTAAGTTTGTGGTTATTTATTTTGATGATATTTTGATATTCAGTAAGACTAAAGAAGAATACTTACAACATTTGAGAATGGTAATGAATTTGTTAAGGATAAGTTGTATGCAAATTTGAAGAAGTGCAGGTTTATGCAAAATAGTTTGGTATTTTTGGGATTTGTAGTTTCAACAGATAGTGAAAAAATGGATGAAGAAAAGATAAAGGCAATTGTTAAGTGGCCTATTCCAAAAAGCATTACAAAGGTAAGAAGTTTTCATGGTTTAGCAACTTTTTATATAAAGTTTATTAAAAAAATTAGTAGTATTGTGGCACTAATAACATATTGCATGAGAGGAAAAGAATTTGCATGGACTAGAGCACCCATAGAAAGTTTTTAAATTTTCAAGAAGAAGATTACAGAAAGGCCAATCTTAACATTATCGAATTTTACCAAGTGTTTGAGGTTGATTGTGATGCTTCATTTGTGGGAATTGGTGTTGTGTTGAGTCAAGAAGGAAAGCCAATAGCATATTTTAGGGAGAAATTGAATGAAGTAAGAACAAAGTATTATATTTATGATTTTGAACTTTATGCAATTTGTTGTTTCCAAAATCAGCTCAGCTCATTTTTAGAACAACCCCCTGCGAAACTTATCCGTTTTGCCTTTTATCTCTCTAAGTCCATTTTCGAGACGGGTTTTTCTCGTTCTCGTATTGGCTCAACTGGCACCGTTTGAAATTCATAACATCGTTACATTTTTCTCAAAATGTGAAGGTTGTTACGGTCTCGATGTGATCAGGGGACCAATTTTTGGCTTTTTAAGAGTTAGCCATTTTCTTCTATTTTTCGTGCACGAGCGGTGAATTTTGCCGCTAGTACATTTTTCCCTTTGACATGCAAGGGTGGCAATTTTTGCCGCCCCTACATCTGAACCTGCATGGGCAGAAAATTTTTCCACCACTGCATTTTTTTATCTCTCACATGCAGGAGAGGCAAAATTTGTCACCCCTGCATGTCCCTTCTATTTTCTAGTGCAAGGGCGGTGATTTTTGCCACCACTGCACTGCCTCAATTTATGTGCATGGCATTTATTGCCATGCACGTTAGGTGGTTGGAGTTAATTTTCACCTCATTTAACCTAATTTTAGCCTCATTTTATTTCATTTCTCCTTTGTTCCTCCTACACTCTGCCTCTGGAAGATCTAACGAACGGGTAAAAGTGCATTTTGGCTGATTTGAGCTCATGGCGCGCGTGGTTTGCCAAGTAAGTCTTATATTTGGTGTTTAATTCTTTTCTCTTCCTCTTTTTGAGCTTTATTTTTAGTTTATGTTTTTGTTGGGATTTTGTGTTTGTATTTTCTCTCCCCTGAACTTTCTTGGCCTCACACACGGGCGGTAAAATTCACTGCCCTAACCGCGCCTTAAACCGTGCTTACCCAACACTTGCATCGGAGGCAAATTTTGCCACCGATGCAAGTTTGCATTCCCATTAACCTGCATGGGTGGCAAATTTCACCACCGATGTAGGCTGAAAGTGCACAGGTGGTGAATTTCACCGCCCCTACACTTTCCAACTGAACCTGCACAGGCGGCAAAATTCACCACCCGTGCGCCCGTTCTCTCTCTTTTTTCTCCTTGGACTTTCCATTGACCTGTGTGGGTAGCAAATTTCACCGCTCACACAGGTCGAACTTGTAGGGGTGGTGAATTTTGCTGCCCTTGCACTTTTTTGACCGTTCTTTATGCACGGGAGGTAAAATTCGCCACCCGTGCCCTTTTTCTTCTTCCCTTTTGATGCAAGGGCGGCGAATTTCACCGCCCATGCATGCATGACCATTCTTCATGCTAGTGCGGTGAATTTCACCGTACTTGCATTTTTTTCTCCAAATTTTTCCAACTCCAGAGAAATTTTCCTCTTTTTCATTTTTTCACTTCCTCTCCTTTTTCTCTCATTTTTTGACCCGGTCCTATTAAGTGCCCTTCCTTGGTCATGATCACCAATCGTGTGAATTCCCTAATTTGCCCACTATTCTCTAATTGCACAATCATGATTGCAGTTTCCTCTCAAGATTCTTGCTCGTCAGCACCCGCTCAACTGAAGCCAGTTCTAATGACTAAGGCTTCTCTAAAAAAGTCAAAAGCCATGAAGTACCGGTACCAGGGCATTTTTTTGATCACCTCGGTCACTTCTAATGTCGACGATATTAGAGATACAGAGATTGGCCACGTAGATATGGCCAAGTTCATGACCAAAACTAAGGCAATGAACCCAAGCTTTGAAATAAAAAGGATCATCGAGAGCAACATTCATCTGATTACCGCTTTCTCAGCAGCAGCACATCATATGGAGTTCGTCCTCTAGTGCACCCAGTTCTACAACAAAGAGACCAGATCAGTCTTTGATGCCAGTGGCAACGTGATAATTCAGTTGGACCCCAAATTCATTGATAAAGTCTTCATGTGCCCTTCTGCTACTAAATTACTAAGAATTGACTTCGTAGAAGCACATAAAGAGTATGACAAGGACCCAGAAAGGGAAAAAAAGGTGATGAATCACATATGGCTTAAGGCCCCCAGAACCAACTTGTCCAGGTGGCCATAAAAATTTTTGAGGAGTGATTTCATTGAAGAGGTTGGTGACTTGATTACTCTCCTCAGCAGGGTACGAGGCCTATCGTCTTCTTCACAATTCCATGAGTGGATGTACCCTTTCATCAAGATCATCCTCTAAGGGAAGTAGGTCATATTCTAGGGTGAATAGATCAGCAACGCCCTTCACGAGCAACTAACCAAGGTAAAAACTACTTCGAAGTTCTATATGACTTCATACGTGGTGTACATAGTTGCTTCCATGTGAACCTTTCCAAGTTTGACAACTGAAAGAGATAGGAAGACCACCCCAGTCTACTCATATTAGCCTTAATTGACACTGCAAGGATCAATCTACCATTTTAGGAGGGTAAATGATGCCTTCATAGTATTTTTGTGCCTCTTCGACCCTCAGCTCGAACAAAAAAAATATATGATGAAGCTCAGACTGTCGTCAACGACTATGACTGTATGTTCCTACAATTTTCCTCCTTTTGCTATCTTTTGATTGGCTTTTTCCAAGGCTATCCCCATATACTCCCCAGATTTCCTTTTGACAAGCTAGTTCTAATGGAGCTATGTAGACAAATGGTTGTCGTACACACTAGGCAGATGGAACTGAAAAGGCAAGGTTTTAGGTTTCTAATTGAAATTAGCAGAAACTCAATTTTGATAGCAGCCAAAGTAAAGGTCATGGAAATGAAGATGCAGCTAGTTACTATGAAACAATTCAAGAGAAGGGACAAGTTTGACTACAGGGGTGTCAAGGACATGATCAGAAAAAAGACTCAGTTTCATGAGCCTATGATTGAAGACATCTGGGTAGACCTAAGGACAGCCAAAAAACTCAAGGGGATGGACTATAGCAGGCTGACCTTGGAACAAATCGAATATTTGGGGCTTACAGATATTCCCTCCAATTTGGTTGATGATAAAAAATATTATCAACAAGTACCTGGCTGAGAAGGTTGCTGACTCTCCTCTTCCTCCTATCCAATGGTCCCAAAAAAAATTAACTTCACTGAGAAAGAGATTCAAATCAATATTGGCTAACACCAATGATTTGTTAATAGCCAAAGGGATCACGCTGAAGGAGTTCATTACAGGATCAGAGGCTGAATTTCAAGCAGAAACGAGGAAGAAGGCAAAAAATAGGACCAAGAATGAAGGTGATGTTCCGTCCCCATCTAGGCCTCACAAGCCTAGAATCATCTTTGTTTCCAAGAAGTCAAAGGTTGTTGAAGAGCCAGAATTGATGGCTAAGGGAGTCGAAGAACAAAGCTCCCAAAAACAGACAGCTCAGCAAATAGAGAAAGATGACAGGCCCTCAGAGCAGCAAAGGACTGAGTCTCTACCTTTCCAAGAAGGGGCATAGCCACTTACAGACGTCTCTCCTTCACCACCTCTATCTCCTATCAGTGTTCCTTCTTTCAGAGCCGCCTCTCCTTCCAAATTCATGTTTGGCAATCCTCAAGGCGCTTTTGGAGATACTCTTTGCTCCTCTAGATCTATTCTTAGTCTGGCATCTCCTTCTTTCAATATGAGAGAAAGCTCTGCCCTTGATCAATCAACAGTCGGTACGATTTCACCAGTTACTCCAACTGTGACCATTGTTACCACTAGCAGTGTAGAGGTTACCACAATAACACCAACTGTAGGAACCGTTGCCACAATATGTACTTATTCTCTCCCTCCTTGGATGTTAGCTTTCACGCCCAAAAGAAAGAAGCTAGCCATCTCTACAGATGACTTTGATTTTGGCAAGTTAGTGTCGGTGAAAGCTAAGGCCCCTAAGAGACCAAGGATCTTTTCAAAATTGGTTGAAAAAAAAGGACATAAATTTTTGGAAATAGCTAAACCACCACATGATGCAACCCTTAAGGGTTTTGACATGAGTAGCTATTCCATTTCTCGTGTTGAACTTGGAAAAGTTACTCACGAAGGTGCAAAAAGTGATCTACAGTCTGCAATAGACATTATGATCCAGAAATTTGATAGAGAAAAAGAGATGAAGGATTACTATAAGGCCAAAATAGAGCAGTTGACTACAGTATTAAAGAAATTCACCCTTGTCCCTGAAGTGGCAACCTTAGAGGCCTTTTCCATAGATGACCCTGTCATTCAAAAGGTAGAGAAAACCTATATGAAAGGGAAAGTGCTAGAGGATTACATTGAAAAGATGCACACTCAGGGAATTTCCTTACTTACAGAGGTTGCTAAGAAGACGGACAAGATGAAGAAAGTGAGGACGAATCTAGAGGACCTTGTCTCTCTTATCTCTTAGGACATTGACAGTACAGAGAAATATCTTGGCAAGTGGAGGGAAATGAAAGATCTGAAGAAAAGCACCTTGATTTCTATCGGTGTTATTTCTAGCAAAGATTCTTATGTTGAGATTAAGGAATCACTGATACACAGGATTCAGGTACTCAAGGAGCTGATTGAAGATCTTGAGTCTTCCAAGGATGCTAGTGAGAAAAGTGACACAGACCTATTAAATAGACTAGAAGAACTACCTTGTGACCTCACCTCCAGGGATAATCAATTTCTCTCAGTAGAAGAGATGATCTGAGGATTCAGGAGTATGATTCAGAGGGATTTCAAAGAAAAATCATTCTCAATGACTTCTCTGGATAACGTTTTAGATACTCAGTTGACTCTAGATAATCTAAGATCCAGGTTAACGAGTCATGCCAAGGCAATCACAACATTGAAAGACGCTGTAATTAGGGCCAGGGTCATCTTCAAGAACACCGTTGCGCCAAACAGTATAAGAATTCAGGCATCTATAGCTATGTACAATACTCATCTGAAAAAGTTTGGCGGCAAGAGCTGAACCTTTTTCCCCTTCTCTCTTCTTCTTCTTCTCTCATGCACTTTTGTCATGTAAAAGTGCATGCAATTTTGTAATGTGTAATTACATGTAAAAAATCTGAAAAAATATCTCAAAAGTCAAAGATGACTCATCTTTGACCGAGATATTTTTATATTATAATCTTTTTAATTTTGAAGGTTTCTCCCTATATATAGTGGGGACCTCTTTTGTAAATGGATATCTCTGATAATTGAGAGCAAAAACTCTGTTGAAATTGAGACACTTCTTGAGACTTTGTGCTCAACTTGTAAATCATATTTTGTTGAATGAATGAGAAGTAGGTTTATTTCAGACTTTGTGTTGAAGTTATCTGCGTTATTTAGGAAATAGTTCTTATGTCTTCTTTCCTGATAATCTCTTATTTGTTTGATTTAATAAGCAAAGTGTGTGTGTTGATATTATCTAAGGACATTTCTAGAAGATAAAAGAGAGACTTTGAGCTACTTTTATATTTGTGATCCTTTTATCCTTTATAGTTTCAAGCGAAGACTTTGTGCTTCGTTTCACTCTACGATTACGCATATTCCAAATCGGTGAAGGAGACAACGGAAGACTTTGTGCTTACGTAGGTTTCTTTGTTAACTTTGTTACTTACTTTAGGTGATTTTCTCCTCTACGCTGGATACCATTCCTGAAAGAAGAGGAATGTTTTTGGCCAATGACCAGGATTTCTCTCTCTTGTTCTTTGGACATCACCTCTAAAAAAAGAGAGGTGGATGCTGTTATACCACCCCAAGTATTATTTTTTGCTTGATTATATATACATATAGCGTATAAATATTCATAGGGAACCTCCCCTTGATGAGAGGAGAGATTTACCTCGTCTAGATCTGGTAAACCCACACTTTTCATGGTGTAAATCTCTCTATGATGTGGTTGATATACCCATTTTGTCATCAGTTAGTTGACGACAAAATATTCAGCCAATAGTTTTTGGCGACTTTGCTGGAGAAGAGCGCGCAGTTTGAAGTCTCAAACTTCAAGCTGAAGCAGATCTTGCTCTTTTCTATTTTTTATTCTATAATTTGGCAACTCTGCATTATACCAGAGGCCAAAAATCCCAAGGTGTTGTTGACCCTGCTTTTGAGTTGGTGCAGCAGAGTAATTTTGAGTTGTTTCCTCCACAACCTCACCTTAGACGAACTAGGAACCTTCCTCCTAGCCCTACCAGACCACCAACACAAAGCAGACCTTTTTCTGCTGCTAGCTGAGCTTTATCTATCTAAGTTCCACCTGGATTAGTGATTCCACTTTTGCATAATCAAATCATGGTTCAAGGCCCCTGAGGTAATTCTTTCAGTCCATTAAATTTGATTCCACCTCTGCATGAGCTTTTGCACAGTTTAAGGAAGAATTTCCCTAAAATTTTTGGTGATGGGAAGGTTCACCCTGATGAACACATTGCTGCTTCTAGCATAACCTGCGACGTCATAGGTGTAGAATTCAAAGACGTAGCAGTCAGGTTATTCGTAGAGACACTACAAGGCACTATTGTAGACTGGTTCTACCACCTACAGACTGGATCAATGACTGATTGGGACACCCTGAAAGATAAATTTGAAGTTAGATTCAAGCCTGTAGAAGATGCACATGCATTGCTGGCCCAGCTCACTTAGATAAAGAAAGAGCCTCATGAGCCTATGAGGGATTTTATTGCCAGGTTCGATAAGTTGCGGCATAGAATTTCCTTGATCGCCCAGTCGACGCCTCAGAATCTCAAATGCTTCTTCATCAATTCACAATTACCTGAAGTAGGTTTCTTGTTGAGACGGGCCAGACACATAGACCTCGTTATTGCTCAAAACTTGGCTACTGAGGTAGAAGATGACCTTATTTTGGAAGGAAAGATAAGGAGAGACCCTAATAAAGGTAAATCCTCTTCATCTTTTGAGTATTCACCTGGAACCACCACTGACCCGATGATACAAAAGCTATCAAATGAAATGCTAGCTCTTAAAAAGCAAATGGCACAAGGAATGTCATCTGCTCCTGCATATAGAGATATGTCCAAGAGGACATTTCAGAATCAGGTGTACCAAGGCAATGCTGCAAGAAATCAAGGACAGCAAAATCGCCTTCCCCCTCCACAGAGGAACCTCGCCCTTGAAGTGCCTCTAAACAACTTGATGGTCAGATATCTAGAAGCTGAAGCAGATTTCTCATTTCAGCTCGAGTTAAATCTCGAAGATAATGCTAATCTCTTCACTGAAGTATAAGAAGAATTAACTGGTGAATCCAATATTGGTTTCTTGGATTATTAGGATGAAGCTGAAAGTAAAGGAGAAGGGTTGGACAGATCTTATGCTATTTTCACCAGATCTCAAAGCCAGTTAGCTCCACAGGCTGACCAAAAAAAAGCAGGAGATGAACCTCAGCCGGTGGTTTCTATCGCTAAATGAGGGATTCCATTGCCTCTTCAATCAAAAGATCAGGGAACTCACAAAAAAGTAAGTACCTCCAACCGTCTTATACCTTCCACCTCTATTGCTCAGACCAGTGCCACACCTACTAAAGATCTAGATGATGGACTCTCTTCCTCTGTTTTAAATTCTTTTCAATTATTTGATATAATTGATCACGCCAAGAAGACTAAGATCCAAATGATGAAAATAGAGTATTTGAGAGCTAACCCTGAACAATTTGATAGGTTGGTGGAATATGTGAAAAATAAGGCCATCTTCACATGACAAGATTCTTCAAAGGTCATTCATGATCCCCCCAAGAATAAGTCCACCCAGAATAATCTTGTCGTGACTCCTCCAGTTGCTCTCGGAAAAATAGAACCTTTTTATGTTTTCCTACTTATTAATGGTTATAAATTGAGTAATTACATAATAGACTCTTGAGCCTCGAATAATGTCATGCCCGCCATGGTGGCAGATTTCCTAGGTCTAACTTTGACCAAAACTTTTAGAATGTGTTTTCCTATGGAAAACAAGCAAGTCCCACTCTTTGGTCAGATAAAAGATGCCCAATTTACTTTCGCAACTTTTCCAAAAAAGAAGATAAAAATGAGGGTTCTAGTGGCCGATGTTCCAACTTCTTATGGTGTCCTGCTTAGGCAGAATTTTTGCAAGGATGTTGGAGGTGAGCTAAGCATGGACTTGTCAAAGGCGATGATCCTAATTCAAGGTGTTTTGAAGAAATTACTTCCTAAAAAAGAGGCAAGATATGTAGTCACCTGATCATCAGCACCAGAAGCTCAAATTTTATTTGAGTCTTCTGGCATGGGCAACTACTTCCTATCTACGGACGAAGTCCATGAGGCATCCGATGAAACTCCTACAGGTGACAACTTAGAAATGTGTTCAACTGACACAGTGGGAGAATCGGCACACCAAAATGAATGCATGGAAGAATCTCTTCCCCCAAATGAAGAAATTTTCCAAGAAAAAGTGGTGTCTAATGAGGTATGGATCTTAGAATTTGACGACAGCTACTCTTATACCGATTCAAGAGCTAGAGTTGTGTTGGTATCTCCTCAGAGAGATATTGTTCCTTTATCCTACAAGTTGCAGTTCAACAACACCAACAATGCGGATGAGTATGAATCCATGTTACTCGGAACATAGGCTGCTAGAGAAAAAGGTATTAAACTACTCCATGCTAAAGGGGACGCTGAATTGATGGTTTGCTAGGTAATAAACCTCTATCAAATCAAAAATGAAAGATTGCGCCACTATCGCAATCTTGTTTGGGACCACATTAAAAATTTTGACACTTTTAACATCTCTGCCGTTCCAAGAGAATTCAATGACCGGGCGGATGCATTAGTTGTTTCTGCTAATCTCTTGGTTCTCCACCTAGATTTTAAAGGAAATAAGTACACTATTGAACTGGTCTTTCGACCAAGTGTACCTAATAATGTCGGCCATTGACAAGTATTCAACAATGACGACCAAATCCTCACCTTCTTAGAGTAAAGGGACAGCTTCAAACAACTGCACTTTGAAGGTAGTGAACTTCGAGAATGCGAAGCAACTTCTGAATCAAATGCGAACACATGTGAGGATTTTCTGCAGCTAAAAGGGAATAAGATTCTCAAAGGCCTAGTTTCTCTAGAGAAATTATTTGATAACTATGACAGGTTTATTAAACAACAACGAACAGAGTCAAACTCCTCCCAAGATTTTGATCAAGTAAACTTGGGAACCAAGGGAGATCCTAAGATGATAAACATTGGAAAATGTTGCACTCCCAAAGAGAGATTCAAGCTTGTCGATCTACTCTATCAATATATAGACGTCTTGGCTTATTCCTATGACGACCTGAAATCACTCAAGCCTAATGACATTTGCCAAGACATTCCTCTTAAGGCAAATTTTGTGCCTTACAAGCAAAAGTCCAGGCAATATAATCCAAAGATCTCATGTACTATTTTAGTCGAAATACAAAAAATGCTTGATGCCCAGATAATTTTTCCAATCCATCACTCTACATGGATTGCCAACATAGTGCCTCTCAGAAAGAAAAATAGTGAAATTCAAATCTGTGTGGATTTCAAGAATTTGAATCAGTTATCTTTAAAAGATAATTACCCCCTCCCTATCATGGATCAAGTTCTACAAATGGTAACAAGTTTAGAGATGTTATCAATGCTAGATGGTTTTTCGAGATACAATCAGGTTGAAGTTGGAAAAATAGATCAGCATAAGACTGCTTTTACCACACCTTGGGGCACCTTCGCTTATCGAAGAATGCCTTTCGATTTGATAAATGCAGGTGCCACATTTCAAAGAGCGATGGACCTCACTTTCAAGGATGAGATGGGTAAGTTCATTGTAGTATATCTGGATGATTTGACGGTATTTTCAAAGCACCATTCTGACTATGTTCACCATTTATAAAGAATATTGGAACGCTGTTGTCAGAACGGTATTTCTCTAAATCCAAAAAAAATTGTCTTTGGGGTGACTGAAGGGAAACTTCTCAGACACTTTGTGTCTCGAGAAGGTATTATAATTGACTCAAAAAGAGTCAAATCTATCTAAGAACTTACTCTGCCTACCAGTAAAATTGCGGTTCACTCTTTCTTCAAAAAGGTGAATTTTCTTCGAAGGTTCATCCCTGAGTTCGCTGAGAAGACTCGTCACATCATCAATATGATGAAAGACAATGCTATCTTTAGGTGGACCATAGAGGGCAAATTAGCCTACAGAGACATCAAAGAAGCAATCACTTGTGCACCAATCTTAGTTTGTCTAGACTACACCAAGAGCTTTAAAATATACAGTTATGCTTCAGAACATACACTCTCAGTGATTTTAGTTCAGCAGAACCAAGGAGTAAAATCTCCTATTTCCTTTATGAGTTGTCCACTCAAGGCTCATGAGCTGAAATATTCTAACATGGAAAAGCATGCATATGCGATGGTTAAAGTGATCAAGCATTTTATATTTTATATCCTGAACTCGCACATTGAAGTTTTCGTGCCTAATACAACAGTGAAGTCTATTTTGACTCAACAGGAGTTTGGAACGAAGAGGGGTAATTGGATCACCAAGATTCAAGAGTTTGATCTGGACATCAAACCTACCAAATTCATGTAGGGAAAGGGTCTTTTTCAGTTAATTGCCAACAATATTCCTGAGAAAGCAAAAAATGAAGAAATAGAGATCGAAGGCGTACCCACAGTCCTCTTTGTTGCCACTATTGATGAGTGGTATTTCGACATCACCTATTTTCTAACTTACGATGAGTGTCTCGCTCATCTCTCCTATAAGAAAAAATAGAATGTTAAACTGAAAGCTGTTAGCTATGTTTTGTGGGATAATGGTCTATACAAAAGGAACCTGGATGGGGCATTTCTTCGTTGTGTCGATAAAGTACAACAAGATAAACTATTGGAGTCTTTCCACGATTTGGCTTGTGGAGGGCATTTTTTTGCACCAGTGACAGCACATAAGATTTTGCGAGCAAGGTACTATTAGCCTACACTATTTTAAGATGCTTATAAATGGGTGCATAGATGCGAATTGTGTCAATAGTTCATCGAAAAGCCCTAACTGGCTGCATTATCTCTCAAGCCAGGAATAGTCGAAGAACCTTTCCAGCAGTGGGGTATTGATTTCATTAGCACAGTTAATCCATCTTCGAGTGCCAGACATGACTATGTCCTCACAGTGACTGATTACTTTACCAAATAGGTAGAGGCCATCCCAACCAAGCACGCTACGTCTGAAGTAGTGTGCAATTTTCTCAAAGAAAATTGCATCTCTCAGTTTGGAGTTTTGCTCAAAATTGTAACAAATAATGCAGCCTATTTCTCTTCACATGAAATTACTAAATTCTGCTTCTATTATGGGATTACCCTATCCCACACTTCAGATTATTTCCCATAGGGAAATGGCCAAGCAGAATCGAGCAATAAGAATTTGGTCGCTATTATCAAAAAATTGGTAGATGTTAATCAAAAAAATGGCACAAAGCACTATTTGATGCTTTATGGGCAAATCGGATTACACCCAAGAGGGCCATAAGTATGCCACCTTTCTAACTTTTGTATGGCTTAAATGTGGAGATACCCCTCACTCTAGAACTACCAGTGCTCAGATTAGCCAAAGCAATCAAAGATTCAACCTTCAAAAGTTCGATCGATAAAAGAATCATGTGTCTGACCAAACTGAATGAATAGCGAACCATGGTGGTGGATCGAATTACGACACATCAGAACCAGGTCAAGAAACTTTTTGATAAAAAGGCTAAGCTCTGTGATTTTCAAATCAAAGATCAAGTCTTGTTATGGGACAAGAGGAGAGAAGCAAAGGGAATACACGACAAATTTGACTCCTTATGGAGAGGTCCGTTCGCCATTCGACAACTCTGCAGAGAAAATAGCTTCTTGTTGGAGTATCAGGATGGAACACCATTTGCACTACCCCATAGTGGGCAACATCTGAAGTTGTTAAATCCTTGAAGCTTAGATGGATCTACTTGTATATATATAGTTTTTACGTTTTATCTAATTTTTTTTCATTTTTAGATTGACTCCGTAGCCCAATGGCTTGGATGAAGGCACTTAAAGACTGGTTTATACTCTTGTTGATCATTTCAATTAACAAAAGTTTCTCAATAGGAGCCAACTGTTGTTTTCAAAATCAGCGCAGCTCATTTTTGAAACAACCCCCTGTGAAACTTATCCGTTTCACCTTTTGTCTCTTTAAGTCCATTTTTGAGACATGTTTTTCTCATTCTCGTATTGGCTCAACTGGCACCGTTATAAATTTGTAACATCGTTACGTTTTCTTTAAAATGTGAAGGTTGTTACGGTCTCGATGCGATCAGGGAACCAATTTTTGGCTTTTTCAGAGTTAGCCATTTTCTTCTATTTTTCGTGCACAAACGGTGAATTTCGCCACTAGTACATTTTTCTCTTTGACATGCAAGGGCGGCGATTTTTGCCACCCCTGCATCTGAACCTGCACGGGCAGCAAATTTTGCCACCCCTACATTTTTTTATCTCTCACATGAATGAGCGGCAAAATTTGCTGTCCCTGCTGTCCCTTCTATTTTCCAGTGCAAGGGCAGGGATTTTTGCCACCCCTACACTACCTCAATTTTCATGACTGGCATTTATTGTTGCACGTGCCAGGTGGTTGGAGTCAATTTTCATCCCATTTAACCTATTTTTAGCCTCATTTTATTTCATTCCTCTGCTCCTCCTACACTTTGCCTCTGAAAGATCCAGCGAATGGATAAAAGTGCATTTTGGTTGATTTGAGCTCGTGGCACTCGTGGTTTTCCAAGTAGGTCTTGTATTTGGCATTTATTTATTTTTCTTTCCTCTTTTTGAGCTTTATTTTTAGTTTATGTTTTTGTTGGGGTTTTGTGTTTATGTTTTCTCTCTCCCCTGAACTTTTTTGGCCTCACACATGGGCGGTGAAATTCGCTGCTCTAACCGTGCCTTAAACCGTGCTTACCCAACACTTGCATCAGCGGTAAATTTCACCGCTGATGCAAGTTCGCATTCCCATTGACCGACATGGGCAGAGAATTTTGCCGCCGATGCAAGCCGAAAGTGCATGGGTGGTGAATTTCACCACCCCTGCACTTTTCAGCTGAACCTGCACAAATGACAAAATTTGTCATCCGTGCTCTCTTTTTTTTCTCTTTGGACTTTCCATTGACCTGTGCAAGCGACAAATTTCACCGTCCACATAGGCTGAACCTGTAGGGCAGCAAATTTCGCCGCCCCTGCACTTCTTTGACTGTTATTTATGCACGAGTGGTGAAATTCACCGCTCGTGACCTTTTTCTTCTTCCCTCTTCATGTAAGGGCGGCAAATTTTGCTGCCCATGCATTCATGACCATTCTTCATGCTAGGGCAGCAAATTTCATTGCCCTTGCATTTTTTTCTCCAAATTTCTCCAACCCCAGAGAATTTTTTTTCTTTTTTCATTTTTTCACTTCCTCCCATTTTTCCCTCATTTTCTGACCCAGCCTTGTTAAGTGCCCTTGGTCATGATCACCCAACGTGCGAATTCCCTAATTTGCCTACTGTTCCCTAATTGGATGATCATGATTGCAATTCCCTCTGAAGATTCTTGCTCATTAGCATCCGCTCGACTGAGGCCAGTTCCAATGACTGAGGCTTCTCTGAAAAAGTTAAAAGCCATGAAGTATCGATATAAGGGCATTTTTTCGATCACCTCAGTCACTTCTAATATCGATGACATTAGAGATACAGATATTGGCCACGTGGATATGGCCAAGTTCATGACCAGAACCAAGGCAACAAACCCAAGCTCTAAAATGAAAAAGATCATCGAGAGCAACATTCATCTGATTACCACTTTCTCAATAGCAGCACATCATATGGAGTTCGTCCTCTAGTGTGCCCAGTTCTACAACAAATAGACCAGATCAGTCTCTGATGCCAGTAGCAATGTGATAATTCGGTTAGACCCTGAATTCATTGATAAAGTCTTCATGTGCCCTTCTGCTACTAAAGTACTGAGAATTGACTTCGTAGAAGCACATAAAGAGTATGACAAGGACCCCGAAAGGGCAAAAACGGTGATGAATCACATATGGCTTAAGGCCCCCAGAACCAACTTGTCCAGGTGGCCATAAAATTTTCTGATGAGTGATTTCATTAAAGAGGTTGGTGACTTGATTACTCTCCTCGGCAGGGTACGAGGCCTGTCGTCTTCTTCACAATTCCATGAGTGGATGTACCCTTTCATCAAGATCATCCTCTAAGGGAAGCAGGTCATCTTCTAGGGTGAACAGATCAGCAACGCCTTTCACGAGCAACTGACCAAGGTACAAACTACTTCGAAGTTCTATATGACTTCATACTTGGTGTACATAGCTGCTTCCATGTGAACCTTTCCAAGTTTGACAACTGAAAGAGACAGGAAGACCACCCCAGTCTACTCATATTACCCTTAATTGACATTGCAAGGATCAATCTACCATTTTAGGAGGGTAAATGATGCCTTCTTCATAGTATTTTTGTGCCTCTTCGACCCTCAGCTCGAACAAAAAAGAATATATGATGAAGCCCGGACTGTCGTCAACGACTATGACTGTATGTTCCTACAATTTTCCTCCTTTTGTTATCTTTTGGTTGGCTTTTTCCAAGGCTATCCCCATATGCTCCCCAGATTTCTTTCTAACAAGCTAATTCTAATGGAGCTGTGTAAACAAATGGTTGTCGTACACACTAGGCAGATGGAACTGAAAAGGCCAGGTTTCAGGTTTCCAATTGAAATTGGCAGATATTCAATTTTGACAGTAGCCAAAGCAAAGGTCATGGAAATGGAGATGCATCTAGTTACTATGAAACAGTTCAAGAGAAGGGACAAGTTTGACTACAGGGGTGTCAAGAACATGATCAGAAGAAAGACTCAGTTTCATGAGCCTATGATCGAAGACATCTGGGTAGACCTAAGGACAGCCAAAAAAATTAGGAGGATGGACTACAGCAAGCTGACCTTGGAAAAAATTGAATATTTGGGGCTTGCAAATATTCCCTCTAATTTGGTCGATGATAAGAATATTATCAATAGCAGGTACCTGGTCAAGAAGGTTGCTGACTCTGCTCTTCCTCCTATCCAGTGGTCCTAAAAAGAATTAACTTCATTGAGAAAGAGATTTGAACCAATATTAGCTAACACCAATGATTGGTTAACAGCCAAAGGGATCACGCTGAAGGAGTTCATTACAGGATCAAAGGCTAAATTTCAAGTAGAAACGAGGAAGAAGACAGAAAATAGGACCAAGAACAAAGGTGATGTTCCTTCCCCATCTAGGCCTCACAAGCCTAGAATCATCTTTGTTTCCAAGAAGTCAAAGGTTATTGAAGAGCTAGAATCGACGGCTAAGGGAGTCAAAGAACAAAGATCCCAAGAACAGGCAGCTCAGCAAATGGAGACAGATGATAGGCCCTCAGAGCAGCAAAGGACTGAGCCTCTACCTTTTCAAAAAGGGGCACAACCACTTACAGATGTCTCTCCTTCACCACCTCTATCTCCTATCAGTGTTCCTTCTTCCAGAGCTGCCTCTCCTTCCAAATTCATGTTTGGCGATCCTCAAGGCGCTTCTGGAGATACTCTTCGCTCCTCTAGATCTATTCCTAGTCTGGCATCTCCTTCTTTCAATCTGGGAGAAAGTTTTGCCCTTCATCAATCAACAGCAGGTATGATTTCACCAGTTACTCCAACTGTGATCGTTGTTACCACTAGCAGTGTAGAGGTTACCACGGTAACACTAGCTGCAAGAACCGTTGCCACAATAGGTACTTCTTCTCTCCCTCCTTGGATGTCAGCTTTCACGCCCAAAAGAAAGAAGCTAGCCATCTCTGCATATGACTTCGATTTTGGCAAGTTAGTGACGGTGAAAGCTAAGGCCCCTAAGAGACCAAGGATCCTTTCAAAATTGGTTTAAAAAAAAGGACATAAATTTTTGGAAATAGCTAAACCACTGCAGGATGCAACTCTTGAGAGTTTTGACATGAGCAACTATTCCATTTCTCGTATTGAACTTGGAAAAGTTACTCACGAAGGTGCGAAAAGCGATCTACAGTCTGCAATGGACATTATGGTCTAGAAATTTGACAGAGAAAAAGAGATAAATGATTACTATAAGGTCAAAATAGAGCAGTTGACTGAAGTATTAAGGAAATTCACCCTTGCCCCTGAAGTGGCAACCCTAGAGGCCTTTTCCATAGACAACCATGTCATTCAAAAGGTAGAGAAAACCTATATGAAAGGGAAAGTGCTAGAGGATTACATTGAAAAGATGCACACTCAAGAAATTTCCTTTTTTACAGAGGTTGCCGAGAAGATGAACAAGGTGAAGAAAGTGAGGACAGATCTAGAGAACCTTGTCTCTCTTATCTCTTAAGACATTGACAGTACGGAGAAATATCTTGGCAAGTGGAGGGAAATGAAAGATCTGAAGAAAAGCACCTTGATTTATATCGATGTTATTTTCAGCAAAGATTCCTATGTTGAGATTAAGGAATCACTGATATACAAGATTCAGGTACTCAAAGAGCTGATTGAAGATCTTGAGTCTTCCAAGGATGCTAGCGAGAAAAGTGACACAGACCTGTTAAATAGACTGGAAGAACTACCTTGTGACCTCACCTCTAGGGATAATCAATTTCTCTCAACAGAAGAGATGATCCGAGGATTCAAGGGTATGATTCAGAGGGATTTCAAAGAAAAAACATTCTCAATGACTTTTGTAGATAATGTTTTAGATACTCAGTTGACTTTGGATAATCTAAGATCCAGGTTAACGAGTCATGCCAAGGCAATCACAACATTGAAGGATGCTGTAATCAGGGCCAGGGTCATCTTCAAGAACACCGTTGTGCCAGACAGTATAGGAATTTAGGGATCTATAGCTATGTATGATGCTCATCTGAAGAAGTCCAGCGACAAAAGTTGAACCTTTTTTCCCTTCTCTCTTCTTCTTCTCTCATGCACTTTTGTCATGTAAAAGTGCATGCAATTTTGTAATGTGTAATTACATGTAAAAAATCCAGAAAGATATCTCAAAAGTCAAAGATGACTCATCTTTGACCGAGAAAAAGATTATATTATAATCTTTTTAATTTTGAAGGTTTCTCCTTATATATAGAGGGGACCTCTTTTGTAAATGGATATCTCTGATAATTGAGAGCAAAAACTCTGCTGAAATTGAGACACTTCTTGAGACTTTGTGCTCAACTTGTAAATCATATTTTGTTGAATGAATGAGAAGCAGGTTTATTTCAGACTTTGTGTTGAAGTTATCTGCGTTATTTAAGAAATAGTTCTTATGTCCTCTTTCCTGATAATCTCTTATTTGTTTGATTTAATAAGCAAAGTGTGTGTGTTGATATTATCTGAGAACATTTTTAAAAGATAAAAGAGAGACTTTGAGCTACTTTTATCTTTGTGATCCTTTTATCCTTTGTAGTTTCAGGCGAAGATTTTGTGCTTCATTTCACTCTACGGTTACGCGTATTTCGAATTGGTGAAGGAGACAACGGAAGACTTTGTACTTACGTAGGTTTCTTTGTTAACTTTGTTACTTACTTCAGGTGATTTTCTCCTCTACGCTAGATACCATTCCTTAAAAAAGAGGAATGTTGTTGGCCAACGACCAAGATTTCTCTCTCTTGTTCCTTGGACATCACCTCTAAAAAAAGAGAGGTGGATGCTGTTATACCACCTCAAGTATTATTTTTTGCTTAATTATATATACATATAGCGTATAAATATTCGTAGGAAACCTCCCATTGATGAGAGGAGAGATTTACCTCATCTAGATCTGGTAAATCCACACTTTTTGTGGCATAAATCTCCTTGTGCTATGGTTGATATACCCATTTTGTCATTAGTTAGTTGACAACAAAATATTCACCCAACACAATTGTACAAGCATTAAGACAATGGAGGCATTATCTGGTGCCTAAGGAGTTTATACTATTTACAAATCATGAAGCTTTGAAGTATTTGAATACACAAAAGAAGTTGAATAGTAGGCATGCAAAGTGGGTTTCTTTCTTGCAAGGGTATACTTTTATGTTGAAACATAAATCAGGAAAATAGAATCAGGTAGTTGATGCATCGAGTAGGAGGGTAGAGTTATTAATTACTATGGTGAGTGAAGTAGTTAGATTTGAAGCTATTAAAAAATTATATGATACTGAACCATATTTTAGCAAGGTAGTTGAGAATTATAGGAATATATTAATAGGTGGGACAGATGCTATTCATGATGAGTATCTTATACAAGAAGGTTATTTCTTTAAAGGGAAATAATTATGAATTCCAGTTGGGTCTCTACAAGACAATTTAATAAGAGAATTGCATAGTGGTGGTTTGTTGGGCATCTTAGTAAGATGAAGACAATAGCTTTGGTGGAAGAAAAATATTTTTGGCCAAAGATGAAGAGAGATGTGACAAGGTATGTTTAAAGGTGTAGAATATGTTAGGTGGCTAAAGGATATGCACAAAATACTGGACTATACATGCCATTACCGATTCCAATAGGACCATGGATAGATTTGAGCATGGACTTTGTGTTGGGATTGCCAAATACACAGAGAGGTGATGATTCAATTTTTGTTGTTGTAGATAGATTTTCTAAAATGGTTCATTTCATTGCATGTAAGAAAACCAATGATGCCACTAGGGTTACAAAATTATTTTTTATGGATATTGTGAGATTGCATGGTGTTCCAAAAACTATTACTTTAGATATGGACATGAAATTTCAAGTCATTTTTGGAGGACTTTGTAGAAGAAGATGGGTACTAAGATACAATTTAGTAGTGCATATCACCCACAAACAAATGGACAAATAGAAGTTGTGAATTGGAGCTTGGAAAAATTATTGAGATGCATAGTGGGAGAGAAGCCAAAGCAATAGGACTTGGGTTTATCACAAGCTGAGTTTGCATATAACAATTCAATGAATATACCAACATGAAAGTCACATTTTCAAATTGTTTATGAGAGAAATCCTATGGGTATTTTAGATTTGGTACAATTGCTAATTACAGATTGAATTAGTGATGATGCAAAAGTATTTGCAAAGCATATGCAGTAGTTGCAAGGAGTAAGAAGAAAGTTGTAGGAAAGTAATGAAAAATATAAATCAGCAACATATGTCAGAAGGAGATCCAAGGTATATGAAGAAAGAGAGTTGGTAATGGTTTACTTGAGGAAAGAGAGTTTTACAAATGGCACATACAATAAGTTGAAGTACAAAAAAACTGGACCATGTAGAATTATGAACAAAATCAATGATAATGCCTATGAAGTAATTTTACCACAAAATTTTGATATATTGCCAGTATTTTATGTTTCAGATTTATATGAATTCCACGGAGAAAATGGTGAAGATGATGAAGATGAAGAAGTAAATTGGGAGCAACAAGTTCTAAAGAAGAAGAAAGAGAAAATAGTGTAGGTTTTGGATATGAAGACAATGAACACAAGGCAAGGGAATTATAATAGGTATTTGGTGCAATGAGAAGGATTGCAGCAAGAAGACAACACTTGGATTACAGAATGGGAGATAAAAAATATTGACAAATAAAAATGGCAGTAATACAATCAAGCCAACTCGCAAGAACTAAGTTGTTTTCAACCAGAGGAGAATGAGGCAGAAAAAATAGGCCAACCTTTTGGAGGCTATAAATTTTGACTCATAACTCTGTTTGAGCTCTTCCACGTGCCAAAACGATCGTATCAAAAAGTTTGATTCTTCCCTAAGCCACTCTATGCACTTAGGTTTGATTTTGATATTTTTCAGAGGCCAAACATGATCATATGAGGGTCCAAAATTAACATTTAATGATTTTTTTGAGAATTTATATTTTTAGAAATTGTATATTTTTAGAACTGAAAGTCAACTTTATTTGAATTTCATCTCATAGGCTATTTTTAGTATTTAGATTATTTTAATAAATTTTTAGAGTTGCACACTTTTGCATGCGAAACTTACTATAAATAGCGGCTGCTAAAAATAAACATTTTTTTAGATTTTAAATTTTTCAAATTTTTGCATGTCAACTCTAAATTATGAGTTAAGGCATATTTAAGCATGGTTTAGGTTTGTAATTATTTCAAGCACTCAATACAAATCAATTATGAATATTGTTTCAAAATCTTGGCCTATTTGTAATTTTCTTGTTCTTGATAGTTTTTGGGTTCTTTACTATGCACTACTTGGAAGTCTTTTGTCTTACCTCCAGCTCTGCCATTCAATGGTGTAAAACACAGTGTTACAAACAATCCTTTCTTCTTCACCCTACCTAGATGACATACTAAAATTGGCATTGGCTACAACACGATGATATTTTTAAAATTTGGGAATTCCCTTTGCCTTTCAAGCCTCTCCTTCTCGAGTGTGGTATTACATGGTGGACCGTGTTGAGATAAAAAAACTCTTGTATTAGATCACCAAACCACTTTCCTTAGCTGGGTAATTATAAATCTACTCCAAAGTACTTGATACCACCCATGTGCACTACTGTTCTTGTTGGGTGCCCACTAAATAGGCTGTCTACAAGCTTGAGAAGTTATTGCAGGATTTCATTTGGGCCAATCCCTCCACCAATAAGAGCTTTCATAAAATTATTTGGGATTATTATTGTCTTGTTCATGAGGCTGGAGGTATAGGCCTCATTAATATATCTTGATAAACCTCTGCACTGTGCTCTAAATGGATTATTCTGTGGTGGAGGGCAAAGAAACCTATAAGACTCTAGTTCATAGTTTCATCAATCAAGGGTCCCCCTATGGCTGTGCAACTTGGAAAGGACTTGGTTTTTCCAATCTCCTTACCCTTGTCACCCCGGTCAAAGTAGTGGGCACCTTTGTTATTAAGAATATCTAGAAAGCCTAGGAAAAAATCAAACCATCATTGTTATGGAACTGTTTAGGCTTCAAGGATGGTCTTTCCATCAATTAACAATTTCTACGGTGGTTGCCTGTCATCAAAATGCATGCGGTACCTCTTGTAGAAGTGCCTTAGATTCATACACTTAGGTTTTACCGTAGAGGAATATGCATTGTACAAGACCTTTTCTGCAAAGAGTCTCAATTTTAGATCCCTTGGAATGCTTTCCAGGCTAAATTGAAACTTTCTCGAGCTGATAGAGAGTCTTATGATGAGATTGTGGTAGTGGTGCCTATGGAGTTTCTTCACAAGATCTCTATCAACTCTACTCATCCTTGGTGGAAGGACTAGAAATAGTACAAAGAGATTCCTTTCTAGAATGATACGACCAAAAAAGGTTATTGATGGCTCTCTCCATATTTGCCTATGGTGGATAAAATCAACCAGAGGTGGAACATCCATTCCTCCCCTTTTATTTGGGGGAAGCACTTCCACACTATTCGATTGACTTGTATTAAACCCAAAATTATGCATTTCAATTGGTGTTTGCTTTATCAAGGCTTGTCAATTGGCAGAAGACTTGTTTAATTAGGCATTTCTCTACCCAAATGTCCTTTTTGTGGCCACCTTGAAACCATAATGCACCTATTTTGGTATTGCTCAAAGGCCCAATGTGCCTGGACTTGGATTCAGGGCTTTTTCTATCCCCTCCACTCAATTCCCTTCAGCTGGTGCCATATTCTATTTGGAGATAATCCTAGTTTGCCTCTCCAGTACACCCAAGTCTAGCATGCTTTTAGAATGAAAATTTTATTCTATCAATGGAAAGAACATAGTTCAGCATTATTTTATAATAATTATGTTGACTCTTTATTTGTTACTTATGACAAAGCTACAATTGTTTTTAATGTGATTATGTAGATACAAGTGCAAACAAATAAAATGGCTATGGAATTTAACTACCTGTAATGACTCCTCCATCACTGGGATGACGCGCCTTGCACCATTGCTCATGTGTCGCCTTCCTCACCTAGGGACACCTCACCTCGAGGTTGGGGTGGCTCTCGCCACAATTGACCTCATCACTATTCCTAGGCTTTTGGTTCTTCACAGTAGTCACTCTGCCCCTCCAGCTCAACAGAGTGGCTGGGGATCTCCCCTTATGGATTGACATTCTGGCTAGGTTTCTCCACCTCAACCACCTCAACATGGTCAGAGGTGGGGCTCTTTGCCTCCGATAGCTTGGTACTGGGGGAATTTCTAGTCTGGTGGTTCCCAGGATGGTTCTCTTTAGCCATTTGATAAAAAAATTTCGTGGCTTAATTTAGCCATTTCATCCTTCCATGCCACTGAAGAAAAATATAATGTTGAATAGGCAGATACTGATGTTAGATGGGACCCTGTAGATGACAGAAAAGACCTTCTCGATTCTAAGTAAGGTCTAACTGACAATGACCCACCCTCAACCAGGTTATTTGCTACTATTGTTTAAGTTACCCTATTTTTTGATGTATTAGAGTTTTCTCTAGGCTTGGTATAATTTGTTCATTGTTTTTTGGCCTCGAGCCTTTTGATTCTTAGGCATGGCTTAGTATATAATTGTTGGCATATCCTCTCTTGTATTTTTTTTAAATAATCTTGTGTATATTTTATTTATAATAAATTAAAAAGCTCTATTTCATTTAAAAGAAAAAAAGAAAAAGGGGCGATAATGCACGAGCGTGCACGGCACAAAATTGTAGAGGGAATGGCACCAAGAGGGACCCCTCTATAAGTACTCTCTAAATGCTACTTTGCTCCAAAGGGATCAAAATTTTATAAGAAAAGGAATCTAGATCGTGAAGATCCATTTGCAACTCTAAAAAAAGACATTTCTATTTTTAGTAACATGGGATAAATAGTAATAATTGGAGACTTTAAATGCAATAACTACAAACAATCAAGCTCTCAATCTGAAAAACAACAACATAGAGAAATATAACCCCCTATGGCTAGAGGAAGAGAACAACCAACTTTGGGACAGGTTCTCACAAGATAGCAAAGGTGCAGTCTCACACTTCGGGGCTGAACTCTTAGGGCTTTGTAGCTCTTACAACATGGTCATCTGCAACGGTATGAGAGCATGGCCCGAATCAGGGAAAATCACATGTAAAACATACAATGGCAAAAGTGTAGTAGATTATGTGATTTGTTCGCAGAGCTACACATCGAGGTTGATGGAGGTTATGATTGGGGATAATGTATTAGAGCTGAAATCAGACCATAATCCAATTCATATTAAAGTTCACATTCTCATAAGGAAACAACAGGAAGAATAAGTCCACTTTGGCCAAAAGGACACTCCCCAAGGTAAAATCCTTCTAAATCACGAGAATCAGGAAATCTTTAGAGCCGCAATCAAACAATTGCTCAGAGATTACGAAGAAAAAACAACTAACATAAAGAACCAGTTTCTCAGAGAGAACATGTTGATTCCCCTAATACACAAGGGCTTAAATGGTTGTAAGAGAACTAGACCCAAGAGAGGAACAAGAAATACTTTTCTGGCAAATCCATGGTTCGACGAGGAATGCAAGATAGCAAAAAGAAATATGTGAAAGAGAGGTATGGACAAAGAGCATAAGGAGTACGTAAAGATGCTACATAATAAGAAAGAGAAGTATGTAAACATCAAAAGAATAACATTGATTGCCCTCAAAAAAAATAGCCCTAAAAGATTTTGGAAAGAGCTACGTCAAAAGAAGAAACAAACAGAAAACAATATCACCGAAAACCAATGGCTTGAGTATGCGAAGCTACTATATGAGAGGGACCAAAATAAATATAGACCCCCAATAATCTATGCGAATACAAAACTCTTCAATACCGAAGACGTCATTCAAGGCATAAAACAATTAGCAAGTGGGAAAGCTCGGGATATTGATGGGCTGCAAGCGGAGTACTTAAAGTGGGGTGCTGAAGTATTGGCATCTCATATCAAATACATCTTCAATAAGGTCATCCAAGAGGGCTTCCCAAAAGAGTGGACGACTAGTGTGGTTATCCCTATCTTCAAAAGCGGGGATACCAATAACCCATCAAATTATCGTACTATCATGGTTAATCCCCTTCTTGGTAAACTCTTCAGAAGCATGATAGAGTGCAGAATCAACAGGTGGGCAAAAAAAGAAGGAAAAAGAGCTAAGGGCCAAGCTAGATTTAGACCAAAGCACTCTACTATTGATCATGAAGCTACACTTAGGTTCTTGATTGAAAAAATATGGAACACTCAGGGAGACGAGGCCTTTTGCTGCTTTGTCGACTTCAAAAAAGCCTTTGACACGGTCCCTCGTGACAAACTCAGGAATATGATGGAGCTGGGGGTTCCGGATGAGCTTAGAGCTATTGTCCATAGAATATATGAGCAAGTAAAGGCTAAAATCAGAACTAGTGATGGAATGTCAGAGTGTTTTGACAGCGATATAGGTGTCAAACAGGGCTGCCCACTTTCATCAACTTTATTTGGACTGTACATTGATAAATTAGAATAATGGTTAAATAAGGATAGTGGGGAGGGGATTCAACTAGCTAAGTATGTTATAAAACTGCTTCTGTATGCGGATGACCTCATTTAAATTGCCAGAACAACCAACAACTTGAGGGAACATTTGAGAACACTTGAAACTTTTTGCCAAGAGGTTGGAATGCAGGGGAACACAAGCAAAACCAAAGTAATGATCTTCTCTCTGAAAAGCAAAAAGAAACAATATAACTTTACCTTTGAAGGCAACCCGTTAGAGATAGTTGAGGAGTACAAGTATCTCAGGCTTGATTTTCACCACAAACTCAGCGGGGAAACGTCTAGAGCAAAAAAAACCCAAGGAGGATGGAATGCATTGTACTCTCTTCTAAATAGGTGTAGGATTGCACAGTTATGGGATTGGAAGACCAGGAGAACACTCTTCGGTTTGTTGGTTATCTCGGTGATTCTTTACGGGTGTGAAATTTGGGGTAGCAGTATGTCAGATCAGAAATGAAAACAAATAGAGAGAATCCATAAACACTTCATCATAAGCAGTCTCAAAGTCAAGAATTCGGTGCCGTATGAGATCCTACTTGCTGAAACGGGGTCCTTCCCCCTAGAGGCATCGGCGATGATACGGTTACTAAGCTACCTCAAGAAGATTCAAAACATGAAGAAGCACAGGTGACCTAGACTAATTATGGAGGAAGAGCTAACTAGAAGAAAAAACACTTGGAGGAAGCAAAACGACAAATGGGTAAAGAGGTGGGATATTAGCATGCAGGAGTGCCCAAATACTAATGAAGAAATAAAAAAATATGTGAGAAGAAAATTCAAGTGCATCATGTCGACAAAACAAATGGGCCATAAAAAGGAATACTACCTAAAAAAATTCAACCCCACGGGTGATTTTGAAGAAAAAGCCTATATAGAATTAGAAATAAAATGGAAAGCGAAAACGTTGATTGCCCAACTTAGGATGAGCTCTCATCATCTTAGGTGTGAAATGAGTAGATGGCTAACTCCTAAAGAGGATTGGGAGGAGAGAATATGCCTCTTTTGCAACAAAGGCGTGGTGGAGACGGAACAACACTTCCTCTTGGAGTGTGAGGCATACAAAGACATCCGATACAGTTATGGTGAAACTTTGAAAATCGCCAACCTGGACACCCTATTTGAAGCGACAAAGCTGGGTAAACGGTGAACCTCATGATCAAACTTCACAGCAGAAGGGAAGATCTCAAGAAGGAAGTTTAGGGAACTTAAAGAACGTTTTGTGGCTGAGGTCCCATTTTGAAAAAGATGTGCGCAACTGGTGGGTCCCATACGCTGCTGCGGTCTCATGGACGTTATTAAAATCCTTCATTCATTCATTCATTCATTAGTTGTAGCCGCTGTTCAACTTGGCGGAAGAAAAGATGACGGGGGATAATAATAATGTAACGTTGGAGTTGAAAAATCTGAACTTCACATATCCCGGCATAGATGGGCAACCCCCAGCCGGAGCAAAACCTATTTTACGAGATTTCTCTCTTTCCCTTAGGGCTGGCGATCGTTGTCTTCTGGTGGGTGCAAATGGAGCAGGTAAGACCACCCTTCTCAAATTAATGGGAGGAAAGCACATGGTTGAGGTGGACATGGTTCGAGCACTGGGAAGGTCTGCATTTCATGACACTTCTTTGATTTCATCTGGCCAGCTCTGCTATTTGGGAGGAGAGGTATTACTTTCTATTCCTTAATTCTAGGCATTACCCCTCAATTTTGAGGCGAACTGGATGTTATTAGTAAATTTATTAAAAGAATTTTGTTATTTTTTCTACTACAGAGCTACCCATGCTTGTTAATTCCGACTCCCGGGAACCAATAATTCTGTGCAGATCATAGTTGTATGCATAATTTGAAGGTGAATGTTCTGAATTGTAGTAGAACTACCATGAGTTTCATCTTAACTCTGATCTCAGAGGGGTATCCAAATGACTTTGGTGCCGATCCCTGTGTTTTCATACACCCACTTGGTGGGGTTACTATTGGAAGGTCAATACACCCTCCAGAAATTGAGCCTGCTTGGAGCAAGCCTTTCATATGAAGGGCCACTAGCTCAGCCGTAGAGCACAAAACGGTGCATCGCAGAGGTCTTAGGTTCAAGTCCCGGCTAATCTATTGTTTTGATCGTGGTGCCAAAGTCATGCTATGTGGGCTTAAGTATGGTATGGCACTTGAAGTGAACTTGCGGGGCGCTAGGATTGAGTTTTAGCTGGTACATAATTTTTAAAAGTTACTTTGTGAATCGTGGGATATACGAGTGTCTGTAAACCCTAAGTTACAAGGCGCTTTTTTTGCTCATGCTGCAGGACAGTGTCTCGACTCTCTAGGCACAATAGTATGCAATACTTGAGCTGCAGAACAGTGTCTGTAGGCACAAATTGTTTGTGGCACTCCAGCTGCTGGACATTGTCTCCATGCACAAATCAGCAATTCGCAAATTTGAACTATTGCACTTTTTTTTGAGCACTTGTCAAAATAATAGCCAATTTACAAAAAACACCACAGCAGAGTAATTAATTTTTGTTCTATCCTGAAGTTTTTGGTTCTCCAGACAATTGTTAACAGAACTTATCTTTTTTGTCAGCCCCATTGAGGGCACATTCAAAAACTTCTAATTGTAATAAAATAAAAGAGCAGCAAAGTTGTCCTTTTTCACTTTGGGAGTTCATCCTGTTAAGAGTATGTATATGTTTGGGGAATGGGTTCAATACTGTCCTTTTTGTTGCTCGTGTGCCCATGTCGAACAATTGCTTAACTCTTTTACCCTGAAACTATATAAATTTCTGTCTTCTGAGTTACCCCATCCATCATATATATGACTTTATGAATGAATCAAGCTGAATGGTGATAGATCAGTTGGACTGCATCCTCCTTTTGTGAGTAATTATCGGAGTGCCTCCATTGTGATTCTTTGTTGCTCACACTAGGTGTGTTGGGTCCACTATTCTTAGACGTGGAGGATCAACCACTCCTCCTCACCCACAATGCATATAGGCGCACTCCTTGCAAACCTTTATGTCTCAGACCTTGAAGTCGTGCATACCATGCACCATCTGCTTCACAAGAGATATAGTGCCATAATAAAGATGGTTAAACCTCTTATGCTATATGTTGCAGATCTGATCATCTGAGTGTGCCAAGGCTTCTTGAGCCTCCGAACCAACCACTAGTTTGTAGAGATCTCCCTCTTGGACTCCTCTAGCAATGACCCTTGCCTGTTGTACATTGTGATCCATGATGACACTTCCCTTGTCATTTAAATCCACTTTGTATTTGGCATCTTTGAGAGCTGAAATGAACAAGAAATTCGTGGCAAGACCAGGGACATTGAGAAAATTTTTAAGAGAAAAAACATCATCCGAAGGAACCTTGAATGTTACAATTCCCAATCCCATCATAGGATAAGAGGTATCATCACCAAGGGCTACTTGGATCCCGATCTTTTCCTCCAGTAGCTCACTAAATGTAAAAAACGAATTGTCAAAGGTCATATGACAAGGAGCTCCACTATCAACATACTATACACTTGAAGAAGTGGTACTTGTTATAAGGGCATAAATCGTGCTAAATTCTGTCTCAAGCCTATTGCATAGCCCACTCTCTATCAACATTGTGTTGGAGTCTTCTCTCTGTACATTTCTTGCCACATTTACAGCACGTGGCCGATACCTTTTTCTTGTTCTGACCAGCACTAGAAGAATTATCATATTGCTCTTCCTCCCCAGGGTGTTTCTTCTTCTTTTGGCTCTTCTTCAATTTCCCAATGAGAGCCACATTTAGAACACCTCTCTTCTCAAAAGGACTGATTGTCTTAGAGGAGACTCTTGGAGAAATATCTCACAGAGTGTCTCTTATGAAGGGAGTTTTTCACGAGCCATTATTTCGAAGATAAAATATTCCCAGGTAGAAGAAAATTCATTCAAGGCAAGTGGGATCAACTCTTCATCCTTGATAGTTTCCCAAATAGCTGTAAGTTGATCCTTCATCTATGTGACCTTGAGCAAATAGCTAGAAACTTGTTGTGATTTATGCATGCAGATTTACGAAGGTTTGTTTATCAACTTCTTGCGAGAAACATTCAGTTTCTGGAACAACACACGCAGGGTGGTGTACACTTCAGCTGCTATCCTATTCACTTGCAGGTGGGAGATAAGATGGTCCTTGACAGAGTTTGCTAGAATGCTTCTTTCCTGCACAACACGTTTTTCACATGCAGCCAATGCAGTTGCATATGTATGTACACTCTTTCTCTTTCTACCACCCACAATTTTCCACAATTCCAACTATTCCATAAGCATTTGAAGAAGAATTTTTAAGGATCAAAATTGGATTCCCCACTTTCTCAAGCCTTTAATTCGAATAGATGCCATGGTCCTTCACACTGCTCCTCTTATGCAATTTGCCAACACCAAATAGTTTCAGAAAGTAACGCAGAAAATCAGCTACTATTGATCAAAATATTCTGGCCTATCACAGGTGTGAAGTTGTCCAATTGCTGGACCAATTTTGGGCCTCAGATCCAATGGAATCAATTGCTGCAGCAGAACTCTTTTTATGACATACTTCAGCCGTCAACCTCTCACAAGTTCAAACAAGATTCTGGTTTCAAAATAGCTCACATTATATGAGTGATATATGCATGTGCATGTAAGAAAAACCTGCTGCAATCATCAATTAGACCTGCTAAACCTCGATTTCTAGGTGCGGAAGCACTTTATAAAATTTGCCAACACCAAATAGTTTCAGAAAGTAACCCAGAAAATCAGCTACTAATGATCAAAATATTCTGGCCTATCACAGGCGTGAAGTTGTCCAATTGCTGGACCAATTTTGGGCCTCAGATCCATTGGAATCAATTGCTGCAGCATAACTCTTTTTATGACATACTTCAGCTGTCAACCTCTCCCAAGTTCAAACAAGATTCCGGTTTCAAAATAGCTCACATTATATGCGTGATATATGTATGTGCATGTAAGAAACACCTGCTGCAATCATCAATTAGACCTGCAAAACCTTGATTTCTAGATGCACAAGCACTTTATAAATGTAAATCAGGTCATGCAGAATAACATACTAGAATTACACTTCAATCTGAATAAGAAATTGACCTCATGCGATGAAAATATAGTTCAGATCAGATATGATTGATGAGAAAATCAGCAGCACTTCTTTTTAAATTTCAGTTGCAAGGATGATGGGAATGAATATACAAAACACAATAAATAATCTGTAAGATACCAGAAGTTTTCAAAAACTTTTCTTTTTCATAACTGTACCATCATATATCTCTTATATCAGATTAAAACACAGAGCTTTACTGCTCTAGTCTCTTCTATCAGATTAAAAAGCAGAGATTTAGTGCTCTAAAGTAATTGCGTGCCTTGCTTTTTCTGTAAAAGACTTATTCGATCCCTATCCCCAAGGTGAAGGATTTGACAAGGCCCCAACCTTGCAATCTTCCCCTTGAACAACTAACCCAACATTAGTGTAATCACGACTTTCGTGGACAATCACCCAATATCTATGGTTTAGGCCAAATCAAAATGTCATTCAATTTAGGAGATGCATTTGGACATCAATGCTAACTTCCCAGAAGAATACTTCTTTTGTAATCCAAGCATCTTCAAGAGTATAACACCATAACCTAAGTAAAACTTCCCTATTCACTCATTATGCATGGAAGATAAGATGCCATATATGAGTTACTTGACAATATGGGGATTTTCTTATCAGCTGATTAGTGGTCACTGTCTTATTAGTCCTGATAGTAGCTTTGTATTGTTGGTTTAATGGGGAAAGCTATTCCACATATTCTATGCACCCCTGGTTACATGTACCATGTCGAAAACCATACTATTAACTCATTTAATGATTTGAACCAACACTTATGAGAACAAGGATTTTAAGTTGCCACCATAGCATGTTTTAACATGTAGCCTTTAACATGTTTTAACATTACTGATGTAAATCTATTGTCATGCCCCCTTTTCTAGATTAAACTAATTAATAATATTATTTAAGTTGGTTTCGATCATTTCTAATCTTTTGGGCAACTTAATAATATTATTATTATTAAAATGAAAATTATTTTTAAATACTTAAAAATAATAATATGACTAAGCCAAAAAGTAACTTTACGTTATATTAAAGGCAACTTACATTTAATTAAAATGGTGACTTTTAATGTAAAATAAAGTCAATGTTGAAATAGAAAAATAAGCGTTACTTTATTAAAAATAAAGAAAAGGCCCAAAGTGGAGCGCCTCACTTGGGAAAGGCAAACAGAAAATAATAAAAGGCAGCTTGGCAATTTCTTTTGGAGATCATCTTGAAAATTCATATTACTCTCTCATATATGGTTGATGCAAACGCTCCAGCTACAGTAATAAAGGACAAAAACCCTCTTCTAGAGATGGATTTGAGGACGAAAACCCTCTCATCTATTAGGGTAATTCCATCCAGGGGTTGCAGTTGTGCTTCAGTTAGAGATATTCAGTTTCTAGTTCACCTAGGGCAAGTTTCAGACCTGATTTTCAGTCTAGAACTGTGATTGCAGCTAGGGCATCATCGGTTCTAGGCTTCTAGCTTTTGAGCTCATTTAGGGCCTGATTAAGGGCTGACATCGCCCTTTGGAAACACATTGCATTGTTGGCGTCATTTTGGTGGGTAGATCTTCGTGATTCCAGTTTGCATGATCATCTTTTGGCTCCAACTTCCCAACTGAAGCATCATTTGTGGAGGAATTGTGGTAATCAACCTTCGGGTATTTCTTTGTGATTTTGATGTGGAAAATAAATAAATAAAATCTGTTTTGAGTTGTATTTGATTCCATCTTGTATATTTGACCTTTGAAATCAAATCTAAATATTCATAGGGTTTGTCAGTGATTTGTAAACCATTTGGGTATTTTGTTTCAAGGGTTTGTTGTCATAAAAAATAGAAAATCAGATTATTGTGTTTTTCCACAAGGGTTTGTTGCAATAAAATTTAGATCTTATTATTGCTGCCTTTGGGTTTTCCGTTAAATTCAGAATTGTTTAAAAATGTCCAATTAGGGACATTACATCTATCTAGATGAGGAAATCAAATGAATATTTGTTATAAAAGGATTACACCTTGCATCGAGGGAACAACTCATCATGTCTAATACAAAGTTTCCATGAAATTAATATACAAAATCTGATCATCAACCTAGTTAGGTTGACCATTCCCTAAGAAGATATTCACCATATTCCCTAGATTTCCCATTTATCCAATACATAGCAAGTTTTTTATGTTGTAAGATAGATATTCCTACCATTTAACTATATAACTCTTCCTAAAACTTGGGCTCATTTGCTTGAGATGCCTACATATTTGCAAAGCAAAATTAGGGTTTTGTAGTTAATAAAATAATACATTTGCATCACATCTCACTAGTGTAGTTTAACACTAATCCAACATATCGATACTAGTTCTCCTTTGACCTCATTTTTTTAATTTACATCATAAGTCCTCTTTCACTGTCTTGGGCATTGTACAATTGCCTCAACGAGTCGACACATACCATGCTACATAGCATGTTTCTTTATGTATAATAAGTTACAAGTGTGAAACCATCACTGAATCTATGACATTTACAAAAGAATGGGTAGGAAACAAGGTTATTCCTACAAGACTCCATCAAAATAGTTTTTCAACAATACTTTATTTGTTTAAGCTCCCTTAATCATGCAACTATTCGTAAGTTTTGTAGCTAAACATATATTGTAGTAAGAATTATTCTAAATTGATCCTTTCGATCTAATACCTATAGTGACTTCACTCGTACACTAAGGGTTCTTATTCTTTCATTTTTGATTAGTGTACCTTAGCACCCATATACTAAAGATACTTTTCATTCAGCTCACCTATATCCATCAATAACTTCACTCATATAACAGTGAGCTACTTATTCTTTAATTGCGACCAAGTATAATCAAATGTTGTCCACACATAGGGCCAACTAAGGTTTCTTAGCAATCTAATAATTCCGCATGGATTCATCCAAGGAAGGCATATGCCTAATATCTTCAATCGCAGATGGGTTTTTTAGGTAGTTTAATGTCAGAGTGTATAGGTATTGAATATTACTAATAATGATAAAGGCATGGTATGTTGAGCCCTTGTTTTATTTTCCCATCGAAAGTTTATTCTACACATATCTATGTCCTTCCCTTATGCTAAAACCTTTTCTAATCGCTACATGGATAGAAGTTCATTTGTTTAAGGAAGGTGGGATTAAATGCAATGAGGCAATCCATAAGGAACATGGAAATCCTTTTTGGTAATCATTCCAAAGCACAATTACCTTACAGTGAACTACTTCATAGTTTTATTACCCTTGTCAAATTAGCATCCTAGCCTTTTAGAAATGGTCTTATTGGGTTTATATTCCACAACATTCAAATTCATTGACTAGGAAACACGTGGTAACCACCATCTATAGATGCCTTTTGACAAAATGGTTAAAGATTTAGTGGACACTTACAATACTGTTTCTTTGTATTGGCTTCTTATTACAAACCCACTTCATGTTTATAATGGTGATTGCTTTTGCATTAAGTCAAACCAAACCTAAAATTATCATATAGCTTGTAAGGAATTATTTCCTTTATTTAATCTATCATTCCGAAATATGATATGATGATTTAGAGTCCTAGCAGCGATTCCAACATGCACAGATTAGGTGCATCTGACTTGAGGTAGAAAGTCATTTTTAGAAGCTTATGGTATGGAAATCTTGAAGCCACATACAAGGAGAGAGGAGGTCGAGTAAGCAAACAATATATATTTGCAACCAATCAACCATTATGTTAGTAGGAGTGCCACTTCCATTGTGGCATCACACTCGTTAGAACAAGGATAATAGTATATTGATTTTATATATTGTTGCGGACCAAGGCTTCCAAAATACCATTTTTATAAATAATGTTATTTATATTATAAAATTTAAACAAATCGCCACCTCCCTTCCTTTTTATTTTCTTAACATTACATTTCTTCTTAAATAATCCTGTCTAGTTCGCTCAAGTACTGATTCACCATTTGTTTCAAAATGCTAAGAGGTGTTTAGAATCTTGCTCGGAACAATGGCGAAGCCACAACACTATTGCCCATTTTGTCAGGGTTTCACCTATTTGGAGCTAGATAGAGATTTCAATAATGTTCATGAGACCCAAGATGAATACAGTAAGGATATAGAGACTAAACAATGTCAATGTGACCAATTAAATCATGAAAAGCTAGAGGTGTAATACTCAAAGGTCATTAAAGTCTTACAACAAGGTCGAGAGCTAGTTGTACATAATGTGGGCGCACTTTTTATTTTAATAATGGAGGAGAAAGTAGGTTTTTCGTTTTGTGAACACTTGATTATAATAAGCACGAGGACATTGGAAATGATGAATACAATGAGTTAGGATGATCTCAGACTTTGAGATGAGGCCAAGATTCCTTATCAAATGCTTTTAAGTCCAAGCAAAGTAAACTATACATATTGATAAGTTTGGCCATATGCCTGCCAAGCACATTTGCTTTTTCAACAAGCCCCTCGGTAATTTAAAGTTGACGTTCAACTTTGCAAGTAACATAAGTTTTGGATGACAGTCTTAATAGTAATACAGCCATCACTTGGCATTCAAATGTGAACCATATATGACCAAAGTCTACACACAAATCCTCTCTCATCACCGAGAGGCAAAGGTTAACTTTAACAGTCATCTGAACATATTTAGGTCTTTTTAGACCACAAAATACGGTGGAAATTTTCTAAATGCCATATGGGATAAGAGGAGATATTCTGGACGGACTGTCAAATTTTTTGAAGGATTATAGTCAATATATATTTAATCTTTTATGTTTCCTTCATTAAATATAAACCTTCTTAGTTCTTGAAGGGCAATGTGGAAGGGATAGCTGTCATAAAATTTTACTACCACTGGGTGCTTCGTACAGCCTCTAATTTGGAAGGATTAAAGCAAGTGTATATATATATTTCTTTTATGTTCCTTCCTTAAGGTGAACTGTCCTAGCCTTGGGAAAGGCACATTGAGAAAGCAACAGTCATAAAAGTCTGTTTTGTATTGGTGCAAGGGAAGGGGATGACTGTTATAACAGTTTTGCCTGGTTGGGTGCATTGACAGGATGATTGTCACAGAAGTTTTACCTGTCATGCCGGGGCTACCTGCAATTGTTACTCCCTGAGGGTGCACCTACAGGCTGGACAATTTAATCTCGGCATGTGGAAGATTAGTTTTCTATATCTATTATTTATCTCCAAAATTGACTGTTACAACTAATTATAAATTAAATTCTTGTGTAATCATAAAACTTGCACACACAGCACCATCCAGGATGCAACAGCATGATGTATGCGAATTCTTGTGGAACCATCATAGATGTAAAAACTTAAGTCTCATAAAGTTGTCGAACTACAATACATTTTACATACATTCTAAAGACATAGATTTTCATGTTTCCGTCAATGAATAAAGATTTGAATGGATAAGACAGGTTTTAGCCTTCTGGATGCATCTAACATTGACTTCAATTATCCTGGAATCACGCAACCTTCACATTCCCCATTATGGGAAGCTTGGGTGTTCTAAGGTCAAAAAGTCCTACTTCTAGATGTTCCCTTATGCCATTAAAAAAACAGAGACATACTATTTGCACCATAGTGGCACAATACCTACAAAACTGCACAAGGATGGAAAGACCTAGATTAAATCTGCATTCACAAATGCTCTGAGCTCTGACAATACAGCAGGTAACAAACACCACTAAGCAATTTGGTCTTTGTATCAACAGGCAAGCTGAAAGTATAATTGTGGAAATCTGAAAAGGACAAGAAGTCCAGGTTTTGTAAATTGTTCTCATGTCCCTCTATAAGTAAACTTGATGTCTCAAAAGTTAAGCTCATCAATGTACTTCCAAAATTTGACCAATGTCTTTCAGAGATTACTGACTATTTTTGAAATTAAATAACATTCCCCTAAGTCAATCCAACTCTAGAGAGATTCAATGACTCAAATTGCTTTTAAAGGATGGATGCATACAAGAGATTGGATGCATTGGGTATGGCAACAAAATGAATTTGGACAATGGATGGAAAGGTTTTAATTACAAATTTCATGAATGCCCTCGTAGACTGATGGTGATGTAAAAAAACACACCTTGAAGTTATAAACAAAGGATCGATCAAACTGAAATTTTGATATAAACCTTGCGTCTTTTCTCAAACTACCACTATGAAATGCATTCTTTCTGAACGCTTATTGGCATATTTCTCATTATTAATGTCATCAATAACATTTTCCCTATTTGTTTTGCACTCACTCTAGAGCAGCAAAAGTCCAGATTTGCAAGAAGATATAAGAATTTCAAACATCTAGAGGTGGACTTGGCTCTGGATTTGGAGCTATATCAACAAATGTCATGTCAGTGTGTTTTACCCTACTTTTGATTTAACACTGTTTAATAAGTTTAAAACTTTCAAAAATTATTCAGATTGTAAATATATGACATTTAAGCATAAATTTAAATGTAAAGCATAATTGATTGAAATTGATTAACAAGTGGCATATGCTAAAAATAGTAAGTACATCCAAGAGTAAGGTACTTAGCATTTTCTAATCTCTGGTTGACTGCAATAAATGTTTGACAGTGAGAAATAAAATAAACATAACTGTGATAGCTTTAGATCTAGAGGCAGGTTCTACGGATGTTTTTGGATAGGTATGCATTTCTTGGATAGTAGTGCATGTCGGTCATGTCCATTGACTGCAGACTTGTCCACTTTGACAGTGACGAAACTGTGATTGTTCAGTAACTAACCCTGTGTCTTTTGAGAGGGCTAAGGTACTTCGCTTATGTTAATGCTGCATAGAAATCATTGTTTTTCTTCACTTTGCCTTGAAAACCCTGAGGGTTCTTGTGAGAGCTAGAAACCTACAAAAAGAGAGGGGAAGTGTAATGTGCTAAGCTGACCCCAATCACCGCCGTTGACGATTGACCGCTACCTACATATCTAGATACTCCGAGGACAGAATCAAGCCACACTTAGTTCTTCCAGCTAGTGTGATTGCGTAATTGTGCACCTTGACTATATATATGTAGTTATAAATTTGGATTTGATACTTGACAATATTAGCACTTGACTTGAGTTGAAATGCTTCAGACTTGGCTTATGACTGCTCCTAGTGAATGATCTCAAATTTGGGAAAAATAGGTTAGCACTTGACTTGAGTTGAAATGCTTCAGATTAGGCTTATGACTATTCCTAGTGAATGATCTCAAATTTGGGAAGAATAGGGCATATTTGTTCAATGTGTTGTAGTATAAAAGATAGATGCCATATAGAAACTAAGTTTCTTTGAAACGAGATTTTGATTTGCTTATATAGTGATATTTTTGAATAATTTTTTTAAGCCGACCATGCAAAACGTGCGAAAAGACCCATATGAATATTTTGAAATTTGGAAACTAGCTGTTAATGGTGCGGGGATGAAGTCATGCCCAAATCCATGTAATTTTTTTTTAACTTAATTCAAAGATGTTTAATTGTTTAACTGTTGTTGCATAATAGTTTAACTATTGTCGTTATTCTTCCAATGTTACCACAAGAGTGTGACACATAATTATTTAAATGATTTATTAATTCTTATATTACTTTCAGCATCAAGGCTACTCAAGGAACTGAAATACAAACATGTTTAGGTGAGAGTTCAGTTCAAATGCGTTTTCTGAAAACATTAACTTAATATCTTTTTTTCAAGTGAGAGGGGCTATACAATGTCTTAAAAAGATCTGTTTAATTATATTTTCTTGATTTAATAGTTCAAGAAGACATTCAAATATTCAACTCGAATCAACACACACAAGTGATAACAAGTGAACTAAGGCAACAATTACTATACAATAGGGTTACCACCCTAAGACTCACCAAGGAAGAGTCCCTCTTAACACCACACAAACTCCGCTCCTAAGGGCACACAAATCAAGGAAGGTTTGCAATAATATAACCTTTATTTGGAGGTAGATAATGTCAAAGCAATTCAATCTTAATATATAGGGATTAACAATAATTAAATATAGATTAATATTAAATCTTACTATTGTAATCCATAAGGTTAATTCAACAACAACGTAGATGACTAATTCTAAGGATGACGACGAGACACTCCTAACCTAGCGTATGACCTAGACCCGATACTCTCACTATAACTTGGGCAATTTACATATTTTCTCCTCGAAATCAGGGTTCGATATAGTTCTCTTTGTACTTGTGATAGGTCTCCTCCGCAAGATGTCATCATCGAAAGAGGTCGACACTAAGTCAACAAGGAACAAACTAACACTACTCAAGCAAGTTTCTATAAGCTCTATACGTTAAACTCATGACTAAACGACACACTCAAAGTCGCTTATTGCAAAACATTTTGACAACTCAAGGTGTCTGTGCGCGTACCCAAAGCATTCTCACGCAAGAACACAAAGGGATTCAAAAGTAATGACAAAGGAATCCACATGCCTTTGATCCAACAAGATTATAATTCTTAGCAAACTTTGCCTTACATTGCTTGGAGAAGCTCCGTCTCCCGAGCATGATTCTACTAATGACCAAGGTCAAGGCAGAAGAACACAAGCTCACTTACTAGAGATACAACAAGAGTCACTACCCACGATTAATTATAGCCCAACCACAATGGAACAAAACATACTACGGAGCTAGCAACCATAAGAATGCAAACGCACAAGGGCACACTCAAAATCCGCACTATGGATAAGTGTTGTAGGGGTTAGTTTTTAATTCTCGAGTTAAAAGAACACTTACAAGTTAGTCATCAGTTGCCTACACTAAGAGAACATCCTAAGGGTTAGTTCTCTATTCCTGTGCCCACTCCCCAAACTGCCTGCATATATGCGATGATCACCTTCATATGTAGAATAAGGACCGATTGTAGTCCACCCATTCCTAAACGAGCATTAGTTTGAATGCGAATGCATCCCACCATCGTCATTACGTCATACGACTAAGTGTAACAAAGTTACCTTTGCGGGTTACTCCACAACCACTAGCTGGCCCAAGTGCATCTATGCACTACTAAGAGATTATAGGAAACATTCAAACATATGGGAATAAGCATGGTTAGACTTCTAAAGTCTGAGCAAAAATAAACCAAAAGCACACGCTACTACTAATGAGACACCTTCCTAGATCTACCCATAGGGCAACTAAGGCCTTATATAAATAATTGCGTTTAAGGCATGAAGCTCGAACTAAAGTGATAAATATATATCTAGTGCTTGAAGAGTGCAAGGTTGTCACAACCCAATTCATATACGGAAATAAGACACAAAATAAAACACTGCAAGAAAAGACACTCCTAAATGATACTAAACACACCAATCTCTTAAGTTGATAAATGGGTACAAAAATGCGCTTGTTTTGATTTACGAAAAGGGAGACAAATGCTACTAAGCATTACAACGTATTTTCTAAGCTAGAAGCAACACATTTGAGGATTTGGGACATTTAATTTGGAAGAAACTGACGTTTTTATCGGGCATCCCAAACTGAATTTAACAAGCTAAAAAGTGTTTTACCAAAAATTATCTTTAAACTAGGGTTAAAATTGGCTTACTCAAAATAGAAAAAACTTTTAATAAATTTATTTGATTGAATGGATGGTAATTTTAAGCTATTAAAATTTGGTTACAATAGTTAGTTTCGAGAATTTTCATTTCTTGATATTTTATTTATGTCGATTCCAAATTGACTTTGGAAACAAAGAGGAGGTAAAGAGATTTTGCCCCTGGAATTGTCATTCGGAAATGAGCGAAAATGACAATTCCTAATGGGAATAAAAATTGTCTGATCTCCTTTTTATTTGTTTCAACCTCTTTGCTTTCATGGAAGGTGGTTAGAAGTATCGAGATCCCTTACTACCCCTGTGTGAGTTGTGTTCATCACACGGATAGGGTGAGTAATCCCAACCTAGTCATGATTTTTACTTCCACCTCTCTCATTTCGTTGTGGGAAATTAATAGGCAAGAACTGCGTTGTTTTTTGTGACTTTCGACCTTGGAAGCCGTTCTAGGACCTGCAATGTTATCATGGGCAGAGCTAGGAAGAGGATTGAGCCTTTGTCTTGCAGAAATGTTAAGAGGAACAAGTCTGTTTGGCACATCCTCAGGAGAGGCAGATTAACCAATTATATGGAGAGGATTCATGGGGTGGACCCGGTTCTCTTGACTGAATTTGTTGAAACTTGGAGGAATAGAGTGGTGAATCTAAGAGGCATTGTTGTTGAGGTCACAAAGAACAATATAGCAAAAGCCATGGGGATGAACACCAATGGCATGAAGTTTTACATAGACCGTGGTAGGAACTATGAAGCTGTTCACAGATTCTTTGCCCAAAATGAGAAGATTCATGAAATTGATGATGGATTTCTCCTTATGGCTCTGCTAGGGTTGTGGTCGGATGTATGTTTACAGGACATGAAATATATCACTATGGAGGGGAGGTTTCGAAAATCGTACTGCCATCACTTATTTCTCCTTAACCATTTCAGGTGTGGAGAGTTTATTAGCTTTCCTTTCTACTTGTTAGAGTCTCTTGAGAACTCTGTTAGGGAATTCAAGCAGGGGGATGTTGATGTTCCAGTGCATCGAGCGTTAATTTTACTTCTTGTCCTCATTGGATCACCCGTTATTGACCATTCAATTAATCATCTTGTGGAGAGAGTCGAGTTGGAGGTCGAGAATGAGCTAGGCTTGAACAACGGGGATGAAGGAGACAAAAATTTAGCCCATTGGGCCCTTAGGTCTCAAAAGAAGATTATCTAGGGCTCCTCTTCCAAGGGTAAAGTAAAGTTGATTGAAAGCAAGACTTCTTTGGATAAAGACCCATTGTCCTCCTTGAAGCCGGAACATGGTAAGTATTTTTCTGATGCCTTGAAGAACCTGGAGCATCAAGTGACTTCCATCAACGCTAGAATAGATAAAATAGAACGTTGCTGCAATATTCAAGTTGATTTCATTAAAGAGATGATTGGAGAATTTAAGAACAGGAAAATGTTGGGGGAAATTCAAGTTAGAGCTGAGAAGTTGGAGATAAAGCACAAAAAAAACAAATCAAAGTTTTATGGATCTTGATCAAGACACCGATGAGTTAAAGAATGATATGACCAAATTAAGATACAAGATAGACAGTCTTGGGGAAGAATTGAAAGACGTGAAGAGTAAGTTGCAGGATTCACATGTAAACAATAACAAGGCCAATTACATTCCAGAGGTTGAAGTGAATACCAAGAAGAGGAATGCTGAAGAAACTCTAGACGGGCCTTGTAGATGCACTAGGGGTTTGAAATAGAAAAAAGAAAAAGTTGGAAAGGATGTTGTTGGGGACCTCATACTAAGAAATATCAATGAACTCCAGGACGAGTTAGAAGCAATTAAATGTCTTGAAGTCCTGGCTGAAATGTGATGATTTGCATTGTGTTGTTGTTTGTTTCCTGGCCTGTTGTTGACGGCTAGCAGTTTCTCTAGTGTTGTTTGTATGCCTTCTATTCAAGTCTTTTTCATGCTTGTTTTGCAATGTTCTTTATCTTGCTATGCACTTGGTTCTGGGACCCTGATAAAATCTAGTGCTTTACCCTAATAAAAAAATAAAATTATATGAGTACTGATTCCATATTTCATATCCTAATAGAATTAAGTTTATGTCTCAGATTTTATAAAGTATTTATTTTGCTTTGATTCCAAACTGATTTTAAAAGGACTGAGTAGTGATGGCAATTAGCTAGAAACTTATTTATTTGATTCAAAGTTAATTTAAATGCGGAATTTGCTTTGCAAAAATAGGGCTTATAATAATATCGTTAATTAATTTATAATTTGGCCTACTGGAGAAATTTTGCTTTTGCACAAGATATCACAAAGGGTTCCACTTATGACTAAGGTTATTTTCTAAGTTTTTCCTTTAGGTTTTAGATTTGTCTTAGACATCATGAGCTTTGTTCATAAGTTATTATATTCAACATTACGTAACACCGCCTATCTATGTTACTTATCTAAATATTGAAAATAATATTGCTCAACTCTTCTTTATAAGCATTACATAAGTATCTTTTACAAGGGATTAAATGGTACCCCTTTAAAAAAAATAGTGAAAAGAGTTTAATTTTAAAAATGTTTAGGAAGTTATTTACAAGGTGGCTTAGTTAATTCAAAGGTAAATAAAATAAGGTCAAAGTATTATGCACTTGACCTAAATGGTGGTGGGTGAAATCCCCACCATTGGATTGGGTGAAAGTCCACCACTAGATCTAGGTTTTCCAAAAGTGCCCTAAATTTCTTTAAGAAAGTTAACTTTTCTTATTTCCTTCATTCCTTCTTTTGTTTTTTTTGTTGCAGGTTTTGGAGGTGGAGCTCAAGAAGGGCACACAAGAGTTTATGATTCAATTTTGTTTTGAGTGTATATACACAATATAGTATGTTGTTTGGGTACGGGTACGTCTTGGGTACGTGGGTATGCTATTTTTCAAAAACCTTGATTTGGATATGTCGAGTGTACGTTTGTGTATATATATAATGCATATTACTTATTTTTTTAGTAAAAACACTTGAAACTACATAGTATGAAAATATTTGTCTATAAAAGATAAAATACTTGAAAATATATAATATTCATTCATTCATTACTTCAAAGATAAAATGTACATTCAAATCTAGAATAAATCATATAGACTGCCCTCAAAGTCATGAATGCCACTCCCATTATTTTTCAACTTTATCATTTACTGATGCTTTCTCTCGCAAGGGCTCAGCGGTTCATTGAATCTGCTAGAGTGTATGCCTTAAGGGGTGCACAGGGAATGGGGTGGGATTGGCTTGGGGCACTTTGCGAGAGATGTTCTCATAATATTCTATCATACCTACATCCCTTCATGCAACCTTCATACCTTCTATGATGTCTCCTTGAAATATTTAAACCTTGAAATATGGCTAAGTCTAAAACCCTGAAACCGTAAAATCTAAGTTTGAAATATGATAGGATCCTCCAAAACCTAGAATTTGCATTATAGCTCCTAGAGGTCCGAAACCACTCACAAACACCCTGAAAGTATATAAATAAAATATAACTTAAAGTATAAGAAAGTTTAAGAAACTAGATGTTCCTATTTAAATGTAAACTTATACATGTTTATTTTATTTATATACCGTCTGGTTCGGGTTGGGTTTACATTTAATTTTTTTTTTGTTGACTTCCACTGTTTTTCCTTGTCGAAAATCCCTGGGCGTTCTCGAAAACACCCCAAAAACATTCGGAAAGGCCCTTGAAACGTCACAAACATTTTCAGTACCTTTCTGAATGCCTCCAGGACATCTCCAACAAGTACCCGAGATGTACTGGTACTTGAGGCATACCGAGGCGGGAATCGTGGAGGGGGGCGGTTCTTGTAACACAGACAATATATGTATTCTTTTAATTTCTTTACATTTTTACAATTAAATACCAAAATACATTGTTAAATATAAAAATACATCCCTTTTAATATATATGCACCCCAACATATATAATTATTTGAATACACATTAAATTATTTATAAATATTATTATATATTCATATTATAATTTTTTTGAAAGGCTGAACTAGGTCGGCCTTCTACGCAAGCCCACTCTGAACACTAGCTTGGCCATAAGCCCTAGTTGTGGCCTGAGGATGATGCCTTTGGCAGTTGGGGGGGTGGGGCACGGTAGCTGGCCTAACCCCTTCCCCCTTCATTAGAAGCGGGTTGGGGTCGGCATTGCGGCTGCCCCTTCCCTCTCCCAAAATTTTCTGTTAAAAAACAAAAAATTTATTCTCTTCAAATTTTGACATGTTTAAGTATGTTTTTTTTTTATAAATTATATATTATTATTATTTTTATTCTTTTAAAACTAGAACAACACATTTCAATGTATATTTTTATTTTTATATATCTAAACAACGTTTTAATAAAAAGAAACCATATATATATATATTACATAAGTTATTATTTTTATTTTTGTTATTTATTTTATTATTTAAGATTTTAAATATATATGTATATATTTGCTCAATATAAATACATTCATCCTTTATTACGCATGTTAATTATTTATTATGTATAAAATATTTATACACATCTATATACATATATACATATATATCACAGACACATTCTTATTGGATACCCATTTTCGAATGCTTTGACTAGAATAAAACTTAATAATTTTTACTTTTGATTTGTTATATATATATATATATATATATAAATATAAAGTAACTATTTTTCACATTCAATTCGTATTTAAATGTGAAATGGCATTTGAAGTGTGTGTGTATCTATATTTGCATTCAAAACTAGTTTTTTAGACACAAGGGAGAGAGATAAGGTGGAAGGAAGAGAAGGTACTATTACTATTATATAAAAGCAAATAACAAGCTTCATGTTATGAGAGAGGAAGAGATAGGTTATTTATGAACAACTCAGTTCTCACCAAGGAAGAATAAACAATCGTTTTCCATATTTTAACATAAAAAGATTTTCTTTTGACACTACACTTAATTTATCTAACCTTTATCGAGATCGAGATCGAGAGAGAGTTTATACACAACCATGCCTCTAATCTAACTTCTTATTTTCCACTTAATGGTAAATAATACTAACTTCTCCTACACAAGATGCGCTAAAAATGCTCACCTCTTCTCCACCATTGAAAAGACAACTCCATTCTTCCAAGTTTTCAAGAGATCTCCTCCTAAGCTCCTCCTTCCAAGCTTCTCCTCCAACAAGTTCCTCTCATGGTTAGTCAACAACCCAAAATGAGCCATTGTTGAGAGTTTAAATAAAATTTCCTCCCTACCAGCTTTCACCAAATCTCATTAATAGAGTATCCTTCTTACAAGGGTCATTTCCTTCTCATAAAAAGACTTATACTTTTCTTACAAGGCCATATGGGTTACCTGCACAAGTAACCCTCCTTTGTACTTTACTTACAATAGTCAACAAGTCACCTAATAAACCCATAGTATTTTTTACACAAAGATTTTCTTGTAAACAACATGTGGGTTACTTGTATAAGTAACCCACCCTTCTACTTTTCCTTACAAAGTAAAAAAGGTCTTCTTACAAGACCATATCTCTCTTACACCTCTCAAAAATTTCTCTTACAAGACCCTTTCAATACTCCACAAGTTGCACACCAACCTACCTTAAGGTTAGGGCCTACTCACTAATCCTGTAATGTCCCCAATTTGGGACGAAGCCAAAAAAAGAGGGTTTTCCAACAAACCCTAGGTTAATCCAAACACCAAACTGAAATCTGAAAATTTTAAACCTGCCAAACCCTAGCTGGAAAAATTATATGATATTCAAGCTAAAGAGCATCCAAATAATTCCACAAAAAGCTAAAAATTATTTAGGAAGTTAAGTACCTCTTTTGGGGTCAAATAAATTGATGAATAGTTGGAAATACCTCCTAAAAATAATCTGATTTTTTCTTGAAAGTACAGCTATGTTTTTCACCCCTTAAATGCCTCAAAACGCTTTCCAAGCGAGTCGCCACACTTCAGAAAATAAGTAAAAACAATTCTGAAAATTATCCCTTGGATTTCTCTCACCAAATCACTCTCTAGAGCTCACCAATCAAGTCGCCCAAATGCCAAAATTATTGTAATAATTTTTGGAATATTTTAGGGCCTAGAATGTCCTTTCACGCATGCCAATTGTTCCAAACAATTCACCAAATGACTGAAATAAATTATGAAAATTACCTTAACCCCCAAATAAGGCTCCAAAGACCAAATTTTATTCTTGTTTGGGGTCGCCACCCTCCCAAAGAAGGTCACCACACTTTGGAAGACTTCAAACTTGTTTTAGGGCTTCTCCATGAAGTTCGCCCACCTTTTCAACCTTGCAATTTGAAGATTTCCAGCTTTCTGAAGGAGAGTACCAATTCCTTGATGAAGGTGGTGTTAAAAGACACTTTTGTAGAATTTCTTGCATATATTTATGCACAATTATGGTGCAATTACAACCCTCGAATAGAGCTGCCCTAGTAGAGAATGGAGGTTTTCATCTCCAAACCCCTTGGTGCACTTGAAGGGTTTCGTCCTCAAGTCACTTATTCAAGCTTGACATACTTGCACAAGAATTTCAATATCCAAATTGCATAACCCTTCAAATGAATCCTTACTCATCTTTATATACCACTCCAAATGTGACGCCCAAAAATTGGAGGGGATAGTTACTTCTCTTTTTAAAATATTAAAAGATCCTCTTAATTTCACTTTAGGCCTTAAGTGCCCAAGACCCATAAACCCTACCACTTAAGTGAAATAGAAATATAAGGTGCTTTTCATAACTCAACTCAAAATTAGAAATATAAAGTACTTTTTCCATGATTAACTCCTCACAAGTGGCCCACAATGCTCCCTTTCTTTCTTCTACCTTTAGCCATCGGAAACAAGAATGGGCTAAGGGTCCCACGAGGGTTTAGATAAAAAATTGGGACATTACAAATCCTCCTAGCCTTCCTGGAGGGGCTATGCACAAGTTGCTCCATTAAATAAATTAATATGAATTGTTAATTTATTAATCTAGAATTTATAGTAATTAAAATATTCGAAGTGTTTTTCCAAATGAAGGCTTCAAACAAAGGAGGGAAACAAAATTCAAATTTCTAAATACCCAAAGGGTCACCACACAAGACGAACACATTTAATCAATTAGGGGAAGGAGGTTCTACACGAGGGGTATTATAGATGAGGCCGCATTGGGTGGATAGGGCCATAGCAGTGGTCCTATCTGCATTGCATGGACTTGCCTCAGAAAATTAATCTGAGAGTGATATAAAATGGTTTAAACATTGACTTGGAAATTCTTATGCAGTAGTGACGGTGAACGGAATGGTCAAGCCCGCATATAGATAAATGTTTAGAGGAATGACAAATAAGGGTCATGTATTTGAGTGTAAGTCAAGTGATTCAAGATGTGTTAAGAATTGACATTGTCAAGTACCTGTGACTAGATTTAGGTGTCTATATTTGCCCCCCCTTTATTCTAGTAATGGAATTGCTAGAATAAAGGAGAAAAAATAAAATTGAGTGTGTACAACACACTTTGTCTTTTTAAAGGACACCCAAATTGTGTAGGGCACTCATTTTAGCAAACCCGACAACATATAAAGTAGTTATTGCCCATATTTGAAAAATCAGAAACTCAAAAATTTGAAAATTGAAAAGAGAGCAAAGGAATATACTTTTAAGGAGATGAAATCATATTGCCCTATAACTTGTAAAAGCATTGAAGAAGCGTTCTCCCTTGTCTAAACACTTGGAGAGATGGTTCCTCATGTTGAACCATTGGTGAAGTGAGAGTGATAAAGTCCCAATTTTGAATAACTAATCAAGCCTTTGAGTTTGAAAATGCATGCTCCAACTCTCATGAATGGGAAGAAGTTTTTGAGTATTGTCATTGATGTCAAAGGTGCATCTTGCATGAGGTTGATGTCATTGAGAGTAAGCCTAGTTGGCAATATGTTGATGTGACAAGGGGCATTGTTGAAAGTGTTGTCATTGAAGGTTGTTGAAGGATGTTGTCATGAAAGAGAATTTGAAGGCAACTAATGCCTTATGGTTGCATGAAGGTATAGGGCATTGATGTCAAAGTTGCATAAGAAGCCTAGTCATGACATGATGAGGTATGTGCATAAAAATGAATGAACTCAGGAATGTGAAGGATGTAGGGCATTGTTTGAGCATGTATGTGAGGCATTGGAGCACTCATGAGAGGTTCAGGGTGAACCTATAGGGGTAGGACCTTCAGACTAAGCTTACACCTAGACCTCTCTTAGACCCTACCTGGGCTAATGAGGTATGAAGATCAGTTTTCAAGTTAAGTTTGCTTATGTGAGCATGAACAAGGGTAAGATATGTTGTTTTAAGCATATTCATAAAGTTTGAGGTCATGGTTTGAAGGAAATTGCAAGAAACATTGTTTTAGGCCTTCTCGAGTTCATAGAATGAGGTCTCAAGACCCGAGAAGCACTTTTAGATGCTCGTTGGCACGTGTAACCTCTGCATGGGAACCTTAGCTATTAAGGAGAGATGAAGAAGGGCCCTAGCTAAGATCTCCAGGCATTGGTTTTGGATTTAAGGGGCAGTCTTTTATGATCAATCATTAACACCAAAACCTGTGTTAAACCTCTCTAAAGCCCTAATAAGGACCCCAATGTGGAAGATCTTGTTCGAAACAACTCAGAATAATCTTAAATGTCTAGACAAACTATTGGAGCATGTAGTCAACTCTCCTAGGTACTTTCAAGTGGTGGTGGTTAGTCAGATGAGAGATAAAATGCATAGATATAGGCTTATTTGTCAAGAAATTGCTATAGCTCTCAAAAGTTGCATTGGTCAAGGAAATCAAATAGATGGAAGAAGCTAGAGACTCATATTTCATGCCTATGATGGTTCTTGGATAGGTTCCACCCTTTAAATATGCTAAACCGGTCTTCTAAGTTAACCAGTTGCAAATAGACCTAATGGTGTGAACAATGCAAAATCCAGGCAAAAGTGCATGAAGAGTTTATTAATGATTTGTAAGTCATGTTCATGCTTGGAAGAAGTTTTAGAGGTCAATGAATATGGTGAAAAATTGCTCATAAGTTGACTTGTCTGGTTCAGATAAGATAGTGTGATATTAGGTCAAGAAATTGGTCTGCAAGACCAATATTTGCCATTAGACCATATGATCTTTGTATTTGAGGATGGTCTAGTGATCTCATAGGACCATCTACATGCATCAGGGCTCATGAAAAGTGTCTACACAGGTGTTGTTGGAGGTCTAAGTCACCATGACTGGTCTTTGAGGTAAATTGGCAGTTTGAGTGAGTTGCAGAGATGTTTTTGAGCCTTTAACTCCTGAATGAAAGTGTTCCAAGCAATTGGTGATGACCCTGAGGTCATGAAGATCATGTCTACATGTTTTGTTTGTCAGAATTCAATTGCTTAAGGGTGTTTTAAGCCTCATTTTGAAAGACAGACTTTTGGGGTACACATGCCTAATAGGATAGTTTGTCCTAAAAGAGGTTTCATGGTATGAACGAAAGATACAGGTCTAACCAAGCATGGATGAGGTTAGTAGACGTCTTATGCTAAGTGATTGAGTGATTTTCAGTTGTTGGAGAAAGCCATCTGGGTCCAAGAGGATCAAGCTTTGACGCTAAGAAGATAGACCTAATGCAATTAGGTCTTCATAAGACCTTAAAGAGAAATGAGGCCTAATTGAGTTATTGACCAAAAGGGGTCCAAAGTTCGTTTGAGTCATGTTGATGAGATGTTCTAAGATCTATTCTATGGCCGACCTAAGAGATTGAAGGTGTGTGGCCGACCAAGTGTGTGACCATGAGAATGGTATATATGCAAGGCAATTTTAGGCATTTTGAAGGTAAGCAATAGAAGCCAATGAAATCTTGCTTGGAGAGCAGAAGGTCTTGAATGAGACCATAACAACAAAGCAAAAGTGTGATGAGGTGACTGAGTTGGTGCTGAGTCACTTAGGCAGTTGGTGCTTCCTTGCAAGTAGGTGCTTGCTAAAGCCTAGTCAAGTGGGTGCTTGACTTCATTGGGGTTGGTGCTCCAAGTTGAGTTGGTGCTTAACAGAATTTGATCTTTTGTCGTACAGGACAATAGTCCATTTGTAGGGGTCATAGTGGGTTTTCTTCCCCTTGAGGGTTTCCAACTCATATATGTGTTCTTTGTGTTATGCTCTTATTTCATGCTCATGTGATTGGCTCTTTATGCATTGCTATATCATTGTATTGCTTTGATGGTTCAAGGAATGTTAAAGTGCATCTGAATGAAAGTTTTTAAACACTGATTCACCTCCCCTCTCAGTGATGGTGCTTCCAACAAAAAGTACTCAATATACTAATTCAAAAGGTGGAACCACGATGGGTTCGTTAAAAGTGATGCCAAGGCCGTTGAGTGTTATTATACTTGAACATACATCACTTCGTAATAGAACATGAAACCACATAATGAGTTCACTAGAAGTAATGCCAAAGTTGTTAAGTCTCATTGGACTCGAATGCACATTACTCGTAATAGAATGAATCACACTGCTATAGATGTGCATAATTGAAAGAGAATGAAGAATATTCATGCCCCTGTCATGATCACAGTGCCAATAGATTTGAAGTGAAATAACAACCATTTGCCATTGAATTTGTAAACTGTTTTATAATGTATATGTGTATGAATCAATATAATGCCTTTTGACTTTGAAAGTGTATATATGTGCATGGACCAATATCATGCCCTTGAATTTTTGCCAAATGATATAAAATGTCATGCATCTATATGCTCAACTGTAACTTTATGTGAAACTTGTAATGTCTATTCCTCTAACTGTTTTGCATATGTCCATGCATATGCAACTAAGTGTGTATGATTATGTACTCAAGTCTCCATAAAGTGAGTGCATATGCATGTCATATGGCCCCATAATTTGTGTTGATGTGGCAATGTTTGTCATGTATCTGATTTCTGAATTACTTTGAATCTTTGAAACCTGCACTATGCCTTAAGATTTGATTTTTTGTTCATGGAGACTTGAATCTCCAACACAAGCTCACTTTACTGCCCCCTTTTGAGATGAGGGATGTAGTCTGCAAGTCACTCATCTTAAAATAAAAGTTAGCTGTATCATGCAATAAAGATATAATCATGTATAATTGTGTCAACACGTGGAGAGTATGTCATGTATAATTGTGTTAACATGTGAAGAATATGTCATTATAATAATGTATTTGTCATTGAAACATGTATGCAACATATGTAATGTGAGGTATGCAAGTATCATGTCTAGATAGATTTAGCAATGAGGCACATAGTAAGTAATCATATTTGAATAAGATTACTCTGTAAAATTGCATGATATGTATTATGGCATCACCAATTAAGCTCAACAAGGACAACGAGCACAACACACAATGTCACACAATCATTTTTGATATTTGAAATTTTTTTGAATGTTTTTGAATTTGACATGTTTGAATTTTTTGGTATTTTTGACATTTTTGGTATTTTTGACCTATTTGAATGTTTTTGAATTTTTGACATATTTGAGTGTTTTTAAAGTTTGATGTGTGCAAAAAGAAACTAGCCAATGATCGCATCAATGTGAGGACCAAGTGCGTCCCTGTATAGGTGACTTTTTATGAACGAAAAGTGCTACATGTGGATAGATCAAAATTTGAAAAGTAATCAGGTGTTGTAATGTCACTATCTTGATCACTGCTCATATAATCTCTTGCTAGATGTATAACTCTAGAGGGTGTAGGACTTGGTAGAGTTTGTTGTATAGTAGGGGGTCTCACTATCTGTGTTCATTGTGGAACATGTTAGACTGTCCGAGGTATTGCCTTAGGATGTACTACAAAAGACAGATTTCTTTGATTTTTGGATAACTCTTTGATGTGAAGCCTGTTGTCTAAGAGGGTGTATTACTCTCTTCTGAACTAATTGTAGAGAAAGATTGTGCATAGGTGCAACACTTGCCTCTGTACCATGCTTTTGAATAGGTGCAACAACTAACTTTGCACTGTGCTCTTGAATAGGTGTAACAACTAACTTTGCACTATGCTCTTGAATAGTTGTAATAATGAAATGCGGTGGTGGTGGTGGAAGAGAAGGAGATGCCATTGATTGTAAAGGGTATTCATATTGAATTCCTAAAACTTTCACCACCTAATTACAACGTATATATTTGAGACATTGATGTATTGTGGATGGCACTGCGTGGACATATCAAAGACCTCTGTGCTTGGTAAGACTAAGAATGGAGTAGCCATTGTTGTTGAGTATTTTGTGTATGTCCGTCGAATGCTTTGATTACTTTTGATGTATCTTGTAAATCATATTATGTGTACCCTAGAGTGCGAAGAAGTGTCGTTGTACATGCATTTTCAATTGACCCATTGTCGATTATGACATTGTGTACGTGTTGTTTGTTAATATAAGCTCGAATAAAGAGTGCATGTCTATCTGAATCATAATCAACAATCTAACCGTCATAAAATGTGATCATAGGACATGGTGTTGATTTGCTTGTAAGGGTATCAATAATACCATCTATTGGATGTCCATATGTTTGAGGAAGATGCGTATTGTAAGCATGGTGTAGCTTTGAATTATATGTATTTTTTGTTGTGCCATGATTTGTAAATGGATTATTGAAGGTTTTCAACTTTGAATTTTCATTCTGTTGTGGTCTAGCCTCATTTGTGGGTGTGCCTAGCTCAATAGTATTGTTGTTGATGAGGTCTTGTATCTTATGTCTTAGTCTGTAACACGTGTTTGTAGAATGTCCAATATACTTGTGGTAGTCACAATATGTGTTACTATTGAATCCCTTATGTCGAGGCTTAGTCATAGTAATCTCTAATGGTGGAGGGAGAGATATGGGATTGTAGTCAAGTAATTTCTATGACAATATATGAGGAGGTGATGGTAAACTTGAAAATTGCCTTCTTGGTGGAGCTGTCAATTGAAGCTTATTTGTTGGTTGTGATACTGCATTGACCGTTACTTTTGCTTCATTTTTGCTCTCATTAGATTTGATCTTGTAGCTTGGTTGGCTTTGAAACTTAGTATTGAAGTAATTGGTGCATACTTAAGTTTGTTTAAAGCTATGAGCTTGACTTCTTGTTCTTTTACTATATGGCATAACTTATCAAAAGTTTTGAATTTGTCAAATATGATAGACTCATGAAGTGGTGCTAGCAAACTTTGTGTGAAGATATATTGTAACTCATTGTCTGTCGTGGAATTGGTCATCTTAGGTAGCATAATTTTGTATTGAAGAACATATTCACTGATTGGCTCATTGGACCCTTCCTTGAGTTTAGCAATTTGTGCATAAGATAGGTTTTCACCAATGTCAATATCAAAGTGTGCTAGAAATTGATATGTGAAAGGGTTGAATGCTTTAATTGATTGGAGTGGAAGATCATAGAACCATTTTTAAAGCATTTTCTTTGAGGCTTTGTGAAAATTAATTTGTTAATAATTTGTCATTCTAAGCATAATCCAAGCATGTTGCATGAAATGATGGAAGATGTTGTTTGGGATCATCTTTACCTTCGTAAAGTGGTAGCTTAGGAGCTACAAATCTTGTTGGTAACGGGTAAGATGCTATCTCGAATGCCAAAGGATTATGATTTAAAATATGGGAATCCATTGAATGATTAGCTCTAGAGACACCTTGTCCTATTTGCAACAACTTAGCATGTAGGGCTATAATACTTTTTTCAATAGAGTGTGTTAAGTGAGTTTGGTGGTGGACCATGCGTAGTAATCAAAGGAGGTGTGTATGAGCCCTATGTAAAAATATGCTTTTTAATCTATTGGAAATGTTGTGATGCTCCCATACCTAGGGATGATGTCACATATGCAACTAGAGATATAGGGATATAAGCAATAATAGAAACTGGAACACTTGAAGTGGAAGTATTGGCTTGATTAAGATTTGGGGAAATGATCATATTTTTGAGCTGATTTCTTTTGTTCATCTCTTGCAATGTATAGTAATGCATCAATTTTATGTGGATTGACGTCAAGCTATTCGATGAATTTTGTCATTAATTTCATCCGATTGCTTTGTATAAGCTTTATCAGTTTTAACAGTTATGACTTCCGATGACTGAAAAAGCAAAAACCTTATGCATTTTTGATGTACTGTGAAGTACTTGGAAACTAAAGTCCGTATATAGTGCTGTCAAATGGCTTGAGTATTGGAGCAGTACCTCTCACACCATGGTTTAGGTAAAATTGATTACTACTTTGCCTAGCTCTAGAAAGCAAAAATAAAGAAAAAAAAATTGAAATCCAACAAAATATATATTTTTTGCATGGAAATCAAGAGTTCAATCAAAACCCTTAGGTCAAAGAGAAATACTAGACTAATGCTCAATCAAATCCAGTAAATGATGATCAAATTTATCTTTAGTGTATGATAATCATGAACTAAGTTGAAACTTTAGAAAAAAATCGAAAAAACAATGTTTGAAGAAAAAAGAGTACGGGTTCGCTAATATGTTTTATCTTAATTTTGATTTAATAGAGTTTAATAGGTGTAAAATTTGGAAAAATTATTCAGATAGTAAATATATGACATTTAAGCATAAATCTGATTATAAAGCAAAATCGACTGAAATTGATTAATAAGTGGCATAAACTAAAAATAGTAAGCACAACTAAGTGTAAGATACTTAGCATTTTTTGATTTCTAGTTGACTGCAACATATGTCCGACAGAGCGAAACATAATAAAATAGGTCTGTGACAACTCAAATCTAGAGGCAAGGTTTGTGGATATTTTTGGATAGGTATGCACTCCTTGGACAATAGTACAGGTTGGTTGTCTTTGTTGATTGCATACTTGGCCGCTTTGAATTTGACGAAATTGTGATTATTCTGCCACCTATGTCTCTTTGTTGAGGGGGTTGAGATACTTCACTTTTGTTAGTGCTACAGAGAAATCGCTGTTTTCTTTCTCTTTGCCTTGAAAACCCTAGGAGTACTTGTGAGAGCCAAAAATCTAAAAAAAGAGGGAAAGTGTAATGTGCTGAGTTAACCCCAATCATTCTTATTGATGAGTGACCACTGCCTATGTATCTAGATACTCTGAGGAGGGAATCAAGCTACACGTAGTTCTCCCATATAGTGTGATTGTGCAATTGTGGTCCTTGACTATATGCATACAACTATAAATTTGGCTTTGATACATGACAATGTTAGCTCTTGATTTGATTTGAAATGTTTTAGACTTGGCTTGTGATTGCTCTTACCGAATGATCCTGAATTTGGGAGGATTATGACAAATTTGCTTAATGTGTAGTAGTATAAATGATAGATGCTAGATAGAAATCAAGCCCCTTTGAAATGAGATTTTGATTTGCTTATATAGTGATATTTTTGAATAATTTTCTTTAGCTGACCTTGCAAAATGTATAGAAAGAGCCTTTGAATATTTCAAAATTTGCAAACTAGCCATTAAATTGTGGGGACTAGGTTGCACCAGGTGGATAGGTCTAAGGCAATATTTCAAAATTTGGAAACTAGCCGTTAAATGTCATGGGGATGATGCTGCACTAGGTGCCACAACGCTGTTTACAGGGACAACTATCTCAAGGTTGGAAGTAGTCTGAGAGTATATAAGACAATTTGAGCATTGACCTAGAAATTCCTGTGTAGTAGTGATGGCAAACAGAGGGCATGGACCTATCCACCCAATGTAGCCTTGTCCAAGAAAAACAGGGACAACTATTTTGAGGTTGGAAGCAGTGTGAGAGTTATATAAGATGGTTCGAGCATTGACTTGGAAATTCCTGTATAGTAGTGACGACGAATAGAGGGGTTAAGCTCGCATAAAGATAAATGGCTAGAGAATGAAGAATAAGAGTCATGTATTTGAGTGTAAGTTAAGTTGTTCAAGATGTGTCAAGAATTAACATTATCAGGTCCCTGTGACTAAATTTAGGTGTGTACACACTGTTATAACACCTAAGAGCATAAGGAGTTATTGAACACGATTCCATAACATAGTGATCTTGTAATTACCTATGGCTTTTAATGGTCCCTTATAAACTCATTATAAGTAGTTTGCCAAGCATTAAATTACAAGAGACAACTATGGCTTTCCAAGCATGTAGACAATTATCTTTAAACAATTCAAACATTTGGAGGTGGACTTGGCTTCAAAATTAGAGCTATATCAACAAATGTTGTGTCACTATTATAACATCAAATAGCACAAGGAGGTATAGAACATGATTCCATAGCATAGTGATCTTGTGGATAGCTAAGGTTTTTAACAACCCTTTTAAAACTTATTAAAAGTAGTTTGACAAGCATTAACTTACAAGAGACATCTATAGCTTTCCGACCATGTAGACAACTATCCTTAAACACTTCACAAATATCCAAGAACATAGACATTTATCCGTAAACAATTCAAACATTTGGAGTTGGACTTATCTCCCAAACTAGAGCTATATCATCAAATGTTGTGTCACTGTTATAACACCTAAGAGCACAAGGAGGTATAGAACATGATTCTATAGCATAGTGATCTTGTGATTACCTAAGGCTTTTAACAACTCTTTATAAACTTATTATAAGTGTTTTGTCAAGCATTAACTTACTAGAGACATATATGGCTTTCCAAGCATGTAGACAACTATTTTCAACACTGCACAAATAGAAATCAAGAACCTATAAACTATGCTAAGAATTATTTCAAGAATCAAGATATTGACACCCTCAAAGATAATGAATGACACAAAATATGCATCTTTATCAAACTAGCTTACCTATCCATGTTTAGAGACTATGTCATATCTAATGATACCACGGTCTAGATCCCCAGTGAGAAGTTTCCACATGATATATTTTGACTGTTGAAAGTTAAAACCACACCTCTAAGTTAGAAAGCCCTAGGACATACACAACACATTGTCAAGAATATACTTGTCTAATTCTAAGTTGACAATCCTTAGGCACAGTCAAGGTGTCATCAGCCATTCGACCTTTGTTGGGCAAGCCTAACCAAACTATAGTTCGATGTGCAACGTTGCCATCCACATCTCCATGTAAGGGCTTGGCTTTCCTTTTTCATTTGGGTCTTAATCAGAGTCTAGGAAGATTTGTTGTGAATGCGCCTCTCCTCTGCTTGGTTAGCTATTTTTTTGCATTAGGGCCATATTTCTTGTTTTTGGCGGCATTTGCCCTTATGGAGGTTGTGGAAAAGGGTAATACAATCTTGCCACCTCCCTGGCAAGGTAGAAAACTCTAATGACAATACCTCCTCATACTCTTCATCCATGTCGTTCCGATATTTCTTTTCCTAGCTTTCTCCTTTGTCATTGTCTTCGTCTTTCCTTCGTCGATTTTTTGTTCTCTTCCTTTTGTTATTTCCTCCCTCGTTCTTCATGCCATCTTTTTCTGCATCTACCTTCCTACCTTCCATCCCTCTCAGCATAGATTTATTCTCTTCAACCTACACTTGCATCTCCTTCTCTCCCCCCTTTTCTTTTTCTCCCTTCATATCTTTATAATGTCCCTCATGCTTGCATTCACCCACACACCCTTATTGTTGCTTCCCACTTTTCCATGCACAACCATCTTTTCCATTAAGAGGTAAGGTTAGTAGCTTGTACTTTATTTTCTGTATGGTTGATGTGATTATGCAAGTTTTCATGGTGATGAATATTTGATATAGATATTTTTGAATGCATCATGTTACTTGAAATTTTAATCCGACATTTCGAGTACTCTTTGTGTACCAGTCTAGGAGAAGTTGAATATGATAATTACTTCGAGGAAAAGTAGCTAGGTACATTCCATTTATAATATACTTTTGTTTTTAATAGAGTGAAGTAATAAACCAACCTCCTAAAAAATGTGCTTGACCTAATGATTAATTAATGAAAATGATTAACTAACAAATAGTTAATTATCTATTAATAAATCAAAAGTTGATCTCCTATGCTAGTTCGTATATTGTCTTGCCTTCTCATGTGATTTAATATCGGTGCCTGTGAATTTAGCATCACCGAGGCTATTATCCCTTTTTAGATTAACTGGGATGTATCAATGAATCAAATTTATTGTAAAAGAAGAAGATTTTTAGAGAAGGAAATTAAGGGAAATCATTGAAATTGAAAAAATAATGGTTAATGTAAATAGGGATAGTGGCCTTGATATTGGTAATTCATGGGCACCGATATTAAATCACATAAGAAGGCGAGACAATATACGAACTAGCATAGGAGATTACTTTTTGATTTATCAATAGATAATTAAGTATTGTTAGTTAATCATTCTTATTAATTAATCATTAGGTCAAGCACACAATTTTTGAGGAGGCCGATGTATTACAGTTCCCTCCATTGAAGACAATAGTATATTATTATGAAATGTACCTAGTTGCTTTTTTCTCAAAGTAATTATCATATTCAACTTCTTCGTGAGGATGGGTACACAGAGAGTACTCAAAACATTGGATTAAAATTAAAATTAACATGATGGATCGAAAAATATCTATGGTTGATGTGATTTATTATTTTATCTTATTGCTATTTATTTTAAAGAATTTCATGGTCTTGTTAATTGATTAGGTATGGCCAACACAAAAGGGTATAGTAGACTAGGTACCCCTTTCAACAAATTGGCGTGGCCACCCCAAAATTATAATTGACCAAGTACATGGTAGGCCCAAGAATTCATGATAACCATTACATTACCAATGTAATTTGCAACCTATTTTACCATTACTATTATAATTGTGCTGGATAATTGAGATCGTAACTTGGTTTATAGAACCTTTAACGAGGTCAACAAAATAGGAAGAAATTGCTGACGGTCATTTCAATGCTACTCAAACCATTAGTTTAGTTGTATATACCAATCAACATGGTTGTTGTGGCTCTATAATTGGAAAGAGCCAAGCGATTGTGAAGGCTTGTGTCTACAAGGACAACTACTAGTTGCTTTCTACAAAGAGGATTTAAATCCAAGTCCATGTGTAAGCGTATTGATGCTTTGGAAGTATCTTACTATATTAATGGATCATTCATCTTTATTATTACTGAAATTGTCATGCCCAAAAGTGAGCTGCTTAAAAGTCACTAAATTTTTTGTTTTAATTTTTTTTTAATCATTATTATTTTTAAATTACGAGGGTACTTTACCCCGCTCTATGGCTTCTTTGGATTTGGACAAAATGTCCCTAATAGTCTCGGGACGTAAAGCAAAAACATCCCACATTACAGGGTCGAAGATCGCTTATGGAAAAATCAACCTAGGTACACATTATTACTTTATAAAGTTTAAAGGGATCCTAGGCTAAATCTATGGTTCACACTTCCCTTAGAAAGGACCTAGGTTTTTAATTTGTAATTACACCAATGTCATAAGAGTCACCTAAGGGAGTGTCACACTACTATAAATTCTAAGGGGTGCACACCACCTAAGTGAAGGGTCTATTAGAAAGGGGGCCACTTTAAATAAACGGCTAACTTAAATAAAGTTCCTTAACATAATATGTGCACACATAAAACAACTAACTTAATCTAATAATAAAATATATAAAGTCAACTTAAGTTGAAATGGCTTTTCCCTCCAAAAGGGAGCAAGCTATGTCCACCCTTTGATCTAGGCCAATCTGTCCCGATGGATTGATAAAACCCTAAATTACCTTAAGGGCATCCTTATGGATGACTACAAAAACTCTTCTATGTCTCTAGGCTTCATTTTGTCACTTGTTTTGGGAGGAGGGGAGAGGATGAGAGGAAGGTTTCCATGCCTTATCTTTCACCTCCATGTTCTAACAATGGCCACCATGGCCATTATTAATTTTTTTAAATAAAATTTTTGGGTCACATTTAATCTGTTTATTTATTTTTATATTTTTGGATCATTGTTTTTGGAAAAAAATAAGGGTCACAAATTTAAAATAAAGGATCACAATTTGGGTTGGAGGTTGAAACCCCTCCTGACGACCCGCATACAATACAAGCAATGGGATTGTGGTAGTCTCGCTGCCATCCCCTTAACACATTTGGGGACGGCTTGTGCGGTCCCCTTAGTTCATTGTGTGAATCAACTGGTTATATTCACATTTAAATTTTGTGCCCTGGCTCAGTGGGCCACTGTATTATTTTATTTTATGTATTAATATTTTTTCTTTTTGGGCCATTGTTTTATATTATTATAATTATTTTTTTATAGTCACAATTTTAAGCCATAGTTTTAGAGCTTAGTTTAGGGGCACATTTTTATATTAAAAAAGACATTGGGTGGGGGTCAACCTACCTCCTCGCCCCCAACAACTGACCACTGTGATAGACAGTCATGTCGCCTCTCTTTAGCCACAGGGGGGAATGGCCACACTGTCCCCTGTTCATAGTTCAGTGATAGCTGTTGTTGTCCCCTTTTCATAGTTTGGGGATGGTTGTTGTCGTCCCCTCCTTTTTTATAGTGAACACCCATTGATACACTCTGTCGACTATATATATATTAAGTTGCGACATAGTTGGCCAACCACTTTTTGATTGATCATTGTTTTTTGACTGGAGCTATGAACCAGTCTGGGACACATACGACGGCCCAAATCCCTAGATGATTACCAAATCAACAACCAACAACCTTCGAATACATCGCATATGTCCACAACCAGCCTCACGATTACTAGATTTATAGCCAATAGGTCTCAAATACACCACAAACGACCACAATTGGTTTCACACGCCCAACAAGATTTGAACCCGGGTGGGGCTAGACAACCAAACTATTTTACCAACTCACTCACATCTCATTGACTGATTCTATATATATATATTTGTGTGTGTGTGTGTGTGTGTATTATTATTATTATTATTATTATTATTAGGTTTTTTTCTAAATGCATTTAAGCCTAATGTAGTAGGAAATCATTCATATAGCTAAGTCTTATTGTAATTAGAATTTACAAATAAATATATACATCAAACTAAATTTTCATACTCAAACTTTTCAATGCAATTTTCCCAATCAACTAATTAATAACTTAGAGAGTGCCTTATGCATACTTCTTTGAAGAGAACAATACTTTTCACAAAACAATGACTATTAAAAAGAAAAAAAAAAAAAAAAAAAAAAAAAAAAAAAAAAAAAAAAAAAAAAAAAAAAAAAACTTTCATATGCAAGAGTAGGTATTAGAGGAGATTTTATTAACACTTAAAGCAAAGTAAGAATCATTGTTCAAACCAAAGGTAGAGAGAGGGAGAAACATAAAGCAATCATTTCTATTACAATGGGGACAACAAGGAATAAGCTTTCATTTTTACAGCATAATCTGGAGTTTATTTCACTTCCTTCTTTATCCATTCCCACTAGTAAGCAAGGCATTGGACATGCCACAACAACACTTCTTCAAAAGCTTGTTGCAAGAGCAAAAGGGTATGAAGAGAAGGCAAATGCAATAACATAAGGAAGATCATAATACAACTTTTGCATATGAATAAAAGTTCTACATGTCACAAGAGGCTTTAACAAGCCATAACCAACTTCCATAAAAGGCTACTAGAGGTACACTTATCCAACGAGCTCCAAGTGCTCCATTGCTCCAAGAATACCCTACAACACAACTACTTCAAGCACTCCAAAGTGTGAAAACCAAGGTGTGGAGTGTTCACCGCCCAACCAAATATGACATCATCAAGTAAGAGACGCTAGCCAACCCCCAAGCCCAAATGCACACATAACACAATAATCTTAGGGGATGGACAACCAAGAATATCTCGAGATATCCACATCACACAAGGTTTTCAAAACACACAACACATACACAAGTCACCATCCACAAGACACACACATCACAACAAAAGAGTTTTAAGGGTCCATTGGGCTCTTATTCAAATTCAGCCAAGCGGTCTTAAGGGCCCAAAGAGCTCTTCCTAAAACCCCAAGCAAGGATAAAACAAAAAGGGATTTGAAGGTCCCAAAGGGCTCTCCCTAAAATCCCAGGCAAGGAAGAGTGAAGGGGTCACCACAATAAAGAAAATTGGTCCAAGAAAGTTTCCTCTTCTTTCACATCCAAACATATGCACACACTCATTTCTTTCACATTCTTGCTCAATATCACCACACCCAAACACTACCATCCACACCCACACGCCCACACATCCATCACCATTGCTACACCAGAAGCATCTCTCAAACTTCATGTAACAAGCGGGGGGAGTGGCTACATGGCTTGCCTATACAAACTCCATTCTCACCAAAACAAGCTTTTGCCTCAAGCACAAATAAAAGGGGTGACCACCTTTCTCAACTCCTTCACATAAGCCAAACTTGGGCATTGACACATAACAAAGTTCCACAACAAAATATTCCAAAACCACAAAGAATACATTTAGAGGCTCCCTCCCAAGACAAGAAAACAACCACAAAGGACAACACATCGGCCCATAATCTTTCCTATAGATTCCAAGATACTCACACAAACAAAACCATTTCACACACAAAATACTTATACAAACACATTCATTCGGCAAAATAAAAAGGATTCTAGATGAGGATGGTCTCCCTCAAGCTTTTGCAATCTTCTTCCTTGAACCAAACTCTTAGCTCCCTCTTCCAAGCTCTCTCCAAACTCTTCCAAAGCCAAGAACCAACCCCCAACTAAGCTAGAACTCCTTGCACATGTAGAAATTTTTAGGATTTTCCTATTCTTGACACATGACACCGTCTTCCTTTCCAAGATCTATCATTGTCTCTTATACATGCATTCAATGCTCTTACAAATTCCTCTTATCAAGATTCTTACAACTCTCTTGTCTAGACCCTTACCTTTCAGTTTCCAAGCACTTCAAACTTCTTCTTCAAATATGATTTTGGAGGCTCTATGCATCTAGAAGGGCTTTCAAATGCTTGGGAAAGCTAATGTACCCTAACCCCTATGACCCTATGACCTAGAAAACACCTAGGGAGGTTTCCACTTGTCATTATCACCCTTCAAAAGTGGCCTCCAAGCACAAATCCGAGTTTCTACTTTTGCAAAGATTTGTGGGTCACTCAACCCACCCCACATACACCTTGAACTTTCACAAGAGTTTATGGCAAGTCAATCTCAAGGGAAATGATGGTTAGGCATAGAGAAGGGTGTGTCTACATGGCACAAGAACACCACATCACATTGCACTTTGCACACACTCAAAATACACTGTCTATGGTCACTATAATTTTCCTTCTTTCTTGCACTCCTCTTCTTGACCCTCTTCCCTTCTTTTGCAAAAACATCCTTGTTCAGCTCGTTTTGGCCATTAGGAGCAAGATTTTCAATGGAAGGTAGCAAAGACCCTCTTTTCATCTAGCATAGAATGTTGAAAGGGACGCGAGCTTTCAAAATTCACAATGGAATTAACACTCTTCTTCATTTAGCATACAAGGCTCAAGAGGATGCAAGCTTTCAAAATTCTCAATGGCATATATATTCATATAAGGAGGCAAATGTAATTTTAAAGCATTCGTGCTTACTTGCTTTAAAATAACAAATTGACAATATCTAGGAGGCTTATGCTTCTTAGTTTTACCATGGAGTCTTTCTTTACTCAAGAACAATCATACCTCTTCTCCAACATGGAACTTATGCTCAACTTTATGTTGATCATGCTTTGCTTTGTACTTTGCTTGAGACTCCCTAAAACTCTCTTGGACTTGGAGATGCGATTACCAAATCTTCTTATTGAATCTCTCGGCTTTGTGAACTTTTGAGTCCACCTTTTCAAGCTTTTTGTGTGGGTCATTGGCTTCCATCAAAGATTGTTGATAAAGACCAAAGTTAGGAAGAATAGAATATGGTAACAACTATATCTCATTCTCTTTGTTAGTCGACACGCTATGGGAAGTCTTGCATTCAACTACTTCATTGTCTCGCTTATCTCTCAAAAGAAGAAAAAAAAAACTTCCCACTGGGATTTATCATCCTTTTAGCTTGAGTGGCACTTACCAAGGAAAATTTAACTTCATAGGCTTTCTTGATGCAACTTTCTCCGTCCTTGACTAAATTTGATTCGCCTTTTTCATGACAATAGTATCTCTAACATGTACATATGGGCTGCCAGAGACTGCATTGGAAGTGTCAAGAGGCACAACATCCGCCACAATTTTATCAATGAATTTTTCATTTATTCCAAACTTGACTTTGCATTATTTGGATACCTCATTTTTACTCCTTGTTTCACCCAACCTAGAGCATAATGATTAGGACGATTATAAGTTTCCAACACTACTTTTTATACCAACTGTTTCTTAATCAAATTTGCTTAAGAACAAGAGTCAAAAAGAGCCTCAATTTTTGTCGTCTCAATTTGAATTTTGGTTTGGAAAAGTGTAATGAAATTACTTAGATGTTCGCACAGAGTGATTTTATATCGCACAGAATAAGCAAATATGAGAGATTACATAGCAATAATTGACACCAGAGCAGAATACTGGATAATATAGCAAAGCCACTTCGAGGGGGCAACCTCCATAACAATGCACTAATAGCAAAATATTTAACACATGAATAAAGACTAACCACTACCTCCTATTTATAGTCTACTTAGCCAAGGTTATTTCATAGGCTGACTTATTTAAGAACATAGAGAAATGTAACTGTTGTCAACCTGGAGCTGCGACTTGATTCGAAGACGTGCACGAAATGGCCAATCCTCTATCTGGCTGAAACAATGGGATCTTCTCACGAGAGTGGGTGCCTCAATGGTGAGAAGAACCTCTAGAGAAGGCTGGTTCCTGTATGATGTATCGATGAGGATCTCTACTCTACGCTGCGGACTACCGTGGAAAAGGGAGAAGGAAACTTAAAGGGGAAATCTTGCCTAAAAGGGGGTGATACACCAGAAGTTTGATCCACTCGACTTGTAACCTTGAACACTGAACGAACAAGGGAAAAGGAAGACCTTAGATTTCAATCAACCACTTATGCATAAATATTTCATGAAAGAGGTTCGATCCAATGACCAAACCTTGAGGGAAAACGATGGAGAGAGGTCCGATACAAGACACTTTGCAGCCACCTAACATCCACTTACAGTGTCAGCAAAAGACATAAATAACACTTTAACATGACCTGCATAAGGATAATCTAGCAACTAGGTATGAACCAGAATTTGGGAAGAGACAGAAATCTACCACTTATGCAAATTGCTGAATGAAATATACACTATGCCAACGCTTGAAATTTGAAAGTACAGTCCTTCTATTGATCGAAGAGGTTACACAACTCACTAATGGCAGAGTCTGGTCTAACCAAGAGAGATTGGATGATTTTTAATCAAGGCTGAAAGCCATTTTATAGAGAATTACAAAAGGCCAAAGATTGGCGTAGAAAATTTGAAGAGAAGGATTCACTTAAGTTAACTCAAGGCTGACTTGGCCTTTCAATAAAATGTGTTTTCTTTTGTCTTTACATGAAGCTTCTTGCGCTTGAGGAAGTGAACTTGTCTTTGTTTTGAACTGCCCACCTCTCTTTGCATGGAAATCTACGCCAATGTCAATTTTAGAACTCTACGTGAGCTGCTTGATATGCCGAATTGGAACTTTTGAAACGCTGAGTTGGACGAAGAGATCAGCTGAGTTGACTGTTTGGCAGCTGAGTTGGTCGAAGAGATCATTCTCCTTCGCATGGAAAGCTTCTAGTGGATACGGCATTTTAACAATTAGTCAACTCTAAATCTGGAACAGTCAACTCGACATCCGAATTTGGAACTTCAGTTGACTCTCGGATGCGTGGAGTTGACCCGGAGACGAGCATGTCTTTAATAACTAGTCAACTGAAGCTTTGACTGGTCGATCGAAAATAGCCCTTGCTTGCATGTATTTTGCCCTATTTTGGTCTGCCTGTTCCTGTCTATTTCTGGCGTTGTTTTGTTTGCAATTTCCTTCGGAATCTTCTGTTGACTTCTTGGCTTTATTCTTTGAAGTATTTTTTTTCCTTTGCTCGGGCTCCTTTTCGCAGTCGGGTTTTCTCCTTTGGTCATTTCCTCGAATTCCTTCTGCTTTACCTCTGTTTTTTCTTGTTTTTCTTCGGGCTTTCTTGCTCGTAGCCTTTCCGAATTTCTTTGGACTTTTTGTCCAAAGGAATTCCTTCGGACAAAAGTCCGAAGAAATTATGTCCTTTGCCTTTCCTTTTGCTCATTGCTTGCGGAAAATTGCCCTTTGGGTTTAGTCATAGTGGCCCTTCCTGCCCTTCGGGATTTTTATGAAATGGACTTCTCTGTGGCCATTCCTTAGAATTTCTTCGGACTTTTTGTCTAAAGGAATTCCTTTGGACAAAAAGCCCGAAGGAATACTTTGTTCTTTGCTGTTTGCCGAATTCAACTTCTCCGAAGCCCCTTGGATTTTTTACCGTCGGCTTTCTTTCTTTGCAGTTTTTCGAATTCCTTCGAACAAAAAGTACGAAGGTTCTCTTTTCGTCTTTTCCTCTGAAATGTGCCCTTCGGATTTTCAAATGTGCCCTTCGGAAAATACACAGAGGTACTGTCGCCGACCAAGTGCCCTCCGCTAGGGCATTTAGCTCTCCCTCTGTGCCCTTCGGAAAAATTGTAGGGCACCCGGGCTTTTTGCTAAGGCTTTGAATTCGTTCTTGTACCTTCCTGAAGGGTAGGTGCCCTTCGGGAATGTTGAAAATGACCCTTCTGAAGGGTACTGGCTTTCTTTCTTAATTGGGTGGGCTTTTGGATTCCACCTGTTTGGCCTGCGGGTGTTCTCTTTATAATTTCTCCGAAGTATTCCTTCGGACAAAAGGTCCGAAGGAATTACTTCTTTTGGTTTTTGCCTTGCGGACTTTTCTTCTTAGCACTTTTTCGAAGGTTGTTTTCCGAAGTAAAAGCCTTTTGATGAACCATTCTGAAGGAATTCATCCTTTGTAGCAAGGAGCCTACCAAAACAATGTACTCTTCTTCCTTGGCTAGAGATGTGAACTTTCTAAATAGCAAGAGACAATCTGACTTGTGGAAGAATTGTCAACAGTAACAAGTATATAAAAGAGGTATGTAAGCCACAAGTCGGCCACGCATATCCCTAGACACACCAATGGTTAAGGGCGTAGCAAGCCCCTCTCCTTCAAAACAACGTTGTCCTCAACGTTGTGGCAACTCTGGATGTTGCTGCACAAATGTTTCATCCTCCCAAGTGGCATCTTCACATGGCAGATTCTTTTATTTGATCATATATTTTGTAATCGCTCTGGAATGCAACTGCTTAGTGCGCACGTGAAGGATCGCCTCAGGATCAAGAACAACTCTGCCTTCCTCATCCAATTCTGGTAATTCTGTTTGAATGAAAACTCTGTGTCCAATGACTTTTTTTAGGCATGATACATGAAATACTGGATGTATGTGAGTGGATGAAGGAAACTCTAACTTGTAGGCCACACTACCAATTTTCTGCAAGATCTGATAAGCCCCATAATACTTAGGGGACAGCTTGTTATCTTTTTTTTGTTGCATAAATGACATCTGCTTATATGGTTGCAAGCTAACAAAGAGCCAATCACCAATGTCAAAATGCCTCACTTCTGTGTTGATCTACCTGTTGCTTCATGTGATTCTGGGCCATAGCTAAATTTTCACGCAAACTTGCAAGGACCTCTTGTTGATGGTGAATATGTTCTTCAACTGCACGAACCTTAGGATGGACCTTCAAGGTTGAAGTAATGGATGGAGGGTGGTATCTATACAGTGCCACAAAGGGAGACATTTTGGAAGAACTATGAACAAAAGTATTATTCTACCATTCAGCAAGTGGCAACCAATGAACCCATTTACCTTTTTTATCAGAAACAAAACAACGGAGATATCCTTCCAGACATTTGTTGACTACCTCAGTTTGTCCATCAGATTGAGGATGATAGGATGAACTATGAGCCAATTGGGTGCCCAAACATGTAAATAACTCAGTCCAAAAATTACTAGTGAAAATGGGATCTCTATCACTGACAATGATCTTAGGGGTCCCATGCAATTTCTGCACTGTATTGAGAAAAACAACAGCTACTGTACTAGCAACAAATCGCTGTGATAAAGAGCAAAAATGAACATACTTACTGAGACAATCCACAACAACCATGATAACATTTTGACCATAAGATTTTGGTAACTCTGTAATGAAATTCATAGATACCTCTTCCCAACATTGGCTAGGGATGGATAAAGGTTGTAAAAGACCCAGGGTTTTGATGGTTTCGCCTTTGTGTTGTTGACAGATCATACATTCAACGACATATTTCTGGACATCCCCCTTGAGTCCTTCCCAAAAGAAATCTTGATTGATTCTGTGATAGGTTTTCAAAAATCTTGAATGACCCCCAATTGGAGTTGCATGAAGTCCCTAAAGGATTTTTTGTTTAAGAAGAGAATCCTTACATAGGTACAATTTGTCTTTATACAATAATGCATTACCCTTCCATGTGAATTTTTCAATTCCACCTAAACCTTGCTGAAGATTTTGAATCAAATCATGGGTAGCACTATCATGCTTCCATTATGATCGTGCTTCATCTAGCCATTTTGCTTGCAAAATGGTTATGGCACATAGCAATGCCTTAACTGATTCATCCTTTTTGGATAGTGCATCTGCCACCACATTGTCCTTGTCTTTTTTGTAGACTGTTTCCAATTCATAGCCTAACATCTCAGTTACCCATTTTTGTTGTTCTTCAGATGACAACCGTTCCAAAAAATATTTGAGACTATCATGATCAATCTTTACCTTAAAGTGACGACCCATCAAATAAGGTCTCCATTGTTTGACTGCATGCAAAATGGCCATCATTTCCTTCTCATAGATGGGCTTGTGCTAATTTTTACCTTTTAGTTGATGACTTTCAAATGCAAGTGCTTTGCCTTCTTGCATGAGTACAACACCCATACCATACCCGGATGCATCACATTCAACCACAAAAGTCTTGAAAAAATCAGGTGTGGCTAATACTGGAGTAGTGCACATAGCCAATTTTAATTGTTCAAATGCTTGAGTAGCTGCATCAGTCCACTGAAAGGAGTCTTTTTTCAACAAAGTGAGTGGAGCTGCAATACTACCATAATTTTTGACAAACTTGCAATAGTACCAGTTAGCTCCAAAAATCCCCGTAGTTGCTTGAGTGTCTTAGGAATTGGCCAATCCACCATTGCTTGGATTTTTTTAGGATCCACTTTCACTCCATAAGAAACCAGATGACCCAAATATTCAACCTCACAAGCCTTAAAAGTACATTTGGAAGGTTTGGCATACAATTGATGTTGTTCCAAAATGGAGAGTACTTGTTTCACATGTTGCAAATAGTCTTCCCAATTTTTACTGTAAATGAGGATATCATCAAAGAATATTAGAACAAATTTTCTCAAAAATGGTCTAAAAACAATATTAATCAAACTCTAAAAAGTAGATGGTGTATTTGTTAGACCAAAAGGCATAACCAGAAACTCATAATGGCCCTCATGAGTTCTGAAAGCTGTTTTGGGGGTATGTCTTCACCATGGATCCGGATTTGATGATACCCAGAACGTAGATCTAACTTGGTAAAATAAAAAGCATCATTCAATTCATCTAGCAAATCATTAATGACAGGGATAGGAAACTTATTTTTGATAGTGTACTTGTTGAGTTCTCTGTAGTCAGGACACATCCTCTAGGGGTCATCTTTCTTTCTCACCATGACAACTGGTGAAGATTCGCTTTCGTTGTGGTGAATGATTCCTCCATCCAACATCTCCTGTACCATCTTTTCAATTTCACTTTTCTAGGCATAGGGATACCTGTATGCCCTGATGTTGGGTGGTGCCAGAAATAAGTTTGATAGCATGATCATGGGTGCGACTAGGTGGAAGTCCTTTTGGCATGTCGCCAAAAACAACAGAATGTGCATCAATCACTTGTTGTAGATCAAGAGGTGGAGATGGCTGAGTTGGTTGTACTTCCATGAAAAACAAACGAGCTACAAATCCTTCAGCACCCTTATGGAGAATCTTTGTCATTTGATGGGAGCTAACAAGTTGTGGAGATTTAGCCCTTAATCCCCTTAGCTCAAATGTCATTTCTTCAAAATGAAAACGTATGAATAATTCTTGAAAATTCATCTCAATAGTGCTCAAAGTGGTGAGCCACTGTACTCCCAGAACAATATTAGCTCCACCCATGGGAATCGCAAACATAGGAGAATCCAACAACTAGTCTCCCATGGCCAGCGTAATACTATGACATTTTTCTGAACAACTGACAGTACCAACATCTGCAATCATCACCTGAAATTCTGGAGCTAGATAAATGAAACAGTTCAAACGAGCAACCAACTTACTGTTGATAAAGTTGTGTATGCTCTCAGAATCAATCAATATAGTGACCTGTTTCTTAAGGAAACCCATCACCTTAAGAGTTTGGGGAGTACTAATATTTAAAAGGGCATGACAAGAAATAGTACGCTGAGAGTCTTCAGATTCTTCATCAGGGCCTTCTGCATTCTCACCATGTACTTCATCATCATTGACACCTTCAATGTAAAACTTATTTTCAAAACAATGATGGTCTTTGCTCCATTTGTTGTCGCAACCATAACACAACCCTTTGGCTCGCTTCTCAATTTGTCGTGTTAATCTGGTGAGCTGTGGAAATGATGGTGCTGGAAAGGTGCGGTCACAATCAATATTGAAAGTTTTCTTTTTGACCATCTCTTTTTCTTCTGCTATACGTGCCCTAGGGAGAGCTTTTGATAGAGATGTTGGGTTAAACATTCGAACCTCGAATTGGATGCTATCTTTGAGGCTACCCAAAAGCAAATCAGTCAAATTGTTCTCAGTGATATCTTCCACCCGTAAAGAAAGATTTTGAAACTAAAGAATATAATCCTTCACAATTCTTGATTGTCGCAGTTTGGCTAATTGGCTGAAATAGTTCTCAGAGACATTATTCTGATAGTGAGCCAATAATTCCTCAATAAAAATAGACCATGTTATAGGGGCACCATTCTTTTTCTTTTGAGTACATAACTAGCGATACCAAATGAATTGCTCAGGGTCCAGATACAAAGATGTCACTATCACTTTCTGAGAACCAGGGGTTTGATGCAACTCAAATAAATTCTCAATTTGGATAATCCAAGTGAGGATCTTTACCATTGAACTTACGCATGCCCACTTTTGGCAACATCGTTTTCATAGCAGCATGGGAGATGGTATTGAGAGGAGGATTTGAATGCCGAAGTGGAGGGTTGTTGGGCTGAAACTGAGATGTAAGGGCAGCGAATTGCGTAGTGATATGATGCAATTCATTGTGAATCCCATTAATCTCTCCGCGCATCCTTGAAACATCAGCTTGGACTGCAACAAAGTCATCATGCCTCACCAAGTTCTTTATGTCCACCTAAAGCTGAGAAATCGTCGAATCTGAAGTACCAGATTCCATGTCGTCGGTAGGAGTCTTAGGAGTTTCTTGCCCTCTTTTTCTTCTTCGAGTACCAGGACCTGCTATATACAAACCCTAGGAGGGTTTTTATCCCCCCAAAAAAAGTGTACCAGGGGATGGTATTGTTGCGATCGCCTTGTCAAGATGAATCCAACGACTGCTTTTGTGCACTAGGGTAAAAATTTCAGCACCAAAAAAGTGTACCGACAGTATATCGTTGCGATCGTCTCGATGAGACGAATCCAACGATTGCAATTGTGCAAAGGGAATTTTTTTTTTCTAGACTTTTTAAAATATTTTTTTTCAAAAAAGCTTTTCGAGCAATACTGTGCTGACAGAAAAAATTAATTCTCCCCGGATTTCAAATTATGTTTTTTCGTTCCCACCGCTCCTAGAAACCACGCCTCGCCAGATCCGAAAAAAACGCCGCAGGAAACTTGTCCAAATCGAAGCTTTGATACCACTTGTAATGAAATTACTTAGATATTCACACAAAATGATTTTATATTGCACAAAATAAGCAAATATGAGAGATCACACATCAATAATTGACAACAGAGCAGAATACTAGATAATATAGCAAAGCCACTTCGAGGAGCAACCTCCATAACAATGCACTAATAGCAAAATACTTAACACATGAATAAAGACTAACCACTACCTCCTATATATAGTCTACTTAGCCAAGGTTATTCCATAGGCTGACCTATCTAAGAACATAGAGAAATATAACAAGTATATAAAAGAGGCATGTAAGCCACAAGTCGGCCACACATATCCCTAGACACATCAATGGTTAACGGCGTAGCAAAAAGTTTAGTAATTTCATTTTTATCTTGAGCATTATTGCTACGCAAACATACCTTTCTATGAATGGAGGTACAACACATTCTCTTATCCACTTCAAAGTTGCACCCAACCTCTTTTCCATCAACCTAGGTCACAACCTCCTCCTTTTCCTTGTACTTGAAAGAACGCGATTCTGGGTGTAATTTCCAACAAGTCTCGTCTATATGACCATCAAGATTACAATTCCCACAATGCCTATTACAAGCCATTTGAGCAAAATTAGTAGTAGCATTGAAGCCACATTGCTGCTTCAGAGCATTTGAAGCAGAAGACAAACCCTTTTTCTTGTCCATCTCAAGGTAGTGGGCTTGAGAACAAGCGTCTTCTATGTCCTTAGATTTGGCCAACATCAGAGGCCTCCTTATATGACTATGGTGCTTTTCAACATACTTCATCACAATGTCATGATCCGACATGTATTTCCCATTTGCACTGTCGCCTTTTGAAACTTGCTCATATAATCTTGCATATTTTGGCCTTACTTTGTTCTAAAATATTGCCCATTAATAGACCTTTTCTCTTCATAAAAAATAGGATAAAATTATCTTTTGATTTTAAATTTTCCATTTATAAATTGGTAGAAATTTTTTCACAACCAAGGAATGAACATAACTTTCAACCAAGTTAAAGCATGATTAGCTAATTTCAATCTTGCAATAGAAATTTGTTCTTCTTCACTAATTTGATGCAAACTGAAATATATCTCTAATTGTGCTAAGCAATGATGAAGTCTTTATGCATTCATTTCACATTCGTAAGGCTAAATTTTTATTTTGGCCTTTGCTTTAATTGGAGGTTGAGCTTGGTTGGTAGGGACTTCCCGTTTTGCAGTCTTGAATCTTTAACTCTTCACTCGCTTTCTAGACCTCCATAGAAACTTCCAACTTGTCCTCCATGATAACCTTCATAATCTTCTCCAACTGATCAAAGCTTCACCATAAATTGAGAGATGTTGACAACATCCTCTTCAACTTGTAAAATATCTCCATTATCTTGAGGAGCCATGTTTCTCACCGCTCTATTCCATCTTGTGGATATCTCATGCTGCAAAGGAATCATGACACCTTCTGCACTAACACTAGTTGATTTGGTAATGGGCATAAATATGCAAAATGGTCGAACCTCACAAACCACACACAATGATAAAAAACCTGCTCTGAGACTATTTTATTTGTAATTAGGATGAATATTCCATGACTTAACTCATCAATATGAACATTAGATATTTCCAGCAAGTCTTGATTGATTAGATTGCTATTTACTTACATATTTATTAAAAACAATCATACAAATGTGCTTAAGACTGAATTGAAAGTGCTGCATTCTAAAAGGAAAGCTGAACATGAAAATAGAGAGAAACAACACAAGCATAAATTGCTAGAAGACAAGGTTTCCTTGGAGAAACCCAATTTGGAAAATTATAGAAGAGTGAGTGATTTCAACCTCTTTCCACTATCTCATTCTGCTATTATAAGTATACTGCCTTCTCAAGGCCTTTATGGAATTTCCTTACATTATATGTCCAAACACTCATACATGCTCTGAAACTAACTTGTGCACGCTTCCTTATCACAGTCCAATTCTAACACATACAACCAAGAAGAAGAATTATTAGGAAACAGTTACATGCCTTACAATGACACCGTGAAGGTGTAATTTTACAATTTTATATCATAGGAAGCTCGAATGGGAAGATTAAAAGACTCAAAAGAGAGAGGGACATTGTCTGCAGGCGTTACTCCACTTGTTCTTTATCTTCATGCAAAACCGCCGCAGTGGGTGGGAAACTGCTCCTCAAGATTTCAAAACCACAACTTTAAGTAGACTGCTGGTTTTGTAACGGTCACCTACTATAATCAGTAGTTTTGTCACACCACAATGTCTTTCAACTTCTGGAGGCCATAACTTTTTCTAGATGGATTTACAATGTCGTTGATTACCTTCACAACTTCATCTAATGGGATCTTTGTGTATAGTCACACCACATGAAGCTAACTAATAGATCATCCTTACCCACCTTGTTCTCTTTGACCTTACATATAAAGTGTTTAGAGTCCTTAATAAAAGATAGCATGTGTCCCATTCAAGGTCTCAATTTTGTGTCTAGGCGCCTAGCAAGAGCATACATAGGAGAGTTGTTTGTGTTGATAATGGGAATAGGGGGATAGTGCCCTTATGGATTTTTGGTAGCCCATAAATCCTTAAGATGTGAATGCCTTTGGAATCCACTCATGTTTAATATTCTCATCAATTGATGAAAACTTAATCGCCTTGGTGACCTTATTGACCACACTATTCAAGGGATTCCTTGAGTCTCTTTTGTAACTTCCTCTTGTTGTCAGATACTCCATCATTATGGCGTCATTGATCCGTGATTAACATGGATATTCCATAGCTTAACTCATTAATATAAACTTTAGATATTCCTAACAAGTCTTGATTGATTAGATTGTCAACAAATGTGGTTAAGACTGAATTGAAAGTGCAGTATACTGAAAGGAGAGCTGAACATGAAAGCAAAGAAACAAACAATACAAATAAAATCTGCAAGAAGATAAAGTTACTCTGGAGAAACACAATTTGGGGAAACTCTAGAAGAGTGAGGGATTTTCTTCTCTTGCTACTATCTCATTCTGCAATTATAGGTATATTTCCTTCTAAAGACATTCATGGAAATTCTTTACATTACATGTCCAAACACCCATATATGCTCTACAATTTGTTGAGTCACACTTCTTTATCACATTCCAACTCCAAAGGCGTACACCCAAGAAGAAGTAATATTGGAAAAGAATTAAATCCCTTACAATGACCCCCTGAAGGTGTATTTATACAATTTTACATCATAGGAAGCTTGAATGGGAAGCTAAAAAGGCTTAGAAGAGGAAGAGGCATCGTCTACATCTGTTACTCCACCTGTTCTTCGTCTTTGTGTGAAATTGCCACTTTGTGGAAGACAAAATCCATGGTTACTAAACCGCCCCTTAAGATTGCAAAACTTATGTATTAACTAAACTGGTGGTTTCGTAATTGCCACCTATTTTAATTGGTGTTTTCGTCACACCACAATTTCCTACAACTTTTGGAGACCTTAACTTTTGCATACGAACTCGAAATCAAGGGACTTTTTTTTGAAAGTGTATAACTTTTCGAGAGGAACATATGTAATCTAAATCTTTTTAAGACGACTTTCCTATGCTTTTTGAACCTTGCACCAGAACCTATCTATTTTTAGGTCAGAGTATGATGCACATATTTGAACCTTGCTTACAATCAATTAACTTAACTGACTGATTTTGATGATGAAAAAGAGTGAAAGGGAGTGTTTCATGTTACATTCTTATTTCCAATGAGAGTAGTGGCTTGCTTAGTTTATCTTGTTAACTTCATGATCCAATTTGGATCACACTTCCCTAGGTAGGAGGCTTTTGGTCCCAAAAGCTTTAAGAACTTATGAGATGAGGAAATTTCTTCCCCACTTCCTCCTTGGGATGCCATTTAGCTTTAACCTGTAAATAGCCGTTTACACCTAATTTTCCATCTTTCTTGAACTCCTCTTCCTAACCCTCCTCCCTTCTTTGGCAAAAACATCTTTGTTCAACTCATCTTGGCCATTAGGAGCAAGATTTTAATTGGAAGGTAGCAAGGACCCTCTTCTTCATCTAGCGTAGAATGTTTAAAGGGATGTAAGCTTTCAAAATTCACTATGGAATTGACCCTCTTCTTCATTTAGCATACAAGGCTCAACAAGATGCAAGCTTTAAAAATTCTCAATGGAATATATCTTCATATAAGGAGGCAAATGTAATCTGAAAGCATTCTTGCTTGCTCAAAAATTACAAGTGGACAATATCTAAGAGGCTTCGACTTCTTAGTTTTACCTTGGAGTTTTTCTTTGCTCAAGAAAAATCTTACCTTGTCTCCAACACGAAACTTATGCTCAACTTTATGCTGATCGTGCCTTGCTTTGTACTTTGCTTGAGACTCCCTGAAGCTCTCTTGGACTTGGAGATGTGATTGTTGAATCTTCTTAATGAATTTTTGGGCTTTGTGAACTTCTGAGTCCACCTTCTCATACGTCATGTGTGGCTCATTGGCTTCCATCAAAGATTTTTAATAAAGACCAATGTTAGGAAGAAGAGAATATGGTAACAACTATATCTCATGCTATTTGTTATCAGACATGCTATGATAAGTCTTGCATCTAACTACTTCATTGTCTCGCTCATCTCTCAAGAGAAGAAAAAAGACTTTCCACTAGCATTTATCATCATTTTAGTTTGAGTGGCACTTACCGAGGAGAGCTTTGATTTACCTTCATAGGCTTTGATGATATAGTTTTTTCCATCCTTTACGAAATAGTATTGATTCGCCTTTCACATGAAGATAGCATCTCTAACATACATATATGGGCTGCCAGAGACTACATTGCAAATATCAAAAGGCACAACATCTACCACAACTTTATCAATGAAATGCTCATTTATTCCGAACTTGAATTTGCATTGCTTGGATACCTCATTTCTACTCATTTAACCCAACCTAGAGCATAGTGATTATGAGGATTATAAGTTTCCAACATAAGTTTTTCTAGCAACTCTTTGTTAATCAGATTTGCTTAAGTGCAAGTGTCAAAATGAGCCTCAACTTTTGTCTTTTTAATATGAATTTTGATCTGGAAAAGTTTAGTAATTTCATCTTTATCTTGAGCATTATTGCTACTCAAACATACCTTTCTATGAATGGAGATACAACACATTCTCTTATCCACTTAGGAGTTGCACCCAACCTCTTTTCCATCAACCTAGGTAACAACCACCTTCTTTTTCTTGTACTTGAAAGGATGCGATTCTGGATGTAATCTCCAACAAGTCTCATCTATATGACCATCAACATCACAATTCCCACAATGCCTTTTACAATCCATTCAAGCAAAAGTAGTATTAGCATTGAAACCACATTGCTGCTTCAGAGCATTTGAAGAGGAAGACAAACCCTTTTTCTTGTCCATCTCAAGGTAGTGGGCTTGAGAAAAAGCCTCTTCTATGTCCTTAGATTTGGCCAACATTATAGGCCTCCTTAGAGGACTATGGATCCCTCCAACATACTTCATCACAATGTCATGATCCACCATATATTTTCCCATTTGGATCGTCGCCTTGTCAAAGTTGCTCGTATAATCTTGTACACTTTGGCCTTACTTTGTCCTAAAATATTGTCAATTTGTAAACCTTTTTCTCTTCATTAAAAATAGGATAAATTTATCTTTTGATCAAGATTTTAAAATTTCCATTTAAAAATTGGTAGCAACTTTCTCACAACCAAGGAATGACCATAAATTTCAACCAAGTTAAAGCATGATTAGTGTTGGACCCCAAATTTTGGCTGTCTTTTAATAGAGGCACGAGGCGTAGAAGAAGCACGACGCGGGAGGAACACGACACAAAAGATATACAGGTGCAGAAGACCATGGCGCAAGGGTTCACGGCGCGAGAAGACCCAGTTAGAGAATATGCACAATAAACGAAGATTTTGAGAATGGAGGGCTTGGCACAGTAGCGGAAGACTTGGGGAGTGCGCAGGGAATGAGAGACGGTTAAGGGGCGATTCTCAGGGATGGAACAAACTAAGTCACGCACAAATCTAGCATCGGCCCACACAAAGATAGGCACTTGGCGACGAGGATCCAACATCGAATGGGAATATAGGGGCACAAAGGCCCAAGTCTTAATCACTTCAGCGCGTATGCCTAGGGAAAGTTAGGCCTAGATAGAAAATTATCCCAACATTTTGGTTCCGTTGCCAGGATCTGTAGCGTTGTTTGCATGATGGTGAAAAATGCTTGAGCGATTATCTCTTGAAAACATTGAACGATGGATTACCGATGTCGAAGATAACTTTGCAATACCATTTCTTGAACCAAGTGTTTTTGCGCGTGCATGGGTTGAACAAAATCTGTACAATTCCTTATATGAGACTTTCTTTGTTGAAGTACCTGTTCATTTACATGCTTGGATCACAGCCTATGCTCAAGACCGCTCAAGAAATCATTGAAGGAAAACTTGGACATTAGCATGTCAAATGGCTTTAGCCTAAAATATTGCCAATTTGTAGACCTTTTTCTCTTCATTAAAAATAGGATAAAATTATCTTTTGATCAAGATTTTAAAATTTCCATTTAAAAATTGGTAGCAACTTTCTCACAACCAAGGAATGAGCATAAATTTCAACCAAGTTAAAGCATGATTAGTGTTGGACCCCAAATTTTGGCTAAGTCTTTTAATAGAGGCACGAAGTGTAGAAGAAGCACGACGCAGGAGGAACACGACACAAAAGATATATAGGTGCAGAATACCATGGCGCAAGGGTTCACGACGCGAGAAAACCCAATCAGAGAATACGCACAATAAACGAAGATTCTGAGAATGGAGGGCTTGGCACAGTAGCGGAAGACTTGGGGAGCGCGCAGGAAGCGAGAGACGGTTAAGGGGCGATTCTTAGGGACGGAACAAACTAAGTCACGCACAAATCTAGCACCGGCCCACACAAAAATAGGCACTTGGCGACGAGGATCCAACATCGAATGGGAATATAGGGGCACAAAGGCCCAAGTCTTAATCACTTCAGTGCGTATGCCTAGGGAAAGTTAGGCCTAGATAGAAAATTATCCCAACATTTTGGTTCTGTTGCCAGGATTCGTAGCGTTGTTTGCATGATGGTGAAAAATGCTCGAGCGATTATCTCTTGAAAACATTGAACGATGGATTACCAGTGTCGAAGATAACTTTGCAATACCATTTCTTGAACCAAGAGTTTTTGCGCGTGCATGGGTTGAACAAAATCTGTACAATTCCTTATATGAGACTTTCTTTGTTGAAGTACCTGCTCATTTACATGCTTGGATCACAGCCTATGCTCAAGATCGCTCAAGAAATCATTGAAGGAAAACGACTTGGACATTAGCATGTCAAATGGCTTTAGCACACTTGGAAGCGTCGTGGACGCGAGCTGTTGATGTCTGGTGGCAAGGGGTGTTAAATAGTTACGTCTTGGAGTACGCCATATCAACTTATTCTTGTCTAGAAGAAGCCAAGTTCCAGTTTCTCTGAGAACCAAGTGGTCGGTATCTCAAGCATTTCCCTCTAGAGGTGAAGAAGATGTTTATTGACTCTGGACTTGAGACTTTTCCCATGGAATTCTAAACTCTTCCTTGCATGAGCAGCATGGTTGGTGGCGGGATGCAGGGGTATTTGTCAAGGATTGTAGGTTTGGTATGGTAGCCAGTCAGTGGGAGTTGTGGAAGTGCAAATATGACGAAGCTCAGAGAAGGATTATAGGTGGAAGCAACATAGGAAGGGGATGGGAGGACTCAGGAAGTGCTGTCAGGATCTGCAAGGAAGCAGAAGAGCACAAGGACTCTCCAACTTTCGGACCACAATCAACACTAGCTCTAGTATATGCGGGAGAAACAACCTAGGAAGTGGAGACTGAAGAACCCGAGTTGAACCGACCCAATTCCCCAGCCATAGTGCGAGCTCATGCTTTTGAGCTAGATGAACTAATTATACACAATTGGGATACAAACAACATAGAGTCAGAGATTGATCTTGTATGCGAACCCTTAGTCGCACAGATTTTAGACACTAGTGTATTAACTCTTTCCTTTCCTTTGCACTATAATTTCATGGCCCAACTTGGTATGCCTGGTGGACCCAACATAACTAGTGGGCAAAGTACTGGCCTGAATATGGTGACTCAACTTGCCTCAATGCCCAACGTCTTGGGTGTTTTTGCAGTTGTTGGAGGTGTGGGAGGTGGACTAAGTGGTGGTTCGTCTGGTGGACTAGGAGGTGGCCAAGGAAGAAGTGGTGGACTTTCCCTCCAGGGAACTGGAGGACTTGGAAGTTCTCAACAGCCACCATCCCAAGCACCTCAACGACCCATCATGTACTATGAAATGACACTCCATTTGCCAAAAATATTGAGGTGTGGAGAATGCCGCTGAACATGTTCACAAATGTGAACTTATCTAAAGAGTGCGTGACATAACCTTAGATCAGAAAGCCACTCAATTTGCAACCACACTCCTAGAACGAGCACATAAATGGTATCGGAAATATGATCCTCATCAGGGTGTAGTTGATTATGACCAGCTTAAGGCAACATTCCTCTAGGAATTTGATATTCTGGAGTTTGAGCAACAGAGTATTGTTGCATTGAAAGATATAAAACAAGAGCTAACTGAGAGCGTGCACGAGGTTGATGCACGATTCAAGACACTTCTCTTCAAGCTTTCATTTGAGATTAATGTTGCTCAACACGCTCAGTGGTTTGTGGGAGGTTTGTTGCTCCCCTTTAGACGAACATTGTCTCAAAGAACTTTTACCACCGTGCGTGAGGCCTTGGAAGCTGCTTTCCGTGCTGAAGTCGTTGGTAGCATTGATACGGGAATTAGCCCTTTTATAGAGGCTCAAATCGCTACAATGGCATCTCAATTAGAAAAATTGACTGCACACAACGTTCATAACACTCGCAACGGCCAATGGTGTGTCGATTGTGAGTTTGAAGGCCTTGATAGAAACAATTGTCCCCGTAAGAACATGTGTCGTATTGAAACAGTCATGTGAAATTTGCTAGGAAGAGCATGATGTCGATCTTGTCCTTTGTTACAACGTGCCACGCAAACAAAGGTGTCCATTTATTGTAAGATATGTGATGCATATACACATGACACCAATGAGTGCCTTCTCATCAGCGACATTCATGAGTCACGCGCACGTGGTATGCGTCAGGCCTCTGTTTCAAATAACCAAGAGAATGGTGGAAATTGTGGGTGAGGTCAGGGTCGAGGACGTGGAGGTGGACGCTTTCCACCACAGACGTGCTATAAGTGTGATTCCGTTGATTACTAGTAACTACCAATGGAATTGCCCGGTCTATCTTAACATGTGCTTTCTGTAAAAATGAGCACCATTTAGAGGAGTGTTCTGATTTGTACATGGCCATACAAAAGAACAAAATGAGAAGGGTGCTGGTAAGATATGCATTGAGAAACCACATTGGAGACCGCACCCTATCACTCCGACAACCCAAAAATTTAATATTACAATGCGTAGTGGTGGACAGTCCTAGTCTACATTCACCCCACCTATTGAGAAGGTACAATGTGAAGAGCCTCGTGCAACTAGGTATCCCGATGCATAGCAGCAAAAAGAGGTGCTCTAGGATACTATGAATTTGGCAAGGGAATTACAAGGGGAGATCAATTTCTTAAGGACCGTGATGCCGCTCAATGTGCCGATATGCAGAAGGCCATAGACCATCATGACGTTGCGCGGGATGATTTCCAAGAGCTCTGCAAGCGCCTATTGGATGAGGATATTGTACCACTGTTACGTAACTGGCTTAAGCATCAGACGCCAAGACCTACTGAAGATTGTTGATTAAATCATGCTCGACGACAAGATACTCCCATACCCCCTAGCCTGCAAGAGGACAAAGAAATATTGGTGAATGCCGCCATCGATGGATGGGTAATCCAGGACATCTTAGTCGACACCGATGCTGAAGTCAATGACCTCACAAAGGATGCTTGGCGAAAGATGGCTAGCTCGACTTTGCAACCTTCGCCCCATGTATTGTTCATGGCCAACAAGACCCGCGCTCTGCCGATTGGTGTCCTTAAAGATGCCACCATGGATATCCTCGGTGTTACGTTCAAAGCAGATTTTGAAGTTCTAGAGTTGGCCGAGGTTAATGAGTTCCTAGCCTTGTTGGGTTGTCCATGGTGTTATGCCACAATGCTAATTTAAGCTTCAAGAAAAGGTACATCAGCTTTGAAAATGTTGACCAATGCGTCATCATTCCATTGGACCATGCTCATGGACCCTTGTACGTTGAACCTGTTAATGTTGATGAGGATATTACTCATATATATAATGTCACAACTCAAGGCAAGGAATGCAATGATCCCACCCCTGATGGCATCCTACGATGAACTGATGCACAGTTCCTCTCTGACACTGAGTGATGCTTGTGACTGTTGGGTGCAAGGTGACTATGACCTTACTGGGAGAGTATGTGGTGCTATTGGCAGTTGCGAAGATACTTGGCACAAGTATCACAAATGCCATCAATTTGTTCATCTTATCACTGGGCAAGTCGTGCATAGACTAATCGTGGTTGCGCCATTGGAAAGACTAGATGAAGTTCGGTGGCTCCACGAGCAAATGGAAGTCCGTGAATTCGTCCAGCAACTGGAAGACTTATATGATTTTGATGTTGATCGCATGCGATCACTTCACATTTTTGATGGCACAGTTTCAAAGTGGTGGTGAACTTATCATGAGCGTCTGCTTAATTGGGACCATGTACATTTTGCATTACGTCATAGGTTTCATTGTGATAACCATATACGTGGCACTATCATCTGGTGTTCGTGCACCGAAACCTCACCTTGAGGCATGCAAGGCAATGTGGATACCTGATGAAACTTTCTTGCCATAATATCTTTGGGTTCGTGCGTATTATAGCACTCTACACACTTGGGCCAAAGCGTGGTATGTCCAGGAGGAGCGGCATCTAGGTACACGTTCTTGGCACCTGCTTAAGGATAATATAGTTTTGGCGTTATCATATTCGTCTTCGTGGATGGATTTGCACCTTACACTACAAGCAATGCGTCAAGCAGTCATTGATGACCCAAGTACAGTTGAAGACTAGATTCGAAGTGTGCATGGTGTGCCAAAGGAAGGATTAACTATTTTTAATGAGCCTATTTAGCAGGCATCTTCTTTCACACCTGAACCTGTAATCAATCATGCACTTCGAGAAGAAATCCGAAAGGGTAAGCAAAAAGTTGTGTTTCAAGTTGATGAAGGTGAAGGATCTGATCCGCTTGACCCATTGAGCAATCATTTGGATATATGCATGGAGTATGGTGCTATAAATATCTGTGACACCATTCCAAATACACAATACCCATACTTGGAGCCACTTCAAACCATACAGTGCAATATAGGCACAGAGGACGCACCGAAGTTGGCTACCGTGGGGAATTACTGGTCTGATATTGAAATCTCAAAAGTGTTTGAGTTGCTGAAAGAGTATCAGAATGTTTTCCCAAGGAATTATAGTGAAATGAAGGGTGTTCACTCTTCTTTGGGTAAAATGCATATCAAACATGTTGAAGGTGCTCGTCCAGTCAAGAAAGGGCCTTATCGAATGAACCCTAATTTGCATGTAAGTGTAAAAGAAGAGATTGATAGTATGTTGTGTGCGAGAGTCATTACTCCTATTGATGAGTTCGAGTGATAAGCATTAAGAAGAATGGGTGCATAAGGATATGTGTGGATTATAGGTTACTTAACGTTGCTTGCGTTACCGATCCTTTCCCGACACCATTCACTGAAGAGATCCTCGAAGGCGTCGTTGGATGTGAAATTTATACCTTCATGGATGGTTTCTTTGGGTACCATCAAGTCCAGATTGCAGAGGAGGATAAGCCCAAGACTACATTTGCCACTGAGTGGGGGTCTTTTGCGTATAATGTCATGTCGTTTGGGTTGGAGAATGCCACTGCTGTGTTCTCAAGGATTGCCGTTGAAGCTTTCAAGGACTTCATCCATAAGTTCCTTCAGGTTTATTTGGATGCTAGACGGCATACGGTTTGGTCAAAAACCCTTGCTCCAATCTAAGACTCATGCTTGAGCGTTGCCGAACACTTCAGATTTATCTTACTTCAAAGAAGTGTCTCTTTGCTACTCTATTCGGTGTTCTCCTTGGTCATATTATTTGTCGAGATGGACTTTTAGCGGACCCCACAAAGATTGCCATCATCCTCTGCCTGCCAACGTTGACTACCCAATGAGAGGTTCGCGCCTTCCTAGGCCACACTAGATACTATAGAAAATTCATCCATGGATATGCTAAGATTGCAGCGCCTCCAGAGGAGCTCCCGAAACATAATGAACATTTCATCTGGACCCATTCGTGTCAAGAAGCTTTTGTTGCATTAAAGGATAAGCTTATAACTGCACCGATTCTCCAGTTCCCAGATTGGACTAAACCGTTCCATGTCCATGTCGATGCTTCTGGCATGGCAGTTGGTGCGATACTTGCTCCGCCTAGTGAGGGTAATCTGGATCAGCCTAAATACTTTGCAAGTAGAAAGCTTACTTCGGCCAAAAGTAACTATACCACTACAAAACGTGAGGCATTATCCATGGTCTATGGTCCTCAAAAGTCCCAACAATATCTATTGGCAACCCCTTTTGTTTTCTTCACAGACCATGAGGCATTGAAGTATTTGGTCAACAAACCAATTTTGCATGGTCATATTTGCCGATGGATGGTGTTATTTCAAGGGTTCTAGTTCTCTAACATGGTCAACATTGGTAAGGCCAATTGTGGTCCAAACCATCTCTCACGAATTGAATCTGGTGAACTCACGCGCGCCATCGAAGACAACGTGTTTGACATGTAGTTGTTTCATGTCTCGCGCATCCCTGAGGAATTAGAGGAAATAGCAGCCTTTTTGACTACCGGATTAGCTCCAACTCATTTAAGCACTCTAGCCAGGAAATAGCTCGTCGTTCGCGCTGCTCCATTCCAGCTCATCGGGAGAGACCTCTTTAAGCTTGGTTGAGATGGGGTACTTAGATGTTGCGTCATGAAACACGAGTGCGTTGAGGTGCTCTGTGAGGTCCATGAAGGTGTTGCTGGAGGACAATATGCCAGAGAAGCTACTGCACGAAAGGTTTTGTTAGGCGGTTTATGGTGGCCTACCTTTTTTAAGGATGCTAAACTCTATGCGCCAGTGTGACATTTGCCAGCGCGTGGGAAAGCCCAATCGGCGGGATGCAATGCCACTTCATCTTATTCTATTGCAGGAACCTTATGAAAAGTGGGTCAGTGACTTTGTTGGCCCCATCAACCCAACAGGGCGGTGTATTGGTTGACACTACGTTATCACCACTACTGATTATCTCACTCGTTGGGCTGAAGCTACGTCTATGCGAGATTGTACAACTGCTACTGCTCCGTGATTCATTTGGGAGCATATTATTACCAGGTTCAATTGTCATTGAGTTTTACTAGTGACTATGGTACTCACTTCCTCAATGAGACTATCTCTGCCTTGTTGCTCGAATTCATGACTGCTCACCATAGGACCGCACCATATCATCCCCAGGCTAATGGCACTACTAAGGCCTTCAACAAGATCTTGGGCACGACTTTAACCAAGCTATGTAATATTGGATGCACTAACTGGGATGATCGAGTGTTTGCAGTCCTTTGGGCTTATCGAACCACCTATAAGCTCCTCAACAAAAGCACGCCGTTCAATCTTGTGTTCGGTACTGAGGCAATTCTTCCATTAGAGTTCCTTGTTCCCTCTTTTCGCATTGCACGCATTGGGCAACTAGACGATGAGGCATCGTTGAAAGCATGCCTCAATGCCTTGTTACAGTTGGATGAAGCTCGCTTTCTTGCACATTGGAGTCAGGATGTGGAGAAATGAAAATAGAAGGCATGTCATGATTGCCACCTCAAGCATAAGACTTTTACCCTTGGAATGCAGGTCTTAATATATGACTCCAAGTTTGTGCACCACTCCGGGAAGCTTCATGTTCACTGGGATGGTCCTTTTATTATTCATAGTATCTGTCCCACCGACGCATGTCGATTGAAATGTTTGGATGGCCAATTTTTTCTAGGTCATTACAATGGTAGTTGGTTGCAACCCTATTTTTCTGTAGAAGTCTTTGTTTGTACCAATAAGGCATAGTCCATTTGTTTAGTTTAGGATCTCTTGTTTTCAATAAAACACTGTACTAGTTGCGTGCCCTTTTTGTGGTTTTATAGTCAACATTTGCAATTTGATACGTTCTCGTGGAGGACCACAAAGCACTATTAGTGTGGGGTATAGGTGTTACATGTATGAAATGCTAGGATATGGTCTATAGGGATACACGCAGAAGCAAAGATGCGTAAGTGAAAGTGTATAAGGACAAAGGGTACGCAGGATGTGGCATGTAACCATAAGCTTGCTAAGATAAAGAATGATTCTCGCCTTTGGTATGAATATTCAATTGTTCTTTACAATTGTCATGCACTTTGGGAAAGCGCGGGAAGGGACGTGTAATTAATACAAGGAGATAGTGGTAATGGCAAGTGTGCCAACATCACATTGTGGCAATACCGTTGGTCGCATTTATTGCATGAAGGGATGATCGAAGAAGAGGGGTAGTACATACAAGTTACCCCCTTGGACCTATAAAAAGACAAACGATTCATTTCACCTTTTACTATTGCTGCGATTGAGAATTTATAGAGCCGAAGGAGCGAACTCAAGTTGTTGCAAAATGAATTCAATGCATCCAGACAAGTGTAGAGTGCCGATTTCCAGGTGTTTCTTGATCTTGAAGTGTGTTTTAGCTGAAACGAGTAGCTAGAGCAAGGTGAATTGGAAGGATGAGTAGAATTTCTTGAGTTGCAGGTTGTAGGGGTCGGCGTCTGCCATTAACGGGCATTGAAGCAGGAGAGTCGAGGTACTTATAACAACAAAAACGTATTTGTTTGGAAACATTGGATGGTTGCACCTCAACCTTTGGGATCCATGAAGGGTGATGCGGCCTAAGGAAAATGTTCAATGAAGTGAACCGCTACCTGCAATTCCAGAGGACGAAGAGCTAAGTATTGGTGGAGAGATGGTGTTAATCAGAGAAGAAACACTTGAAGAACAAGGCATGCGCACGGGAGACAAAGGAACAGGGATAGTGCACCAAGCGAAAAAGAAAGCTCAAGTGCCTCGACCTCCACCTTTGCTGATTGAGGAAATGCAGTATCCTGAGATGTGGTACGCACCGAAAACTGGGTATCCAATGTGCCGACCTATATTGTCTTTGACTACAACCATCGATAGCCCGAGAACGAGGTAGAACTGTGGAATGATTATAGAGTCGAGCCCTAGAATACCAGGAGTGAGCTGGTCTACGACTTAAAAGATTTTCAATACCTTGGATACTGCTGGCCTCTGCCAACTCTTCAACTTTCCCTATTTTGGAAAGCCAATAGAAGCAGTCAAGTTTTTAATCTCACGGGTGCATGAGGACTATATCTACTTCACTAGGCGCTGGATGAAAATCATGACTGAAAGAATTAGTAAAGTATTAGGGTTGCAGTGCTCAGGGGTGAACCTTGAATATGATCTAGAAGACAGGAGATAGAGAAGACAATGATGGCGCTTGAGTACCAGAAACAAGGCCATGCTATGCACATCAAAAATCTTCAGGATCCCACCCTCTGAGTAGTAGCGGGCATCATAATGACGAAGGTAGGAGGCGGAGATAGATGGAAGGAGGTGGACATGGCGCACCTGTATGTTGCACACCAAGTCACTGAGGGGTTAAAAATATAATTGGGCATTGTATTTTGCCAATAAAATCATAGAGGATGCGGAAAAAGCTCACTAGGTGCCCAACCACAGGATTCCATGGGGCACGTTCTTTGTTACCAATGGTGTTCGATGAAATTGGTGTACTTGACCACACCTCTGGAGAATTGAAATGGGCGTACCTGCCTGAGAATAAGTCCCCTGCGGAGCGGTACAAGGCATTCACCTGTCCTGGCCTGATTGCTTCATCCTATAAGCTCAAAATGAAGTCATGGTATGATGGGATGAAGGAAGTCTTTGGGAACTTGTGGCACGTTTCAAAAGACTTGCCTACACAAGTTGGCGATCAAGCCAATTTTGCTGTAAAGCAACACTACTCCATTGTGCGCATTAGGATGGCCCCATTTGGAGAATTTTTTGCTTGGCTAAAGCTACATTATGTTTTCATGACATGGTACTTTATGAACTCTGTCAACCGAATATACGATGTGTAACTGGTGATACTTGAAGATGAACAAATTGACTCGGAGACTCACACTCTCCGCCAAATGTATGAATACCCTGGGAAGAAAGCTTATAGAAAAAGGGTTGAGTTGGATAGAACCGACATAAAGGTACATCGAACCTTGGTTGGGGATTCCATTTATACTTTATTCTATAGGTTGAAGCCCAAGAAGAAATCTACAGGAAGCACGGAATGCGAGCACGAGAAACTCCCTTCAGCACTGCCGCTAGAAAGGAAGCAAAAGCACTCTGGGCATGATGCCAGCACAAGCTCTCAGTGAGAACCTTTGAGAAGGAAAAGGACTGCCTAAGCACCACCAAAAAGGGATCCACAGCAAGTCAATCGGAAGGCTCAGTGCCAACCACACAAATTGATCCACACAAACTGATCCCATGGAACAGGAGATAGAGGAGCCTAAGGATGGTGACAAGGAGGTGCTGGAAGAGCTAGCAGAAAGGACCTCAGAGAGAGTCGAAGCTGAAAAAGAAGATATTGACTTTGAGAAGACACCCTCCCTAGTGCGGCAAGAAGAGACCACTCTTGAGGAAACGCAGATGGAGATTGAAGATTTACTTGGCGAAGAGAGGGATGGGTTTGAAGCAAAGGTAGGACCAAGTGGCTTTGACATCGGGACCACTTCCCAAGAGCAAGACATAGATGTCAAGATACTTGAGCGGGATCCTATGAAAGGGAAAGAGCTAGTTGACTCCCTGGGCAGAACAGACAGGTCCAATGTAGCCACCAACCTTCGTGCCCAATACCAGAAAGGTGTCCTTGACAAGCTGCTCTATCTATATTCCCATCTTGCTTAGGAGGATGCAACTGCCTAGACCCGATGCAAAATGTCATTTTTCCTCAACATGTACAATGAAGAACGCCACTTTGAGATGCCCTCCGATAGTCTTGTATTGGATCCACAAGTGGCGGTGCTACCCACTACTCTTTGGGTAGATCCTTGTAAACTTACCCTTGTATAGACTAGCGCAACACTCTTGAAACTGGTATCTGAAGTCACACGACATAATGTCCTTGTTGAATTTGATGCATGGCTGGTTGAACAAAAACATGCCAAGGTGGTGGAGCTGTTTAATAAAGAGGTTGCCGCCTGCACCAAATTGGGAGAACTAGTCGAGCTGAAGTGCCAGTTAGAGGTAGAGACAGCCGCCAAGGTGAAAACACTAAATTTTTGTAAAGCTATTCTAAGCCAAGACCCAACACTCGTAGACAGTCTCCTTATCTGGTGAGGCCATTGACAAGTTGGAGACTCTCATGGACCTATTGAAACTGTGCAAAGAGCATCCTGAGCCTAGAGATGAAAAAGTGTGGGCAACAAAACAGTTTGCCGAAGCTGTGGAGGTGTGCAAGCACGACTTGCACAGAGTTGATGTGATTCCTATTTTAGATGGGGTTTTTGAGAAGCTAGCATGACCCAACAAAATTTTGGAAGCTCGGCTTCAAGCATAAGATCTTTAGTGCCAACAATTGGCTGATAGAACCCTTTTAATAAAAGACCGCTCCGAGCGCGCAAAAGCATTTAAGGATGTAGGATGTAGACGCCGGCTATGGAAGAGACAATAAGCGCGCATTGGCAAGAATTAAATTCTAACTTTGCGACAATCCGAGGACATGTTGTAGCCAAAGTCACCACGCTCGAGAGCGTTCATAAGGATGCTTCCACATCCCTTGAACGGTTGGTCATTAAAGCAAGCGAGTGTCCCGACCAACCCAAGGAGACCAAGAAGTTGAAAGCAACCATTGAAGAAATAACGACGAAGTTGCTCAACATCGTGTCACATTGGGAAGGTGTCAAAAATTAGATCGAACAACTAAGTGTTTTAATAGAGGTGCGAGGCGCGGAAGAAGCACGGCATTAAAGATATATAGATGTAGAAGATCATGGCACAGGTGTTCACGACACGAGAAGACCCAGTCAGAGAATATGCATAATAAATGGATAACCCTAGAATGGAGGGCTCAGAGCACTAGTTGAAGACTTGGGGAGCATGCGGGAAGCGGGAGACGGTTAAGGAACAATTCTCAGGGATGGAACAGACTAAGTCATACACAAATCTGGCACCGACCCGCATGAAGATAGACACTTGGCGGTGAGGATCCAACATCGAATGAGAATATAGGGGCACAAAGGCCCAAGTCCTTAGGGAAACAATGTAGTTGGCTGCCACAACTCTTAGTCCACTGAAGATCGTTGGCTAGTCACTGAGAGTGTCATTAATATTGTAACTACTTGGTCTGGGAAAACCAAGTATAAATACCCCTGATTAGAGCTTTGTAATGTTGCTGATTATTGTTGTATGATGATTGATTGATGTTGATTGTTATTCCATTATGTAATCGAGGATATGATTGTAATATTGTTGTACTCCAATTTATAGCTGAGTTATATCACTTAGTTGCACCATGCATTTGTTATGGAACTTGGGAATCTACAATGAATATGATGATTAGAAACTGCATTATATGAATGTTATCATGTGGATTCCGGAAATAATGGTGTTGGTCATTTTAATCGTGTTTGTTCATTTTAACTGAACTTAGGCCCACAATTGTGTATTTTCTTTTTCTGGTTAGTCATGAATAAAGTGTATGTTCAAGTGCCGATATATGATAAGTACACCTTTGCACGACAAAACCCACGGGAACCAGTTCCTTGCTGCGTGCTTCGGGTGAGCGTGCAAGAACTCTTAAGTCTTGTGTGAAATGCCAGCGCGCCAGCTTGTTGGGTCTTAATCACTTCAGCACGCGCGCCTAGGGAAAGTTAGGCCTAGATAGAAAATTATCCCAACAATTAGCTAGCTTCAAGTTTGTAAAAGGAATTGTTCTTCACTAATTTGATGCATACTGAAATATATCTCTAATTGTGCTAACCAATGATGAAGTCTTTCCACATTCTTTCCACATTCATATGGCCGAATTTTTATTTTGCCCTCCACTTTAAATGGAGGTGGAGCTTGGTTGGTAGGGGATGTCTTCGTCTTACGGTCTTGAATCCTTAACTCTTCACTTGCTTTTGAGATCTCCATATAAACTTCCAACTTTTCCCCCATGAGAACCTACATAATCTTCTCCAACCGATCAAAGGTTCATCGTGGATTGAGAGATATCTCCACAAGGTGGAATAGAGCAGTGCGATGCATGGCTCCTCTTCCAACTTGTGAAATTCCATGTTTCTCACCGCTCTATTCCACCTTGTGGAGATATCTCTCAGTCCACGATGAACCTTTGATCGGTTGGCAACATCCTCTTCCAACTTGTGAAATATCTCTTTATCTTCTTGAGGAGCCATGCTTCTCACCGCTTTATTCCACCTCTCTTGCTGCAAATGAATCAGGACACCTTCTCCACCAGCACTAGTTGCTTTGGTAATGGGCATAAATATGTAAAATGGTCACACCACACAAATCACACTCAATGATAAGAAACTAGATCTGATACCATTTTGATTTGTAATTAGCATGAATATTCCATAGCTTAACTCATCAATATGGGCATTAGATATTCTTAGAAAGTCTTGATTGATTATATTGCTATTTGCTTACATATTTATTTAAAACAATCATACAAATATGCTTAAGGCTGAATTGAAAGTGCTGCATAGTAAAAGGAAAACTGATCATGAAAATAGAGAGAAACAACACACACATAAATTGCAAGAAGACAAGGTTTTCCTGGAGAAACCCAATTTGGAAAACCGTAGAAGAGTGAGGAATTTCCTCCTTTTGCCACCATTTTCATTCTGCAATTACAAGTATACTGCCTTCTCAAGGTCTTTATGGAAATTCCTTACATTATTTGTCTAAACACCCATAGATGCTCTTGAACTTGCTTATCCACACTTGCTTATCACACTCCAATTTTAAATACACATAACCAAGAAGAAGGATTTTTAGGAAACAATTACATGCCTTACAACAACACCATGAAGGTGTATTTTTACAATTTACATCATAGGAAGCTCGAATGGGAAATTAAAAAGACTCGAAAGAGAGAGGGACATCATCTGCAGCCGTTACTCCACTTGTTCTTTATCTTCAAGCAAAACTGCCACGGTGGGTGTGAATCTGCCCCCCAAGATTGCAAAACCACCACTTTAATCAGGCCACTGGTTTTGTAATGGCCACGTACTTTAATCGGCAGTTTTGTCACAACATATTGTCTTGCAACTTCCAGAGGCCATAGCCTTTGCATGTGAAATCGAAATCAGGTGCCGCTTTTTTTCTTTTGCATATGAAATCAAAATCAGGTGCCATATTTTTTTTGAACTTTTTTAGAGGGACCCAAATATGTAATCTAAATTTTCTTTAGATGATTTCCCTATGCTATTTTAGTGTTGGCACTAAAAACCTATCTGTTTTGAGGTCATAGCATGACACACATACTTCTTGAACCTTGTTGATAGTCAATTAATTTAACTGACTGATTTTGATGATGCAAGAGAGTGATAGAATGCGTTTCAAGTTACATTCTTAGTTCCAATTAGATTGATGACTTAGTTAGCTTATCTTGCTAGCACTTCAGATCCAATCTGGATCAGTCATAGTTCCTCCTATTCAAAAGTACCTTACTGTTACCCTTGTTCGACTTTAGGATGCCATGATCTTTATTGTCCCTAAGTTTCTTAATGGCATCATGTTCATCCTTTGTGATATTTTTCATTGGCGTGCACACTTATTTTAGTGCTCGCGAACATTCTGCTCTCAAGTCCTCTGCGACTTCAACTTCTAGATTCCTTATGCCATTTTATATACTGGATATTATAGCTTCATAAGGGATCCCAAACTAGGCAACTGCAAGCTTCTCAGCTTATGATCAACTCTATCCTGAAAGGGAATAGTTGATATTGGTAGAAATAAGTGGGGACTTGGCAGTCAATCTGTAGATCTTTACTTATGAAGTTAATAGAAATGCACTTTGGTGGTCAAATTTTTTTCTTTGTGGATTTTTCAGTGAAATGCTTTAAATAGACACCTTGTTTGTGATAGGACATTCACTGTTTGTGATCTCTCATGATTTGATTCGGTGCAGGATCCATGAGCAGATTTTTTTTTTCTTTATATATATGGGGCGCTGTTGTCCCTTTGTTTGATTTTAGCTATCAAGAAACAGTTAAATGTTTTAATACAACGAAGTGAAATATGATTTGAGAGAACTATTTCTATGAGTGAGGAACGTTTCATCTCTTCTTAGGATGCTCCTTTTATAAGAGGAATAAATCTCTCCCCAAGGAGACATGAATGTCAAAAGCATGTCAAAATATCATTGATTGGTCATTGGCCATTTCATGGTATGTAAACTGTAATATCAGAATTTGATGTAATCTATTGGATAATGTTGATCAAACAAATAATTGTTTCAGATGTAATATTTGAATTAGTTAATGAGGATCATGTCAAGATATATAGTTGCAAATCCTTGATTCTAGACAAGAAATTGCAATCACCATTGACTACTCATCCATATATGCCTTGACTTGAATGTAACCTAATAAGTTAATGATAGCTGACATCTTTTATAGAACAGGCTTATACTTAGGATGATACTTTGATATATTTTGACAAATTTAGACAGCACCGGGTGAGGTTCTCTCACAATCTCTGTACTAAAGAAAGAACTAAAGGCCTAGATTATACAACCAACTTAATATGTAAACACAAAAGCTTTTCTCTCATTTGCATACCTACCCCTCATTGCTCATTTAGGGTTGAAGCTTCATCAAACAACATTGTAATCATGCTAGTACGAGGGGTCATTTGCTGCCAAGGTGATTGAGCTTCAAAAGAGTATTCTTGGATTCGAGGTAAGGTTTTAAGCATAAAATTTTTATTGTGTTTTTTCATTCTGATCTCAATCTTCACACTCTTTCTTCATTATTGTTTTTTATGTCATTTATTTTAGAAGTTGTCAAGTAAATTTAAGGATATGCCCTAGTTTTGTTTTTTGGTAATATTGTGTTGGGTTTTGAACTTGCAGCTAGAGATATTACAATGTCAACAAATTCTACCTTTGTGGGTCAACCCTGATTCAAAATCAATCCATATTCACTTCTTTGAAAGTATGTGACAATGATAGAGCAAATTCGAGGTGGTGGGGAGCTTATTTGGCAATGACATGGTTGCAATATTAGATACGTTGGCTCATACAATCAGGTGAAAGCTCACTTATGTCACATACCTAACCAGGACAACAAAGGTTGCAAGGGGATGTAGGATAACCCGATTCCAAAATTAAAAATCCTTGAATACATGAAAGAGTAGGAAGAAGTAGATGCAGCTTATGCCATGAAATCTGGTCACCCTCTGTCAAAGAAAGCCAAAGGATCAAGGAAGCCATGAGTTGCCCTAACTCCTTGTCGCTGTTCCCCAGTTGTGGCGGTGACACATCCATTTTCGGCAACACACTCCATGCACGAAGATGATTCTCCTCTTTCACACATGAGAACAAAATTACAATTGGAAAGGTCTTTTTAAATGTGGTTAGGGATATCGCCAATGAACATATCGAAGGATGTGTGTTTGCAAATAGATTGTCCTTCAATGTGGTCAGGCACCATATTGGTTGAAAATAGTGATATTGATTAATGAGGCCCCAAAAGGTTACAAAGGGCCAAGGTATGAGAAACTCTACATCACCCATTAGAAAAGTTAAAAAAAAACATGTTGAGGATTCTTTGCAGCCAATTAAAGATTCTTGGGTCAAAACGGGGGTCTCCATTATTTTCGATGGATGAATAGATGCAAAAAATAGGCATTTAATCAATGTGGTTACAGTGTGTTCGAAAGAGGATTTGTTTTTGAAGGCCATTGATTGTGAGGGGTGTGTGAATGATGCCGAGTTCATCATTAACATTCTCTTCGAAGCCATTGAGGCGGTGGGGCCTCAAAATACTATCCAAGTCATAATTGATAATAATAAAAATTACAAGGTTGTGGGGTTGTTGGTGGAGGCAAGACGTATGGACATATTTTTTTGACACCTTGTGTTGTCCACTCGTTCAATCTCATGCGGCAAAAATTGGGCAACAAAATTGAGTCGTTTAAGTAAGTGTATGTTGAGGTTAAGGAGATTCAGTTTTTTTCCATGAACCATTACCTCTCCTAAGCCATCTTTAGATCCTTCTTGAATTTGGAGCTATTAAAGTTAAGTGAAACTTTTTTTTAATTTTAATAATTTTATATTTGTTTTTAAATTTTAACTTTTATAATCTAGTTCTTGTAGATTTTTATAAGTTATAATTTTCTAACTGGTTGTTGAGACTAGATTCATTTCTCACACAATTGTTTTGAGATGACTTATGGAGATGCTAGAGTCACTTAATGGCATGGTCATTAGCTGCATTTGAAGTGTTTGGAGGGAGTCCAACAAGGAGCGGGTCCAAAGAGTAAAAATGATGATCTTGTATGACAATTGGCGGGCTTGTGTAAATTATTTGCTGAGTTTCATAGAGTCCACTATGAGTATGATCCATTTCAATGACATGGATCAGCCATGTTTGGGAGTAATATATGATTGCTTTGATCAATGACTGATAAAATGAAAGCCATCATAGATGCAAAATAGAAAGATTCTGAGAAGATAATTTTCAAACAAGTGCATTCAATCCTCAATGATCAGTGGAATAAAATGACCACTCGTTGCATCTCTTTGTTTTTGCATTGACTCCTCGATTCTATAACACTCAAATCCTTTTTTTGCCTAGGAGGGTGTCACAATACAGGTTGTTGAAGTGGTTGAAGGGTATAAGTTGGCATTCACTAGGCTCTTTCCTGATCTTGAGGTAAAAGACATGGTTATGAGCGAGTTTGGGAGTTTCATTACCTGCCAAGGTCATAGCCTTGGAGCTCTTTGGGACAAATACAAGAAGGATGCTCATATGTGGTGGTATCTCCATGGCCAAGGATCCACACACTTGCAACCTCTTGCAATCAAGGTTTTGTTACAGGTAAGTTTTTAATTTCTATTTTTTTTCTTTGTTTCTTTTTGTTTTAAAAATTGAGTTCAAGACTTCAGTTTTAACTTTTTTTAATTTTAATATGGGTTGCAATTCATCTTCTTGTGAGTGAAATTTGAGTACATACAACTTCATCCACTCATAGTTTCGAAAGACGGTGGAAACCAAAAAGGCCAAGGAGTTGGTCTATATACATTCCAACTGGGGCCTTATATTACACAAAAGGCCAAAGTACAAGGGGTAACAAAGCATGGGGATTTTAATACCCTCACAGTGAGCTAATGTTTCCTTGTCAATTTCAGTGTATTCATCGCATGGGATGCATTTTGCGACTCCTTCATGCTTGTGCTTTGTGTGTGATATCCTTTGTTGACTGTTGTTGAACAATGTCACCATTTATGACTTGTAGTAGCGATCTAAATCGCATATTCCTCTGGTATATGGTGGAATTTTAACTCGAGTCAACGGTTTAGTTAGATAGATGTCATTGTCTTCGGTTAACAGGAAAGTATGAGAAATAAATGGAATGGTTAAACAATGTGGTATGTGACAAATCCAAGATAGTTATTTTGATATACATTTTGAATCTAATCTTGCATCATTTTTCAAATAAATGTACTCAATATATTTATACTAGTATAAATACTTATTTTCGTTAAACGAATGTGTGTGTAGTATTTAAAACATTTAGTTATATATACTTTTTTGTTAACGAATAATACTAAAATATTAATCAATAAATTTTTATCGATGATCGTATGAACGTTGGATTGTCGTACTCTGGCGGCAGTTTTTTTTTCCTACATTGGGTCCTCTTGCCTACGAGAGGAGTTGGTCGTGAATACTAGCCGACCGCTTTATTGTTGTAACTATTCTTGTATTATTATTATTATTATCGTAGTTTTAATGATGCGTTCTAATAGTTTAAAGGACGCCGACTGAAATAAGTTATAAATTGTGGATGGTGTGGGGTTGTGAAATAACCCTTTTTTGGATAAATATGAACAATTCTAAATTTGTTGTGAAACCCTTATTTTGTTATTCAATTCAAATTTGAAATTTCACCCAACAATAGATAATAACACAACAAATTGATAACCGGAAACCAAATTGAATATTAAAAAATTACTGCAGCATAATAAACCAAATACTATTTTTATTTACGAAACCCTAACTTGGAATCAGCTTGAAACACAAAAAAAACCTTGAAACCCTAGGTGAAACAACTCAACATAGTACGACAGCCTTGAAATGCTGCGATGTTGCCCAAACTAACAGAAAACAGTCGTGGTACATGTCATACGGATTCGTACAAAACTACAATTTTTTTTTGCCTCCTGAAGTGTGACACCCTAGCTGAATGGGCCTCTGATGCTAATATTTCCTGAAATTGGTAGCTCCATTGTAATCCTAGATGGAATTACCAATTGGGTATGAAGGGTTTCGTCCTTGTACCTATAAATTTGAGGGTTTTCGTCATTTGAATAATTGCAGAAGCTGTAAGCTTTTCCTCTAGAAAAAGGGTTGTGTTTTTGTTCGAATGATTTCAATAATGATTCTTCTTTACTCCAATCTTCTGTTATGCACTTTTTCAATCCAACCCTAAAATATATATATATTTTTTAATTTAATATTTACCTTTTTCCAATTAATGAATATTAATTACTTGTGGCCATGTATGTATTAATTACTTTTGATCCCATTCAATAATAATTATTGTCATTTTCTAAAGTTATAATTTAAAATACCTTTTTGGACAACTTAATAAATTATTATTAAAATATTAATTATTTCGAAAAGGGGACATGACAGTCCACCCTTCGCAAAATTGCTTGCCCTCAAGCAATTGCAAACTCAACTACTCTGACTCTCCCCAATTGACCATCTTTGTGATCTTGGATCCCAAATCAATATTGGGAATTTGCAATTCCCAATCCTCGATCCTTCTTGTGATGTAGTTGGCTTCTGCTGTGCCACTATGATATTATCACAAGTTGAAGAACTTGAACTAGGAGATAACTCTGCATCCATCCCAAACTTCAATATCAGGTGTTTCAAAAAATTACCCGGATCCCATACCCATGTACATAGGCAACCTTGAATGATAGAATTTATGTACTCTTTGGCGAGAGTGGCGACTTTTACCATTTCTCCACACTTCCCATGATGACAAAATTCATGTCAAAATATCAATTTTTTGCCACTATTATTGTTGTCATACCTTGAGTAATGACCTTGGATGTTGTCAAATTGCTTATCATTAGTTGTTGATCTGCAAATTCCAACAAGCTGAAAACTAACACTAGTATTCAGTGAGGCCCTTTTCTCATGTGCATGCCTCTTAACAAGGTATTCTTGGAATTCCATCTCATAAACTTCTTGATTTGAAACATTTTTTTCATATTCTGTGCTGTCATAAGAATGATCCAAGAATTTATCTTCTTCTTTCAATGTCTTAGAGATATTTACATCAACTTTACCATATGGAAGACTTGGAAATTTGGCATTAATAAAAAAATCCTCTCCAAATTATTGCAAATCTGATTTTTCTTCATGCTCCACCATTATAATTGGAGAAATCTTTCCTTGATTTTTTGTAAGTGTTGTTTTGCTTGAGTGGTTGTCAACTTAGCTTCCTTAGCTCTTTTTAGCCATTCATCACACTTTTTTTGGGTTCTCATTACATCCTTTGCGCTTGTCTGCAATGTGGTTAGTTTTTTTTCAACTACATTATCTGGTTCCTTTTCAGATAAGATCTCCTTACCTTTGGCTTGCATGTTGAATTCCTTTTGCTCTGTAGATTTTTGAGACTTAGATTTTGATTTTTTCGTCTTCTTTATTTCTATCCATGCCTTTAAATCTTTTTGATATTTTTGCATAGCTTGCAACATCTCTAACATGGATTCTTGCACTATCCTCATGATTCACAGGCTGAAAAGATCACAGCTCTGATACCACTAAAATTACTCTTTTTTGGATAAATATGAACAATTCTGAATTTGCTGTGAAACCCTTATTTTGTTATTCCATTCGGATTAAGAATTTCACCCAATAATAGATAATAACACAAAACACTCTGATAATCGGAAATCAAATTGAATCTTTATTGAATACTAAAAAAGTACAACATAATAAATCAAATACTGATTTTATTTACCAAACCATAACTTGGAATCAATTTGAAATGCATAAAAAAACCTTGAAACCCTAGGTGAAACAACGTAGCACAGTACAACAGCCTGAAATGCTGTGATGTTGCCCAGACTGACAAAAACAACGATGGTATGAATGTCATACAGATCTGTACGGATCTACAATTTTTTTTCTACCTTCTGAAATGTGATGCCCTCGCTGAATGGGCCTCTGAAGTTGATATTTCTTGAAACTGGTAGTGTCGTTGTAATCTTTGGATGGAATTACCAAATGGGTATAAAGAGTTTCATCTTCGTACCTGTAAATCTGAGGGTTTTTATCTTCTCAATGATTGCAAAAGTTGCAAGCTTTTCCCCTGAAAAAATGGTTGTGTTTTTGTTCGAATGATTTCAATAATGATTCTTCTTTACTCCAATCTTCTATTATGCACTTTTCCAATCCAACCCTAAAAGAAATGTTTTAAAAAAAAAATTTAATATTCACCTTTTTCCAATTAATGAATATTAATTACTTTTGGCCATGTATTTATTAAATACTTTTGGCTCCACTCAATAATAATTAATATCTTTTTCCAAAGTTATAATTTAAAGTATTTTTTTGGACAACTTAATAAATTATTATTAGATTATTAATTATTTCGAAAAGGGGACATAACAGGGTGTTTGTCTTATGACAATCGACTTCATACTCATAACATTTGTTGACGTTTACTTGTTCAACGTTGTCCTAGTGTTATAATAAGTTCTAAGTAGGCGAAAACATTTAATTCAATATATTTAACAATTTCTTATAATCCTGGAGAGTTGCTGGCGGTCTTTATAAATTTTTTTTACCTTGTATTGATTTGGTGGTACGGCTATTAGGGGGTATGAGGGAAAAGGCTTGTTATTGCTAATTGCGTGCACGAGTGATCGGTTTTAGATGGAATTGCACCTTCTCCATGCATTATTGCTTTGTCAAAGATTCAGGTTACCTTTCATGCTACAATGTCTATTGGTGGCTCTAATACCCTTGGTGAAGTAAATGTCCCTACACATGAGACAAGACCTAAGAGAAAAGGTTATGCTAGAGGCGGATTCTTCAAATGATTCAAGAGTTCTCGAGGGAATCGTGGTCATAATACATTGCACGGCGTTCACAAGCCCTAAATGTCTATTCTAGCACTCCCTCTCGTGCAGGCTCTAGACCTGTTGTGTTTAGTACTGCCACTGATATTGCACAGGATATCACTTTTGTTGTGACTGCTGGACATGATATGGTTCAATATGTTCCTGACTTTGATGGTCTTGCCCATCTTGCCCACCACATTTGGACTGATTTTGAAGGTGCTAAGCCCACCTCTTCTTGTTTCAAAATGTTATTCTAAACCCATGTTTACATTGGTGTGCTTCAAGTTGGCCCCCTTGGCTATCTTGAGATCATGAGACTTCTTGGTCCCATTCGTGGCCTTCCCACAATTGATCTTGATGCACCTGTCGCCCTCCAAGGGTTATATGATCTCGAGGTCACAATGCAAAGAAACATTGGCTATGATCTTGCTGTTGACATTTGGAGTTTAGGTTGTATTGTGATTGAGATGGCTATGAGTAAGCCTCCTTGGAGTGAATATGAAGGGGTTGCGTCAATGTTTAAAGTATTCAAGAGTTAAGTTCCATCCATACCAGATACGTTGTCATCAGAGGGAAAGGAATTTATCCGTTGTTGCTTGTGTAAGAATTTGTATTAACCAACAATTTTTTTTATAACATCGAGATATCAACAACTGTGCAAGGAAATAATTAGAGTCAAGCACGGGAAATGTAATGAGATCCACAACTGTGTCATAGCCAACATAGGAACTAGACCAAGTACATAACTTATCAACGACTTCATTAGGAAGCATTTTAATCACTTAGTATTTAGATAGAAGTGAGTTAGTGCAAATACACTCACGCACGCCTATCCGCGTACTACTAGTGTGGCCTTCCTAGCAAAGCCGTCACTAACATACTTATCTGAGTGCTTGCACATGCTATAGTACCACTTGTACCTCATAGAGTAATCAGAAAAGTTCAGCAACCAATTGCATGAAGTGAATTAGATTCCACAGAAGAATCATCATACTAAGCTTGCATAAGCAAGATCTATCAATTTCACAGGCAATAGGCAATGATCAAGAGAAAAAGACTATTTCCAAAAGCAATACAAAGCTTTGGAACACATTACAAAGTTCACAAACAAGAGAGAGCCAAGATTGACACCATCCCGTTAGGTAACTTAGGGAAATTAAATCAAAAGTAAAGTGAACCGGTTAAGCCTCTTGAGATGTTTCAACAACCATGCTTATGTTCTGTTTTGGAACATCTTTTCCTTTTAAACGACAGCTTTTAGCCTCGTGGCCTTAGCTTGATTGGTCAAGTCAAGACATGCGTAAATTAATTAACTCAATTAGTTTAGCCAGACCTTATACTAAGTCATGCACATACAAATTTCAAACATTCATTGATTTAATTTCCTTATGAGTTACAAAGAACTTTATGTGCTTATATTAGGTTTACTAATCAACCTTTGTCACTTAAGTGAATTAAATAACATGTTAGATCCATGTCTTTTAGATTAAGTGTTTGACAATGATTAATCCTTCTAGGCTTAAGCCATTTCTCTTTTTTAACCCCCAAGAGATTTACCAATTCCAACCTAATGTTTAAAACTCAAATCATTGGCTTTCAGTATTTTTGTGTCATCATGTTGAAGTAAAACAATTAACTCAATTAGTTTAGCCAGACCTTATACTAAGTCATGCACATACAACTTTCAAACATTCATTGATTTAATTTCCTTATGAGTTACAAAGAACTTTATGTGCTTATATTAGGTTTACTAATCAACCTTTGTTATTTAAGTGAATTAAATAACATGTTAGATCCATGTCTTTTAGATTAAGTGTTTGACAATGATTAAGCCTTCTAGGCTTAAGACATTTCTCTTTCTTAACCCACAAGAGATTTATCAATTCCAACCTAATGTTTAAAACTCAAATCATTGGCTTTCAGTACTTTCGTGTCATCATGTTGAAGTAAAACAATTAGCTCAATTAATTTAGCTAGACCTTATACTAAGTCATGCACATACAACTTTCAAACATTCATTGATGTAATTTCCTTATGAGTTACAAAGAACTTTATGTGCTTATATTAGGTTTACTAATCAACCTTTGTCACTTAAGTGAATTAAATAACATGTTAGATCCATGTCTTTTAGATTAAGTGTTTGACAATGATTAATCCTTCTAGGCTTAAGACATTTCTCTTTCTTAACCCCCAAGAGATTTATCAATTCCAACCTAATGTTTAAAACTCAAATCATTGGCTTTTAGTATTTTTGTGTCATCATGTTGAAGTAAAACAACTTGAATTATTTTTCCAAAATTCAATTTCAAGTAAGGAGCTGATGATCCTCAATCACATCCTGCTTCCATTGAAATAGCCATTGGAATTTCAAACCCTGATTCACTTATCTATTTACATACTTGCTTTCAATTTAACTTAGCTTTAAGACTTGTATCCGATTTGAATAACTTAATTTGTATCTTAATTTCCAAGTAAAAAGACAAGGCTGTCCCAAAACAGTCCTATCACTTCAAACAATGATAAAATGGTTTCCATTTAAAATGATTACTTTTTAATATAGTCCTTAAGAGGATAATAAACTTTAAACACTTTTTAAGTTCTTTAAAGGAATCCATGACAAAGAGACCAAGTTAATATTACAGCTCTTAATCGATTAAGGAAATGTTTATGTTCATATTGTAGTCCAATTAAGACATCGTCTTAACGTTACAAGAGATTACATTCTTAATAATCCTTAAAAATTTATTGGACTTAAATTTCTTCTTTGAAAGTCCTTGAAATAACCTTATTAATTTGTCAATCTTCTCAATGAAGATTTGGATAATTTAAGGTAATATTTAAGTCTGTATATAGACTCAATGTAAACATGCCACAACCCAATGATATACAATAACATTTAACACAATTCGTTTTGGTTGAGTATTATAATGGTTCCACTAAAGGACATATGGACGACTACATACATTCATATCATTTTTCAAAAATGAATCCTCAACAACTTAATTCAAAAACAACCAATTATCTAGTTCAATATCTTACTAACTCCCTACCATCTCCATGAGATTAGAAGATTGATAATATGGACTAATCATACAAACTTAATCAAGCTTTATGAACACATTCATAATATAAGATAACTAAATGAACTTGTTCATCCATGCAAAGAATTTTATCCTCCTAAAAGTTAAGCATAACACTTAAGAACTTTTATGCATACATTTACATATTACAATATTTCTGTTTGAACTTGTTTCTGTTATTCAAGTTGCATCAACATAATACAACTTAAGTACGATCAATGAAGTTAAATATAAAATAAAAATTTAAAATAATAAAATATTGATTAAAATTTAAAATAAATATAAATTAAAAAAATAAAAATAAAATACAATTAAAAATTATTTATAAATTAAAAATCCTAAATTAAAATATTTTGTCGTAGATAGAAGATGGGTATGGGTAGGGGAGATGGGCATGGGTAGAGGTACACCATTTTTTGAAAAATAAGAGATGGGATATGGGGAGAAGCAATATATTGATTATATATATATATATATATATATATTGATTATATATATATATTTTAAAATAAATATATAATATTAAAATTTTACATTTAAACTATAACTAAATATAAATCTATAAATTATATTTTAAAAATTTAAAATTAAAATTAACCATAAAATTAAAATTAATAATAAAATTAAAATTAATAATAAAATTAAAATTTCAAATATTAAAACTTTAAAATTATTATTATTAAAATATAATATCGGAAAACTAGAAATATTAAAAATAATAAATAAACATTATATAAATATTAAAAAAAAAAAAAACTAAATATCAACTATGTTAAAAAAAAGAAGAAAAAACATGGACTAAACAAAACCTAAAAAACAACGGCAAAGGCAGTCATTGCCCTACATTGCCGTTCAGTACCGAGTGTTTAAACTTTAGCACTTAAAAAAAAACGTTATTGCATTGAAAACACAGCCCCTCTGCGACGTGGAAGAAAATGCAGACAAAAATACAGAGACGCACTAACGGAACCGAACGCATTAACCCAGAAGGTTGAGAAAATGCAGAAAGTTTCGGATTTTGTCGGGATGCGGCTGAACCTAGTAACTATGGTATACTCCATGGATTAGGATCATCTTCATGTTTGTAACGCTTGCCATTATGTATGAATTTAATACATCGACTATTTGAAGAGGCAATAACACTCATATGATGTGTCCATGGGCGACCGAGTATGTTGTAAGATAGGGGAGGATCAAAAAGCATGAGCTTAGTGCGAATTGTCGTGGGTCCAATAGTAACTGGGAGCCAAACGCAACCAAGTGGTTTTCGATTGGTTTTATCAAATCCTCTACATGTGAGACGTGTTTGTTTAATATTTTCTTTGTTGTATCCGATTTGTTGAATTAACAAAAGAGAGGTGACATTAATTCCTGATCCTTCATCTACTAAGACCTTTCAAATAAGGGTATTATTGATCGCAATTTTAATAAAGAGGGGTGGATCATCTGCTCGAAAAGAATTTCATCATTAATCATATCCTCTTCGAGAAATTTTTTGGATGGTTTTGAAGATGTAGAAATTGTTTCAATTGTATTTGCTTCTATTAGAGAGGGATCGTTAGAAGGGATTTCCAAATCAAGAGATGGTGGCTCATTAATATTTTGTAATTGTTGCATAAGGAATTTACGATGATATGGAGAAGTACGAACTAATTCCATAAGGGGAATTTTGCAAGGCATTGAATTAAGTTCTCCAAAAATTCCAACGAGATATGATGTTTTTCGAAATAATAGAACTAGATTGGGGTTCTGGTTGCGGTAGTGTTTCCTCGTTTGATTTAGAAGATATGGGTGTAGTGGTTGTAGTATCTTTAAGTAGTTGTTTGTCAATGGAGGGTTTCTTAGGTTTTGTGACAGTCTTTATTAGTAGGTTTTCGTCTACAATTGATTTTTGCTGCATTCACATATTGAGAGTTAGTATAATATCGATAATAATCAACATGAATTGCACAAATATTGTCATTTGAATGTTGTGTGTTAGAGGTAGAAGATTTTTGAGATTTGGAAGATATAGTTTTAGTAACCTGTTTCTTTTGGGAAGCTTTAATAGAACATGATGTAATTTGATCATAGCATCATGGTTAAATGTGTCTCCTAACATAAAATAAACAACAAATTTGACGAGCCCATGACACGTTTTATGAGAATGAGTGACATCAGCATGGAACCAACAAAATTTATTAGGATCATACCATGAAGGTGGGGCACTATTATAGGTGAAGGGTTTAGATGGAGATAATAACTGCTTCATTTGTAGTACCATTAATGGTGGGTGGGAAACAAGTGGATTATCTATTTTGACTACTCTTGCTCTTGTTTGAAGAGTAGTAATTGCATTAGTTGAGGCTTGGAAAGACTCCTTGGTTGATCTATGGGTTGGTTCAAACTATTTCATAAGGAAATCTTGTCTTTTAGCTTGATCAAATGCTTCGTTTAAAGTTTGTGGAGAAAGTTAGAACCTTATATTGAAGGGAAGGTGTTAAAGCAGTGATGAATAATTTGAATAGATTATCGTTATTCATGTTGTGATCTATTTTATGAGCTAATGATTTTCATCGTTTGATGAAATCATGCGCTGATTTAGAGGTTGATTGTTTAGTATTGATAAAATGACTAAGACAATTTTTTGGAAGATCATTTTGTTGAAATTCTTTGATTATAGCATTAACCAGATCTTCTAATTGTGAGATGGAATGTTGAGGCAATTGATTAAACCATTCTAAATATCTCCTGTGAATGTTTTGACTAGAAATTTGGTAGTAACAAAGGTATTCGTTTGGATTCATTCCTTGCAGAGATTATCAAATGCTTTGAGAAAAGAAGCAGGGTCTTTAGTTCCATCATATTTAATAGTTGGAGAAATGTTTTCAATATCAATGGATACAATGAAAAGAGCTAAATGTTTGTTTTGGATATTTTGAAGCATCTTATTATGCATAAGGGGTTGCAAAATGAAATTCCTATTTGCATCTTTAAGAGGGATAAAATTTTGATTATTTTGAGGTAATATAAGAGGAGGTTGATTAGTCATTTGTAATAGATGATGTTCCATTTGCTTCATTTGAGAGGTGTTTGCCATTTGCATAACATTCACTTGTTGGACTATTTGTGCAAGAATTTGAGTGGTATCATTTTGTGTATTTTGGTTATTAGTGTTAGGGGGTGGAATATTAGTGTTGTTAGGAGGAACATTTCCATTGTTAGGAGTAGAGATGTTGCCTATAAAAGGACTCCTTTTGGGATTATTCGTTAAGTTTGTATCTATTGTTCCAATGGTGTAGTATGGTAATTTGGATTAGATAAGGTAGTATCCTTAGAAGTGTGAAATGGATTAGAACCATTTAAATCATTACTTTGGGTGATTTGAACCATGTTGCAATCAATGGATTGAGATGGACATGAAAAGGTGCACCATGAGGGATTATCATCTTGGGTGGCTAAGGTGGGCAAGAAAGAGCAACCCATGTATCATCTAAATGGATTAAGGTTATCAAGAAATATTTTGATAAGTGATGTCATGATGTTAAACAAGGTAAAAAGAAAGGTAGGAATGTGCAGGTTGTATTAAGGAAGAAAGTCATGGGAATAAAACTCAAGTTGGCTAGATACTGAACGAGATCAACCAAGTAAGATTCAGGGTTGGAAAAGAACCGCGTCGGCCAATCACTATGCAGTCGTACAAGTCAATGTAGTTTGAACAGGGAAGAAACAAAATTGATAGTAAACTATGTCGTCTAACAAGTACAAAGTCTAGCAGATCAACGTAGTGGTTTACTTAACTAGAGAAGATCAAGCAATTTAAGAAATAACTAAGTCGGTCAATAGGTACGCAATCGAACAGGTCGACGTAGTTAGGCAGACTGGGTAACAAACAATCTAAAAACAACCTAAGTCGAGTAGGTCGACTGTGTTCTGTAGGAAATACAAGACAGTTTGTGATGGACTAGGTTGAACTAGTTGACGAAGTTCTGATAGGAAAGAAAACATAATTGTCTATATAAGACCGAGTTGAGCTAGTCGACAATGTTTTGTAATTTGAGAAAAAATTTAAATGGTTTGAATTTGGACGATTTAGTTGTAGTTACATAGAAATAAAACTAAGCACACAAACAACTAGGTCGAGTTGATTGATCTAGTTGCAACACACAACACAAATCTTGTATCAATGTTGGGTAATACAAGTCTCCCATACAAAATAGAGTAACAAACAAGTAGCAATAATAAAATGTAGAAGCTAATTAATTGTTCAAAAATAAGATTAGTAAGTCATGCTATAGGTTTTGATGGAAAGTGTAGGCATCCAAAGATGCTTGTCTGTAATGTCCCCAAATGGGACAATTAGACCAAGTTAGGGTTTTCCAACAAACCCTTGGATAATTCTGCTAACCAACTGAAAATCTGACCGAAAAACTAACAAACCCTAGCTGGAAAATTTGAATAATTTTTGAGCAAAACACACTCTAAAATAGCCCAAAAAATAGCTTAAAAGAAACTGAAATAAAGAATCTTTTTGGCCAAGTGATAATGGCAAGGAGGCTGAAAATTATCCCTGTAAATATTCTGATTTTTAAGTCAAGTTACAGCTGTGTTTTCACTTTCAAATCAGCCCTAAAACTTCTTCAAGGGAGTCGCCACACTTCGAAAAAATTAGAGAAGTAAATATGACAATCAAACCTTTGAATTTACCCTTCCACAAGACTTCCAAACCTTCCCAAGCAAGTCGCCCAAGTTGCAAAATATTATAATAATTTTCTGAATATTTCTAGGGCATGGAATGGCCCTCAAACCTTACAAATGATCCACAAACAACTCGTTAATGGTGGAATAAAATATTAAAATTACCTCTTGACCCTAGAAGAGGGTTCCAAAGCCAATTAACCGCTACTCTTGACAGGGGTCGCCACTCATCCAAAGCAAGTCGCCACCCTAGGGATGGCTTTCTAGACCAATCAAGCTCTCTAATCAAGTTCGCTCATCTCTTTTACTTGCACAAACATAATCATAAAGCCTTCAGAGGTGTTCGCCAATATTCCGTACAAGGTGGTGTTCTAAAACACTTTCGTAGGTCCAATTGCATGCAACTATGCAAATTTGAAGCACAATTACAGCCCTTGAATAGAGCTGCCCTGAATGTAACAATGGAAGTTTTCGTCCTTAAACCCTTGTTACATTTGAAGGTTTTCGTCTTCAAGTTGTGGTGAACAAGCTTGACATACTTGATCAACAATTTCAATATTCAAAATGCATAACTTTTTCAAATGAGTATCTCTTTACTTTTTATATCCCTCCTCCAAGTGTAGCGCCCAAAATAAGGAGGGAGAGTTTACCTTTTTCTTTTAAAAAGATTATATATAAAGCTTCCTTATAAAATACACTTTATGCGACCATGACCCTAAAAAGGACCCCAAATTTAGATAATAAAGTGCTTTACGATAAAACGTTCTTGAAGCTCACAAATGTTCCCCTTTTTGCCTCTAAATTCTTTAACCCATGGGAACGAAAAGGCAAAGGGTCTCTCCCCAAGACTAGTTTGAAAAGGGGGTCATTATAGTCCTTCCTTCCCAAAATTGCTTGCCCACAAGGAATTGAAAACCTGGGTGTTGAAGGATGGCTGCCCCTTCCCAAGTTGCATCTTCCATAGACATATCTTTCCATTGTACCAAGTATTCTGTGATGGTGCGATTTTAGAGCCTCTTCTCATGATCCTCAAGGATAGTTTCAGGAATCAAGATCAACTTACCCTCATCATCAAGAGGTGGCAAGTCAACGGAAGGTATTATATGTTTTCCAAGAGCCCTTTTAAGACAAGGAAAACATTATGGATCTTGCTTCCTTCCAGTAATTCCAGCGCATATGCCACTTTACCCACTTTTCTTTGAATCTTGTATGGCCCATAGAAACGTGGCTCAGCTTTTTTGCTCCATTTTGTTTGAGGGAGGATTGCTTATAGGGTTGCAACCTCAAATAGCTCATGTCCTCTACCTCAAATTGCCTCTCCACCCTATGTTGATCTGCATAAAGCTTTTGCTGATTTTGAGCTTGTTGTAAATTTCTCTTGAGCTGGTCCAAAATTTCAGAACTTTGTTGGACCAAATCAACAGCATCAAACACCCTACCATCCTCCAAAACAAAATAAAAAAATGAAAGAGCTTCATATCCATACAAAGTCTTGAAGGGTGACATACCACTAGACATGTGGTAGGAAGTATTATAGCAGAATTCTGCCATGTACAACCATCTATTCCAACTTGTTTGCTTCCCCAAAACAGAGTTCCTCAAGTATCCTTCCACCCATTTATTGACAATCTCGGTTTGTCCATTCGTTTGGGGGTGGTAACTAGTGTTTGGAAGCAATTCTGTACCTATTAGCTTAAAAAACTTTTGCCAAAAATGGCTTATAAATTGGCTGTCCCTATCACTTATGATATATTTGGGTAATCCATGCAACTTGAATACCTCTTTGAAAACGATTTCTGTTATATAAGGAGCATTGTATTTGGATGGAAGTGCAAAAAAATGAGCATATTTTGTCAATCTACTCACTACTACAAAAATTCCACATTTACCTTGTGACATAGGTAATCCTTTGATGAAATCCATGGATATGCTTTTCCATTTTTGGTGGGGAATATGAAGGGGTTGCAAGAGTCCTGCTGGAAATCTAGTCATCCCTTTATTTCTTTGACAAACCATACTCACTAACATGGGATAAAATATCTCTCTTTAAGCCCTTCCAAACAAATCTTTCTCACCCTCTTGTATGTCTTGAAATATCCCTAGTGACCAGCAATATTATCATCATGAGCAATCCTTATAATTTGATGTTTTAACTTGGATAGAGGGGTTAAAAGAATTCTGCCCTTATAGAAAATCAGTTCCTCATGTACCTTATAATTTTTGTCTATCACCTTGCCTTTCAAAATCTATGTAGCCCACTTGTCCTTTGCATATTCGGCTATAATTACAGCCCTCCAATCTGTTGTTAATTCGCTCTAAGAGCACAAATATGGCCTTCTTGACAAGGCATCAACCACTTTATTATTTTTCCCTTTAACATATTCAATGTTGAAATCATAGGATTATAATTTGCTCACCCATTTTTGTTGCCTATCATTCAAATCATATTGTGCGACGAAGTATTTGAGGCTATTGTGATCCGTTTTGACTATGAATCTTCCATAAATCAAGTATTGGTGGAATTTGGCCAAAGCATGCATAATAGCCAACATTTCCTTGTCATAAACTGAAAATTTCTTTTCCCTTTGAGTTTTCTACTCTCAAAAGCAATGGGATGTCCTTTTTGCATTAGGATAGCTCCTATCCCCTCTCTTGAAGCATCACATTCCAATGTGAAAGGATTTGAAAAATCTGGGACATCAAGCACGGGACAAGAACTCATCACCTCCTTGACTCTATTAAAAGTCTCCAAAGCAGTTTGGGACCACACAAAGACACCTTTCCTTGTCATATTTGTAATGGGGGCAGCGAGTTGGGAAAAACCCTTCACAAATCTACACTAATAGCTACACAATCCAAGAAACCCTCTCAATTGAGTCATAGTAGTGGGAGGTGGCCAATCAAGTATGGCTTGAATCTTTTGTTGGTCCACTTGAACCCCTTGTGCAGTGCATTAATTATATGCTCTAAATACATAATTTCATAAGTAGCAAACTCACATTTAGATTTTTTGCAAAGAGGTTTTACTGTTCTAACATTCCCAACACAATGTCCAAATGGCAGAAATGCTCCTCCCAAGTTTTGCTATAAATCAATATGTTGTCAAAGAACACTAGCACAAACTTCAAATGTTGCTTGAAAATGTGATTCATACACGATTGAAATGTAGTAGGAGCATTAGTGAGTCCAAAGGGCATGACCAAAAATTCACAATGCCCATAGTGACAACATAAATTTGTTTTTTGCTCATCTTTCTCCTTTACACGAATTTGGCGATAACCAGTTTTTAAATCTATTTTAGAGAAATAAACCGCTCCATGAAGCTCATCAATGAGTTCATCAATCCTAGGTATTGGATACCTATTCGTGATGGTCTTTTTGTTCAACAATCTATAATCAATACACATCTTCATGGTCCCATCCTTTTTCTTCACAAGCACCACTAAAGAAGCAAAGGGGCTAGAACTAGGTCTTATGTGCCCCATTTCAAGTAACTCTTGGATGGCCTTCTCAATTTCTTCCTTGTAGATCCATGGGTGGCGATAGGGGGTAGAGATCATTGCTTTTGTGCCTTCCTGAAACTCAATTATATGTTCAAACCCTCTATCTGGGGGTAGCCCATGTGTCACCAAATACTCCCTTGCGTCTATATATGATGATTTGGACATCCTTGTGATGCAATTGCTGATTTGAATCAGACATTGTATCATGCATATAACTCAGATGCCCATGCAATCTGCCCTTTATTGAAAGCTTGTTCCATCCTCTTAGAGGTCACCAACATGGGTGTCCCATTGCTTAATCCATGGAGAACAATTTCTTTGTTGGCTGCCATTAATTTCAGTTTTGATTCTTGTAAATTATGAGTGTACTCACCAATGGATTGAAACCATTGGGCTCCAAGCACAATAAATCACTCCCCATGGTCTATCACATTGAACTCACCTTCAAAACTATATTCACCAATGGTGAGTTTCAATTCCAAGTTGCTGGAAATGCATGGAATGGAGGAGCCATCTCCCATGGTTACGTTAAATCCACCATTTTCCTTGGTGGGCAGCCTATGTCTTGCAACCATCTTAGTATCTATGAAGTTATGAGTGGCTCCATTATCCATTGACACAGTCACCCTTTTGCCTCTAAGGGTTCCTTTCACACGGAAGACATGGCGTCTAGTAGCGCTAGATAGGGTAGCGATTACCTCTTTCCTTGACACTTGCTGGCTGTCCTCTTTTTTTAATGTAATTTTTCTTCAATTTCAGTTTGGTCTATCTTCATATTCTCTTTTCTTTGCTTAGAATTTTCTGATTTTAATTCCAGCTGATTGCCCATCATAAGAGGCCCACAATTGATTGAATTTTGGCATCCAAAATTCAAATGTCTTTTCCATGGTGGCTGCCCTTCAACTTTTGTTTTACATGCCTTCAATTTTTCGTAATTTTATGATTTTAATTCCAGTTGATCGCCCATCATAAGAGGCCCATGATTGAATTTTGGTGTCCAACAAACTTATGGAGTGGCTGCCCCTTGTATAATTGAAAACTAGGCCCAGTTATTTGTTTTAAGGGCTGCCTTTTATCCAATTGAAAGTCTTTGTTTGGTGCCTTTAGTGATCTTGATTTTGATGGCTCCACCTTCTCCAAACTCATCAATGATTCTCTCAAAAAACTCCCCATGTGTTCCAATGATGATATGCCCTTGTGTTTCCCATCCATGATGCCACCATTCATGGGCAGCCCCATCCAAATGTTCGATGACAAAAATTAGGGCTTCTCTTCTACCCGTAGGCCTCAAATCAAGGTACTCACTCACTTTGGCCATCCAAGCTTTCACCGGAATACTTGGATCACCATCAAAAGTTGGAAGAACTATCTTCCCCAAGTTGTCAAACGTGGCTATGTGCCCATGGGGCCCTTTGCCGTGTCTCAAACCTACCCAATCCTTGAAACTCCTTCCCTTTTTGTATTGTGGTGCAAGTGTCAAGTACTCGTCATAATCTTCCATTAAATCCCAACGAACCAAAGGCTGGTCCTTCACCTTGAGGGGCTGATTCCCACGATCCTGGGTCTGAGTAAGACTTTCAATCCTACCCTTGTCCATGTCACTGTTTGACATAAGCCTTGAATCCCACATATAGCCAAGATATGGCTTTGATACCACTGTAATGCCCCCAAATGGGACAATTAGACGAAGTTGGGGTTTTCCAACAAACCCTTAGATGATTTTGCTAACTAATTGAAAATCCGACCCAAAAACCAACAAACCCTAGATGGAAAATTTGAATAATTTTCAAGCAAAACACACTCCAAAATAGCCCCGAGAATAGCTGAATAAGAAATTGAAATAAAGTACCTTTTTGGCCAAGTGATAATGGCGAGGAGGTTGAAAATTATCCCTGCAAATATTCTAATTTTTAAGTGAAGGTACAGCTGCGTTTCCACTTCTAAATCAGCCCTAAAACTTCTCCAAGGGGGTCACCACACTAAGGAAAAATTGAAGAAATAAATCTGGCAATCAAACCCTTGAATTTACCTTTCCACAAGCCTTCCAAACCTTCCCAAGCAAGTTGCCCAAGTTGCAAAATAGTATAATAATTTTTTGAATATTTTTAGGGCATGGATTGGCCCTCAAACCCTGCAAATGATCACAAACAACTCGTCAGTGCTGGAATAAAATATCAAAATTACCTTTTGATCCTAAAAGAGGGTTCCGAAGCCAATTAGCCCTCTTGAAAGAGGTCGTCACTCATCCAAAGCAAGTCAGCACCCTAGGTATGGCTTTCTAGAGGAACCAACCTCTCCAATCAAGTTTGCTTACCTCTTTTAACGGCACAAACACAATCACAAAGCCTCCAAATGTGTCCCGCCAATTTTTCGTAGAAGGTGGTGTTCCAAAACATCTTTGTAAGTCCAATTGCATGCAACCATGCAAATCTGAAGCACAATTACAACCTTTGAATAGAGCTTTCCTGAATGTAAGAATGGAGGTTTTTGTCTCCAAACCTTTGTCACGCTTGAAGGTTTTCATTTTCAAGTTCTGGTGAACAAGCTTGCCATACTTGATCAACAATTTCAATATTCAAAATGCACAACCTTTCCAAATGAGCCTTTGTTTACCTTTTATATCCCTCCTCAAGTGTAGCACCAAAAATAAAGAGGGAGAGTTTACCTTTTTCTTTAAAAAAAATAATATATAAAGGTTCCTTATAAAATACTGACCAGGACCCTAAAAAACGTCCCAAAATTAGATAATAAAGTGCTTTACAATAAAACGCTCTTGAAGCTCACAAATGTTCCCCTTTTTGGCTCTACATTCCTTAGCCCTTGGGAATGAAAAGGCTAAGGGTCTCTCCCCAAGATTAGTTTGAAAAGGGGGACATTACATTCCCTGTTGGATAGTGTTGGCCTAATATTTCAGAGCACTGACTATGGAGGAAGTACCATTCCTATAGCCCACTAAATCCGTTTTGAAGGGTAAGCTGGAAATAGTTTCTTGGCGCTATTTGTTAACTGATGCACCACACAAACAAACGGATGGCTGGATTTTTAAGGTTCAATAAAAAGAAAAATCTTAGGTCTTTTCGAAATACCATGAGGTAGGTAGAAACTAGAGACCGTGTTTACCTCTGTACTATGGTTATGAGTATTGGGGCAAGCCCCTTACGTCACGATATATATAAACGATAGAGAATAACTGTAAATAGAGTATCAAGTAGCCCTTCACGACAGTAGTTAAGTAGTTTTAAAATTATCGGTACACAGTTTTTAGGGAAAGCCAAACAAAGTGAAAAATAAGAGCGAAAATCAAAGTTTTGAAAATTAATTTGTAGTTTTTGAAAAGTAAATAAACAAGCAACCAACTAAAAAGTAAAGTGAGTTTAATTACTTTCGATGTAGGTAATTCCTTTTGCTTGAACTAGGAAGAAAAATAAACAGAATCAGGTTGACCCGGTCAACCAAGTTGTAAAAACAAAACATACAGAATCGAGCTAATGGACTCAGTTTGTTTGAAAGACAAGCTAGAATAAACGCAGTCGAGCAAGTCGATTTAGTTTTCTGGGCAGGAAACAGTTACAAAACGAAGTTGAGCTGGTTGACTTAGTTGATTGTAAAAGTACAGTTTTATAGAACTGAAAAACCGGGAAAGACGATACTGAAATTTAAATATCGAAGAAGAGTGAGAAAATATATTTACTTAAAAATTGATGAGGAGAAATTACTGATCTAGTTAGAGTGAACCTAGCAAATAATACATAGTCGACCAGGGCGATGCAGTAGTTTTCCTGAAAACGCTGAGTTGTTTTGAATTGTGTCATCCAAGTGGAAATTTGACCTTGTAGAGGTAGAAAACAAAATATTTAGAGTCGAGCTTGTCGACACTATAAATAAAACTGGTAAATAACAAAGAAAATAGAACTATGTCGATCGGATCGATCTAGTTATGAAATGAAAAATGTAGAAAATAAGTGAATCGAGTAGATCGATTTAGTTAAATGCTAAATGCAGAAAAAGAAACTATGTTGATCGGTTCGATTTAGTTTTTTGATACTGGAAATTTCGCACGCAGGACGCTGAACATGATCGAAAGACTTGTCTCAGTTGAAAAATCTGCAAAAAGATGACCTAAGTCGATAGGGTCGACGAATTATAAGAACTTGCACACATAATGTTAAACTAGGTCGACAGGGTCGATCCAATAGTCTGTAAAGAAAAATAAAAAATATGCAAAGGTTAGATTCACATCGTGTTCACCAGAATGTATGCAAGTGAAATAAGATAGATCTATAACTTATCCTACTCAGCAATATCCAAGATCAGAGAAGGTAATCAACGAACTATCCGCTTAGCAATACTTTGTTATATTGGAGTCCATCCTCTTAGCAATACTTTGTTATATTGGAGTCTATCCTCTTAGCAATACTTTGGGGTCATGACCAATAATAGATCTGCTAAACCTATATTAAGAGGTCTTTATCACTCAATGGCAAAGGAGAGGTTTCCAAAGCCTCTAGTCAAATGCCATTTTGTGATAACCCTAGCTAGGTTTTATGATTGTAATAATAAACCAAAAAAATAAATCTACTAAATAAACATTCAAGTTAATCTAGTAAATGAATATGCAAGTTAATCTAGTGCTCATGTAAGCTTGTGGAACAAATAGGGAATATAATAAACATGCAAAGACAATTCTATTTAATATAACATATAAACAATCTAAGCAAGGAAAGATACAATTCAATCTATTAGCTTCTACAATATCTACTTATCAAAATATGAAGAGTTAGGAATATACTTACTTTGTTGAAGTGAACCCGTCGTGTCTCAATCTCTCCCTTGGCCAACTGTGTTTTGCAAGAGGTTGTTGTGGCTTGTAAGAATCACAAGGATAAATCAGCTCTAGGCGACAAGACTTTTATTATGCATCCAAGACTTCCACAAGACAAGTGCTACTTCTCCAAGGCAAAACCCTAAGCAATGAAACCTCCTATTGATTGTATAAACAGATTTGCGAGCAGTAATGATGTGCAATTGAATTTTTCTCTATTTAGAAATGAAATTGAGGGGGTATTTATAGCCATGGATTGACTCTAAACCCTCACAGGAATTTAGCCAAAGAAGTCAACGTGGTCAACTTTGTTAGGCGGAAATAGAGCCGTTAAGTCTCGAACTATGCCAGCTTGGGCTGATAGAGTTTCATAACGTGCGCTAAACCTATAACGGGGTTGACCCAGTCGATGTAGTAGGAAAAGTGGTAAAAAGGGGTTTTTGCTTAGGTAGGGGCTATTTTGGACAATGAATTACTTAGAGGAGTGTATAAGCGGGGTTTTAATGCGTAGGGAATCGGATAAGAGTAGATTGTAATGGATTTAGATGGTGGTATAGGGCCAACAATCCTGCAAAACACCAAAAATTTGCCAACCCCTTTCCCGGTGCACCCTATAAGGCATGCACTCAGAGAGATTGAGATTCAATGAGTTCCTGCAAGAGAGAAAGCATCAATAATTGGTAAAGTTTAAATATATTTTGTATATACACATTTGACTATTAGTAGGAATAGTGCCATTAGGCATTTGCTTGATAATATGTCTATTTGTGTGGTTGCACCCAACTTTATCACTTCTTCCACTAATTTTGTCTGAAATCTCTTATCCACTTGAGCTGAAGTAGAAACCACTGCCTCCTTATTACAATTTTCACCTACCTCCATTCTAAAAGTGTAAGCAACCTTTTGAACCCATTTCTTCTCATGAAACTTAAGAGCACAATCAACCACCAAGTGACCATATTAATGACATCTGATGCACCTAAAGGGTATATCAGCATAATCTAGAATCTGAGTGTGGGAGATAGAGCCTCTTTGAATGATCAAATCTTGTGCCAACCCCCCCAAGGTCCAGGCCAACCAAAATGCGACCTATAGACATGACACCAGTCTCCAAAAAACTTTAGTTCACGTCCAAAAATTCCCCAATAGAATTCCCTATCTCCTTTAGCACTTCCTTAGACCAGAATTCCAAAGGTAAACCAAGGAGCTTTACCCAAACTGAAACAATATAAGTATTTTCATGTTTTGCATCAAAGCTTGGTGTCCATCTCTTAAGAGTAAGAGGACTTGAATCCCATCGCCAGGATTTTCCCAAGATCTTCATAACATCCCCTGCATCCCTTAAAATAAAAGCCATTCATGCTCTAGTTAATAAATGGTATTGAGGCAAATATCCAATAGTTGGTTCCCAGAATTGACCAAGCCAATCTTTGAGAGTGTTGTCACACATCCTATGACCTTGAAAATGCCCCACCAAGCCTTGCTTATCTAACCCAACCCCTTGACGCATTTTAATATCATCCCCTAAAACCAATCGGATGTGGCTTTCCTTTTTGCAGACACATCTCTTAAATCTTTTTGTATTAATTCCTTCACCATCTCTGTGTCTCTCCTTTGCATGTCAGACTCCGAAAAGAGTTTCCAATTCTCTTATACCTTCTTCCTTCCTTTGAAATGTTTCTTTGAATAGTTCTGGGGCAGCCCTAAAGTTGAAGGTTACATCTCCCCCCAAAGGAGCTAAAAATTTAATCATAAGATCCTCCTCAAAGGGTAATAATAATGGGGAGGGTGTCATAAATTGAGCAGGAGTTGTAGAAAGGAAGTGGGACAGAGGAGTTCCCTGGACAATAGGACTCCAAATAGAACCTGCTCCAATATCCTCACTCCAATGTGCCGAACTCATAACCTTTCTGGAGCCCTTAGTTTCTTGTTCCCACCAGTCATCTTAAGTTTGTACCTTGTTGCCGCCATTCCATAATTTGTGTATCGTCAAGACATCCCTACCTTCCACATTATCCCCTGACTGATTCACTACCATATCACAAAAAATAATTCTGTCCACTAGTATCAACTTGAAAAATTTGTGATTCCTCTAGCAAATCCTCCGTACAAAGCAAAAAAAAACTAAAAGTCTAAAGATAGTTGACAACACATTAATCTAAGATCAAATATGATTGTGCCCTATCACACCTTGCTAATCATCACACCACTCTTATGTCTTAGAGAGGAAGTAACCTTGACAGACCGCCTATTGAGAAAAAAAACTTTAGATATATTGATACATTTTGTCAAACACTTCACCTGCGCCCAACATGCCTTCCCATTTTGTCAAGACATTTTGACAAACACTTCATTGACGGTCAACAAGCCTTCTCGTACTTGATGTAGTTCCGATGTCAAATAGATCTCTTATTTGAATGTCCCCAAGCCTTGATTTAAACCTTAGAGAACCCTTTATTGATAGAAAAGCCCATATCTCTGTCATAATCCTCATTCCTTGCAACATCAAACCAGCTTCTACCTATAGCTCGTCTTCTGCTCGATCTTGGCTCACATGATAACGGTGAAACATGAGGGCTAGAGCCTTAATATCTATGTATAGAGTAGAATTTGCTCATTCCTTGATCCCTTTGAAGATTCCACCAAGAACCTTCCGCCACACTCTTTTTAGGATCTTAGTGGTTGTCCCTAGAGCTCATTACTTGTGTTTTCTGTTCGGTTCAATGGGAAACCATCTGTGGCGCATTTGCCATGATAGTGTAAAAGAAATAAAACTAGTTGATTCAGATGGGTGTTTGAGTCTTCTGCAGGTGTGCCACGTCAGTGCAAATGAAATAATGAAGAGGTACCCACAAAATATTGTATCCCATGCTGATTCGTTTTTCATTGGGCAAACAGTCCTTATTTTATTTGTAGAGGCCAAATTGGATGTCGAGTAAAACTACTTTTTACTGGAGGAAACACGAGGGATTGTGTTATTGGTTGTGCTATTGGCATCGTTAGTAGCATGACTATCCAAAGCCACAAGATATTCCTTTGCCAAGCAATTCCAAATAGAGAAGAGCCAAGATGGGCACCTGTAGCTGAAGATCTTGCCAGAATTTGTTCAGAAGGTTTTGGAAGATGGAAAGAGTACACAATTTGATGAAGATCAAAGATAATATTTATATAAGAGGATATTTACTAATTACAAAGTGCCATTTGATGAATGTAATATGTTTAATGTATGCATCTCATGGCATGATATTCATCAATGGTTTAATGTAGTATAGGTAATAATCAGTTTGTCATTATTGCTAGGTTTGTCTATCGACAAGTAAATTATTTGCCCTAAATTATTGGAAAATATAGAAGGATTTTATTTTCATGCAAGAAAAATAGATGGGAAGAGTTTGGATTACCTATCTCATCATTCTGTAATTTACGTTGGTAGAAACTAGTTAATCAATCACTTGTGAATTAATGCAAGGGTACTTTTGTACCCGATTTGTCAACTTGGAGGTTAAGGCGTTCGGCATTGTTTGAGGGTGCCATTTATGGTTTTGATTTGTTTGAGCACGACATTACCACAATTAAATAAGTGTCTATCCTACATTCTACTAACCTAAAACAATTGTTTATAGCCTTGGTTCGGGTTTCAAGCCTTAAACACTTTTAGTTTAGGCCTTAGTTGCCCTTTGGTTAGATCTAGGAAGTTGTCTTGTTAGTAGTAGAGAGTGATTTTGGTTTTATTCTCGTTTGGACTTAAGTCTAACCACGATTATTTCCATATGTTTGGATGCTTTGTTAGAGGTACAAGATGACTGAGAGGGGGGGGGGGGGTGAATCAATCAACCAATCTTTCATTTTCTAATCACTCATCATTCATTCATTGGCATTCATGAATCAACACAACAAGCATATGCAACTAGAACCATCAAAGCAAGAAGACCGCATACAAAGGATGAATAAGAGAAGCTCATCATAACACATCTAATGTGTGAGACCCTCATGGGGAATAAATCCACTCTCAAGCTTGGAAACACATGGACTACTTGTCCTATAAGGTATTACAAACATGAGACTTTAGTGGAACACCCATTCCACAAGGAGCACCTGCCCCTAGGATGGTGAAGTCCTTCTGACCTGGATATAATGAAACACTTGCTTCACAAGGAGCACCTGCCCTTATGATGGTCAAGCCCTTCTGACTTTAGTGAAACACCTGCTTCACAAGGAGCACTTGCCCCTAGGATGGTCAAGTCCTGACTTGGATTTAGTGAAACCCCTGCTTCACAAGGAGCACCTACCCCTAGGATAGTCAAGTCCTTCTGACCTAGATGTTGAGCACCCTCCCAACACCTATGATATGAACTTTTCCTGAACACTGATTGCTTGCCAATCTGATTGAGATACAATGTATATCAGCCCCCTTCACTTCTTCACACAGCGACAAACATCCAAAGCCACCTTTTGGATCACTCTATGCTTCTCAGTAACAACTCTGTCACAACCTCAACAATATGACCAAATGGTCATACACACAGTCCACACTCTGATCTGCCTCTCAAATCAACCACCCAGCTTACACATACATCATCTATCCTTCGCTCACACTCAAGGCATCCAAAACATCCTTTTGGATCACTCTAGACCTCTTCGTTCATCCTCAATCTTCAAACCTGCAAGAGCACTGTTTCTGACATCAGAAATATGACCTATAGGTCATACACACAATCATCAACTTGCTCTGCTCTATAACCCATCCACAAGGCACACTTCCTTTCTTCTATCCTTCTCTCCACAACACTCACACATGCCTCTCTTTCACAAGTCTTCAAACCTGTAAGAGCACTGTTTCTGACATCAGAAATATGACCTATAGGTCATACACACAGTCATCAACCTGCTTTGTTCTTCAATCCATCCACTAGGCACCCTTACTCTCATTTGCCTCTCAACTCTATACTCTTCCTCCACTTAGAGCCCCTTCTCACAAGTCTAGAAATCATCACCTTTGATTTCAACTTTTATGGAGCCTTCATGATTATTATCTTCTAGGTCGGCCATAATACTTGCCTCAACCCTTAAGACATCTTACATAGCTCAATACCATTCCCATAGGTCGGCCATAGCATCCATGGGTCACCCTTAAGGAGTTACACTTTTCAATTAGGCCTTAGTAGCCCTTATAGGTCTCATGGAGACCTATTCACCCATTTAACACTTCATTGAGTAAAACAAGAACACAAGTTCACTTTTAAATACATGGGTCCACTCCATATGATCCTTATGACATCCTCAAATGATTACTACCAACAAAACACTCTTCTGCTAAAGCACGGTTTGCTCAAACAACATTTTGCACACAAAAAAACTATGAATGAACACAATCAACTTCTAAGCATTTGTTCATACTGAAGATGAATTGGTCAAACCTCCAAAATCCATACAAATCATCCTCATGGAGTCTACAACATTCTCCAATAGCCAAGTCCCCTTGAAACATCCAAATGCTATCAAGAACAGCTCAAATATCCTTCTCGGGTCACAAAACATGGTCATACATATAGTCAACTTTGGAGCTCTATAACTTTGACTGTACAAACATTTAGACCTAAATAGGTTCTCTGAATGCACCTTGAAGTCTTCTAGAACTTTGCTTTTTACTGCACCATCGAATTCGTCCGAGATCAAAAGTATGGCTCAAACACTTCAGACTGGTTTTTCCTTTTGCTAAATTCAAATGCCAATGGTCACTGTTAAACATCGAACACTTTGCCATCATCTCATGCCCTCGCATCGCTTGAACAAATACGCATTGTTGATCTCCCTTGAAAGTACCCTGATCTTTAACTATTCTAAGTATCTGTCAGTTTGACCTCATCTTGTGCTCCCTAGCAACTTTGACCAAATACGCACCGTCGATCTCCTCAGACTAGCCGGTCTTTATCTTTGCTCGTTGTTAAACATTGAGCACTTATGATCATCTTGCTGTTTCCTGACAATTTGAAACAAACGCGTTTTGTCAATCTCTTCGAGAGTAGCCTAGACTTTAACCTACTTAAACATCAGATACTTTGAGCTCTTTGACTCAATACGCATCGTTGATCAACATCTGTATGAACACCCGCTCGTCGTTAGTTCCTTATCTGGTCTTGGTCTTTAACTTCGTGCAAATTCGGCCAAGTATGGGAACCTCTGCAATCTGACTGGAAGGCCAACTTTGAATCTTAATAACTTTTGCTATGCTCAATTGCATGCCCAGAAATTTAAACCATATGATCTTCTTTTGTAGGGGAATCCATCCATATATCAAGTTGCTCTTGGAACCTTCACGCGTATGAAATATAACTCCATCAAATTGCTTACTTGGCTCTACTTGAACTTAGACATTAAGCTCAGCTTAATTTCGCACCGTAGATCTGTGAAACGATTAAACGTGCACCGTTAGATCTCATTTTCAAATTTGGCTATGGGAAAACATTGCAATTTGCCTGGGAAGCCAACTTTGCACAATTATATCTTTTGCTATACACAACCTCGCGACTTGAAACTTGGAGCATAGCAACTTGGGACTAATATGATCACACCCATATGACCAACTCCCCCTGACTCTTCCATATGTGGCAATGGTGACGTCAGCAAGCTGCCAACTCAGATTTTTCTGCCACAGAACCAACTATGCCTAGATGAACATAATGAAGAACCGGATGAACACCATGCATTCCCATAAGCATTTCAAGCACTCTTGACACCCATAGGACCTCTACAACATGATCTCATCATCCATAACATTCAACAACTTCCTATCCAAGCGTATACTGAAGATCCATGCTTACATACTAGGCTACCAAGCCTATGCCAACACACTGTTCACATGCTTGTCTTCTCTCCTTGACCCGAAACCACATCAACATGCTAGATAAGCCTCAAACTCTACTTAGTTCATATGCATCCAAATCTTGCCTTACACAACTTCAGGCTCAAACTCATCATCATCATGACATCACCACTTTGTCATTACCTTTGACATCCATGCACATCTGACATCAATCTTTGATATCAATGACAACACTTGCCAACATGCTTCTTGTAATCTCTTAGTAGTGCCTAGTTGTGCTTGGGCCAACTAGTGGTCATGGTGTCACCTGCAACATAACTATGTTACACTTAGTCGTAGATAGAATGACAAAGTTCAGATACCTTTGCATTCAAACTAATACTCGTTTAGGAACATGTGAACTACAACCAGCCCTAATTTTGCATATGAAGGTGATCATCGCAGATATGTAGACAACTCGACGAGTGGGCGTGTGCATAGAGAACTAATCTTGAAGATGCTTCTTTAGTAGGGCACCAACGACTAATTTTAAGGTGTTCTTCGAACAAGTGCATTAATAACTAACCCATAGAGTGCTTATCCATAGCGCAAATTTTTAGGATGTTCTCCTTATGCGATAATAACCTTCTAGTTGTTAGCTTTGTGGTACTTAGATGTATAGTGGTTGAGACCATAGCTGGATGTTAGGTTGTGACACTGGTTGTACCTCTAGTAATTGAGTTGTGTTCTTATATCTTGGCCTTGGTTGTCGATATTAATGTGCTTAGGAGACAAAGCTTCTCTTAGTAGTGTAAAGCAAAGAGTTCTAGGATTACTATTCTAGATCGAACAAAGGAACGTGGGTTCCTTGGTTGTTCCTCTCGACCCTCATTTGTGCTCTTTGGTAATAGTGCTTTTGAGTAAGCACACACACTTGAGTTGTCTAGGTGTTTTGCGTTGAGTGATTATTTTGAGATTGTGGTTTTGTCATGGACTAGATGTCTAGAGTTTATAGTAGCTCGCTTGAGTGGCATAGTTTATCCCTTGTTGGCTTAGAGTGCCAACTCTCTTTTGGTGATGACATCTTGGGGAGGCGGCCATCACAAGTTCAAGGAGAACTATATTGGACCCTGATTTTGTGGAGCAGATATGTAGGTTGCCCAAGTTGTGGTGGGAGCATCGGGTCTAGGTCATAGGCTAAGTTAGGGGCATTCCATCGTCGCCTCTTGAGTTAGTCTTCTACGTGTTGTTGGTTAACATTATGTATCATAATATTAAGATTGGGGATTAATCTTGTTAGAGGTACAATCATTGAGAGGGGGGGTGAATCAGTGATCCCAAATAATCCAATTTCAATTCTGATCTTTACAAATTCTTAACCAGTTACCACAAACATTCATGAAGCATACATATCATTCATAGCAATAAGCAAGAGAGACAATACAAGATCAATCACATAACACATGACATACGTGGGAAACCCTCTTGGAGAATAAAATCCACTAGAACCTGCAATTGAACTACTATCCTATAATAACAAGATCCAATTTAGACCATCTACAAATGATCGAGGAACTACAATCCCTATTTAGTGAGACTACAATCCCACAAGGTGCTGCCACATCTGTCTAGTTGAGCTACAACAACCAGACCTTTTAGCAAGTTTCACCTTGCAAGGAGGCTGCAACCAACTTAGATGCTAAGCTGCCACAACACCTATGAACACATCCACCTCTGAATTGATGTCAACAACACCCGATGATGGACCTCTACTTATCACACTTCACCTTCGCTCACACTCAAACAACAAGCACACTATTCTGCGAACAGAAATATGACCAACAGGTCATACAAATAGTCCTCAATCTGTTTTTCTCTTCAACTCATCCTCAGAGCACTCTACCCCTCATTCGCTCCACAAAACACACACACAAGCCTCTCTCCAATCGCTCCGTAGTCTCTCACACAAAAGTTTAGAAATCACCATCTTTGAATTCACTATTTATAGAGCAATCTTATAATCACTACCTTGGTCTGTCATTAGGTATGCCTTAGCCCTTAAGGCATCTCTCACATGAAGACACGACTCAATACACTCTTCATAGGTCGGCCATAGCATCTATGGGTCACCCTTAAACAGCTACACCTTTTAATAAGGCCCTTATAGCTCTTATAGGTCGCATGTGAACCCATCCACTCCTTTAGCACTCCCTTGAGCAAAACAAGAACACATGACCACTTTTAAATACATAGGTCTACTCCTTATGTCCCCTTTGACATCCTCAAATGATCATAGTCAACTTAGCTCACCTTTGCGTATGCTCAAACAACTCAAATACTGACCTGTTGCACAAAATCACCATGAACGAACATAGTCAACTTTTTAAGCATTGTTCATACTCAAGATAGATTGATCACACCTCCAAAATCCACACAGAGCATCCTCATGGAGTCTACAACATGTTCCAATAGCTAATTCATCGTGAGACATCGAAACAACATCAACACAAGCTCGAATATCCTTCTCGGGTCACTTGTAGAACAAACATGAACACACAGTCAACTTCTAGGATCAATATCTTTGACTGTACTCACTTCCGGATCTTCAAATTAGGGTTATTAAATGCGCCATGGAGTCCTCTTCATCTTTGCTTTTTACAACACCAACAAATTCGACTTCTATCGAAAGATATGGACAAAATACAAAGCTCTGGTTTTTCCTGTGTTAAATTCAAATATTTGAATTCAAACGATCACAGTTAACCTTCGAACACAATGCTTGAATCTCATGTCCTCTCAGCTTAGATCGAATACGCACCGTCGATCTTGTTCGATCTTTAACACATAGTTCGCCAAAGCCAGACATTTAACCTCAGTCACGTTGACTTCATCTTGTGCAATCTTGACATGTTGACTCAACGCACTCCGTCAATTTCTGTGGATCAACCAGGGCTTTAATGATCAATGCTCACCGTTCGATCAATTTGTACGAACGCTCGCTCGTCGTTGGATCATTATCCTGTACCTTTGCTTAGTTCTTTAAACATCGTGCACTTGTCCACATCTCGCTGCTTCCTGACTTCTTGGAGCAACACCCACTGTCGATCTTGCTTGAGCTTTAACTCTTTCAAAAATGACCAAGTATGGGGACCCTTTCAATATGCTTGAGTAGCCATATTTGCAGCTCAATAACTTCTTCTGCGCTTACTCTCATGATCTCAAATTTGGACCAGATGATCTCCTCACATGTAGGAGAATCCAACCATGTGACACACTGCTCATGGAACCCTCGCGCATGCGAGATATAACGCCATTAAAATGCCTTCTCAAAATCGTCTGTCACCAAGCCAACTGTCAAACCCTGTTTGAGAGGCCAACTTTGAGTATGCATAACTTTTGTTGTGCTTCAATGCATGATCTCAAATTTAGCGCAAATCATCTATGCTCAAAACTAAACAAACCCATATGATTAGTTTCTTTTGACACCTTCACATGTACAAGACATAACACCATCGAAATGCTCACTTGGCTCATCTTGCCATATTGCAAAATTGACTATGGGAAAACATAGTCAAACTGCCTGGGAGCCCAACTTTGCATATGCATATCTTAGACCATGCTTTGACGCATGACTTGAAATCTGGTGCATAACAACTAGGGACTAATGTGATCACAACCATATGACCCACTCCTCTTGACTCCTTCGCACATAGCAATGGTGACGTCATCAAACTGCCTACTCAGATTTTCTGCCACTGGACCCAAAGTGTCTAGATGAGAACAATGATGAACCAGTTGAATTCCACTCATGCACATAAGCATTCAAAGCATTCTTGACTTTTGATAGAACCCCTTGCACATGCTCAAATCACTATACTCAACCCTGATCCTCTCTAGCCATGTCAATATTGAAGAACAACCAATCATACATAAAACACACTAGAACAAGCTCATTGCACACTTTGTCATTGTCACATAGATTATCAAGGCACTTCATCCACTCACCAGAGAACCTCTATGACATCACCATGACCATCATGACAACTCTCCAACAAATCTATGTTATATTATTGTTAATCCCTTTCTATTGAGTTTGTTTTGCTTTGACATTAGCTGCCTCTAGATGAGGACTGTTGCAAACTTTCCTTGTTTTGTGTGGCCTTGGGAGCAGAATATGCATAGTTTTTAGAAGGGACTCTCCCTTGAAAAGTATAAAGGTGGTAATCCTAATTATAAAGTATTTGTTGCCTTAGTTCTCTATTGTTTTCTCTTGTGTGTGTTGACTTAGATGAGTGTTGAACATCTTATTAAATCAAGGAGATCAATATAACAATAACTTAAATTAGACCTTTTAGAACATCAAATTAATGTGACTCGTCCTTTTTTCAAATAAGGATGTTAAGTTAATGATTACAGAAACACCTATTGAACTTTATCCCCACTCCGAAATATTTGTATTTCGTTCCCTAGGGAAGCCTTGTTGTAGAAAAGAAAATGAAAATACTTAAATCATTAAATAATTGTGTCACAATCCTGTGTAACGTTGAGAGAATTACACAATAGTTAAACAATTCGGCAACTGCAGTTAACAAGTAAGCATCATTGAATCAAGTTAAAAAAATAAATAAAAATTACATGAGTTTTGGATATAAAAAGTTTGGGCACGACAGGGATATAGATCTAGAGGACATTGACTTGGATGCTTCCATTTCCCACCATTCATCTGTTGACTTTGACACTTCTTTGGAGACACAACTTAGCTAGTGGGAGTGGTGGAAGTGCTATCCTTGTGGTTCTAATGAACTACATGATTATGATCATGTTGATATCAATGCTCTCGATGAAGAGCAAGATGACTATGAATATTAATTTTGATGTAATTATAATTGATATTTATGATTAACACTATCATGACATTTGGCATTCAGTTAGTATTTTGTGGTTATTTTTTTTGGGTATGCTTACTATGTGCTTAATGTTTCGTAATTCTTATTTATTAAGTCAAAATTTCTATATTTTTAATTTTTTATATATTTTTTATAGGGCCGTACCCAAGCTGTATCCAAGGCAAAGAAAACCCATCATATTGGTGACCCTGATTCTTTGAACCCGAACCCAAACCAGAACTAGAATCGAATTTGATTCTATGAAATAATATTTTGGATGCTCTTTGGGGCAGTGATTCAAATCTTATATGATGACATCTTTTCAAGTTTGCCTTTGATTACTTCATGCATATTTCAACATCGTTTAGAGTATTCAACAGTTCCATTTAAATGGTAAACAGCGAAAATGAAAAGATAACCCAAGTTTAACTTTAGAATTGTAGAAAAAAAATTGGTCATCATTGTACACCATAATAAGCATAGTTACTAAATCTGGCCGGATTTTTTGCAAATCCGGCTGGATCCGGATTTTTTGGGTGACCTGAATAAGTTCTACCCGGCCCTGTTTTTTTTTTTTTTTTTTTAATAATTTCAGTTTTTAGTTTTTGGCAAAAAAAAGACCCAACAACCTTATATATTATATAATATTAAATGTATAATATTAAGTCCATGTATATATTTTAGATTGAATTTTTCTGTACATTTTCAAGAATTCCGGATTTTTGGATTTTTTGCCCTCCCAAACAGATCCAGATTTCTAGACTTAATAACTATGATAATAAGAAAAATGAGTTAATAAATGAACACCAGAACTTTTCTATGGAATGATGTATATAAGCATTGTTAATTTAATTGAGCTATGAGGGGGTTGGAGCCTTGACCGTTGTAGCTGACTGTTGCACCCATCCCTTCCTTTTTCTCTATGTCTGATTTGTATTGAGTTGTTCGAGGGTCTCGATTTGTTGTCTGTTGATAGATCAAATGTGAGTTAGGCCTCCACTTGTAGATCATGTACATCATGATCAGATCTTCTAATGAAGACATTTATTTTCATATTAGATTGTGTTGTTTTATGATGTGATGATGACTGTATATATTATTGTTTGTGGTTTCTGCCATTGTATATAATGTTGTCTATTTTCTTTTGTTTTCCATTGCATACCAAGGACATTTTTATTATTTCTCCCCGCCGGCCCCCGCCGCCCCCAAACGTTGCGAAATTTTCCAAACATTGAACTTTTATTATAAAATTTGGTGAACCTGCTGACAAAGGCTAGGGTTGAAATTAGATCGGTGAAGATAATGTGATTTATAGTCTCTTTCCTATTGATGTCTTGGTGAATATCAGTCTTAATGATATGATAGAATATAGTCATTGAACTTGTGCTTGGTTGAAGTTGAATGTCGTGTGATATTTGTCAGTTTGATGTGATGATGACTGTATATATTATTGTTTGTAGTTTCTGCCATTGTACATAATGTTGTCTATTTTATTTTGTTTTCCATTGCATACCAAGGACATTTTTATTATTCGTTCCCGCCACCCCCTCCCCCCCAAGAATTGCACACATTGGCAGGGAATAAAGTTCACCAAACGTTGTGAAATTTTCCAAACATTGAACTTTTATTATAAAATTTGGTGAACCTGCTGACAAAGGCTGGGGTTGAAATCAGATTGGTGAAGATAATGTGATGGATAGTCTCTTTCCTATTGATGTCTTGGCGAATATCAGTCTTAATGATATGATAGAATATAGTCATTGAACTTGTGCTTGGTTGAAGTTGAATGTCGTGTGATATTTGTCAGTTATAGCAACCGGGCATGGGAAAATATGAGTGAAAAACAGTCCATCTACAGTTACAAATGCTCAACTAATTGTGCCCTTAGGACTTGAGCAATACACAAATATAAAACATCAACATTACCCAAGACGAACAAATTTAGAAGTATGAATGTCTTAATAAAATGTGTAATCCATAGCGCTGAACAAGGAACTATATAATTTTATGCATAGAATTGGGGCATAGCATGTTTTTATAGTTGGAAGATTCAATATTAGGTAATGTCAAAAATAAAAAAGTTCTTATTCTGTATTTTCCCTACTGGCAGTGGAGAAGAGATGTTGCGTTTGCTGGTTTTGATGTTCCATTACAAATGGACATTTCAGCAGAAAAAATGATATTTGGTGTTCAAGGCATTGATCCTCAAAGAAGAGCCCATCTCATAAAGGTATGTATGGAAGTTGTTATCTTGAAGAGGTAGTTGATATTGATTTTCTGTTGCTACTTGTATTCCTTTTTGGTTTATTATTGTCCTTCACAATAACCAGTTATCCATGGCTGAGGTTTTATGTATAAAAAGTACAGCCAAAGGTAATTACTAATTTATTAGGTCACGGCCTAGCCAGCATGTCAACTTGGTGTATGAGACCCTCCTTGCAGGAGCAAGGGGACTTTTTCACTTAAAGTCATATATGCACATGTTCAAATTAAATTTTTTTGCACTCTTTGGTTTCGACCTCATGACCGTTTTCCAAAATAAACCATATATATATATATATATTTTTTTTTTTTGAAAAATGCATCATATATTACTCGAAGGAACAAAAGGTTACATCACTAAGCAAAAAACAAGAAAAACAAAGGTTATATCCACAGAACAAAAGGCTAACAAGGAGCATCTCTCTCCACATAGGCAAGGAAAGAAAGCACCTGAGCTTGCGCCCCAATGGGCAAAGAGTTCACATCTCTTTGAAACTACTTAAACTTAGCTTGTACAATCCAAGCCGACTCTTGTCTAAAAAGCCTCAACTTCTCCATACAAAGAGGGGAGGTGTTGTTCTGAAAGACAGCTTGGCATCTTGTCTTCCAAAGAAAGCTGATTGCTGCCAACCATCTTGTATGCCATAAACCCTTGCAGTTGTCCCTAACCATCCAAGAATCCCCTAAAATAGGCCATTTCCAGGAGAGAGGAGCAATAAAAAGGAAATTGAATTCAGCTTGTAGCCACCCCCAAAGGCCTCTTTCTGTTGGACATTTCCAGAAGATATGATAAATTATTTCTTCTTTCCCACACACCATGCAAAATGCAACTGTAAAACCAGTCTTGCTCGGTCTTACTTTAACGACTAGCCCCTGATGTATTATTAGCCATCCTATCACCTAATGTTTGAAGGATGTTTAGTTTTCCAAATAACTTAACATCTTTGCCATCTCACTGTAGGATCTTGAACTTGCCATTGTTTGTTCAATCCGGGTGCAATGAAATTGGAATGGTGAACTTGCTTATACAAGTCCTTTGTTTTATAGTTGAAGAGGGCTTTTCCTAAATTCCACTTCCAATCCCTCCAATAGGGGCATACACTTTGTAAATGCATCTTGAAAAGACATTGTTCAGGGATCATATTACAGAGTTCTTAAAAAACAGTTTTGTTTTCTGGGGACAAAACTTGAGCATTGTTTAAGTCCCTCCAAGATTTCCATTGTTGTCTTCCATTGTTCCAAAGGTCTCCCCAACGTAACAAACTGTTCCTTGCCAATATTTTTCTTGCAAAGAAAGACAGAAATCTAACCTATCCACGTTGCGATATGAAGGTCTAAATAGGGCGTGCAGCTAGGTCCCAAGCATCTTGTGGTCCCTCAAACTGCCGATGGAGAAAACCTGAGTAACTACCACGCAGTCCATATTCTCTTAAGCGGTGCTGATCTGGCAATCATAAAGGCACTAGCATTGCCAATTGTGTTGCAAATTTGGAAGGGCCCCTTAATTATATGAGTATGATATGCATTAAGAATTCTATGCTGGATAAGGACCTGCCAAGGTGCATCCCCTTCCACTGCTCGTACATTCCACTTCCCTGCAAGAGCTATTCCTTGCACTCTTATATCTGGAGTCCCCAACCTCCCTGTTCCCTTGGGAGAGTACAAACATCCTAAGAAACAAGGGCAAGTACTTTTTTCCCTCGTTTTCCCCTTAAAAAACTTCTTAGAGACCTTTCAAGTGTTTTAAATTTTTTTTGGGATGGGAACATGCAAGAAGAGTAGAACATATGTCCTGCTGATTGGATTTTGTCAACAATAGTAACCTTCCTAGCAATAGGAAGATCAACTTTATTCCACATTAACAACTTATTTTCAAACTTTTCTAGAATCCATCACCATCGTTCAGCTATAGAAATACGGCTACCAAACGGAATCTCCAAATAGCGAACAACTTCACCTGGTTTTATGAGTTTCCATCATTGGTTCAGCCAGGATAGAGGGTCATCATGACCAATGAGCAAAACCTTGTTTTTTCTTCACTTACAACTGCTCCAGCAGCCTCGGCAAAAGTCTCTGAACAAAACATTTTACCTTCAACGGATTGTTGAGTTAGCTCAGGAGTTAGAGCTGAGTCATCAGCAAAGTGAACATTGAGGAACTGACTACCATTTGGTAAAAAAGTCCCATTAATTTGTCCCTGAATTCTTGCTGCCTCTAATAATACACAAGGGCATCTGCAGCAATGACATAGAGATATGGGGCTAATGGACATCCCTGCCTGATAGACTGCTGCAGTTGGATAGGTTTTGAGGGAATACCATTCACATTACTCCTTGTAGAAGCATTTGAAAAGGGGGTGGGTAAGTGGTTGGAGAATGATTACTCTCCAAAGGGATCCAAAAGGGAGTGGGCAAGTGGTTGGAGAACAATTACCCTCCTTAATGTTTCCTATAAATTTTAGCAAAAACCCTTGCTAGAAGGATTAATATATTGGTGGCACGAATAGTTTGAAGAGAGCAGACTGGTTTTATGACTACTAGATTTATCTCATTACTACATGGGAGGGCATGGAGTGGGTTTGATAAAGCTTATGATTGGAGTGGGATGTTATTTTGAACTTGCTGGAAATAAACCAAATCTTGCCAATCCATATACTATAGCTTGACCTACTTGTATGAAATACAATATCTGAGCATTCCCAGTTCGTGCATCCTGTAAGAATTTTCGTTCCAAGAGAACATTTGATGATTGGCAACACACTATCTGCACGCCTTTTACTTAATTCTCGTAGCAATTCACATCCTTGATCAATTACTAATACATTCAGAATGGTAAAATGAATTCAGGCAGTTAGCATTGAAGCATTTGCAGTTGAATTACTAGAATATGTAGAGTGAAGCTGTTTATCTGTTCCTTTATTCAACCCAACATTTGGAAAATTTTCTTTTGGTAAGAGAGAGGAAATGGGACGTTAAACTGCAGTCAACAGGTGGAAATCAATGCTAGTACGAGTATGCAAACTTTACATTAGCTTATTCCTGCCTGACTTTGGATGTCACGGTGGCGATGGTTAAGAACTCACTATATTCAACATTTTTATTTCAGGTGTTAGGCATTAATCTAACATGGCGAATGCACAAGGTATCAGATGGCCAAAGAAGACGTGTGCAGATTTGTATGGGGCTTCTACAACCCTTTAAGGTTTTTCTAGCCTTCTTCCAATGTGTTAGCTCTTTTCATACTGTAGTTTGTCAATTTTTGTTCTGAAAGACAACTGGCACTTAAAATATGCATAATCACTTCTGATTGTTTTATCTGACCCTGGCCTGTTCATTCTCTGGAAACATACATGATCACTTATTTGAGTGTGTCCTGACTGGGCCAAATTTACTGATGTAGGTTCTTCTTTTAGATGAGATTACAGTTGACCTAGATGTACTTGCGAGGGCTGATCTCTTGGTATTTTTAAAGAAGGAATGTAGAGATAGAGGAGCCACAATTGTCTATGCCACACATATCTTTGATGGCCTTGAGGATTGGCCTTCACACATTGTAAGATTGATGTCTATGGATATTCTTTACATTCATGTTGCATCCATCTGCTTAGAAGAGTAATTTTAATTTTTATATTGTTATACAGGCATATGTTGCCCGTGGAAAACTGCAGTTAGCATTGCCATTAAAAGAAGTTAGTGAAATGAAAGAGCTTTCCCTTATGGTAAGCTACTTTGTTGCTTTTCCATATTCATATTATCATCCCGCAGATATGATCTTATTTCTCTTGTATGCTTGTGAAAACTATGTATATGCATTGGCTACTGATTATGAAACTACATCATACATGTTAAAAGAACTTCCTTAGCCAATCATATATGCACAGGTGACTGAATACATCTTGAGATTGATGGTTTCTTCCTTTTTCTGTCAAAAATTTGATAGAAGCCTCTGCATTTTGTGTAATGAAAACTAGCTGTCCCATGTCAATCACAAACACATTTTGGCTATTTTAGGTTTTGATGCATGATATTACTTTTAGGGATACATTTATGAGAGAGCTTTTGTTCTTCCTGTAAGTCAAAAATGAAACCTAGATTGACAGATTGAATGCTAAGGGGTTCGGCTCCCAAATTGAGTAGATTGGAGAGAGCAGTGTGGAATAATGTGGAATGAAATGCCAGACAATGTTTTGAAAGAGTTTATGATCAGACGATGAGTCAAATTTGGTCAACCCTGGTTTTATGTAAATACCATCATTCCTCCCCAAACCAATACTTCCGTAATAGAATATTCCGTTTGTCATTCATAACAAATTCCAAAACTTCATAAACTCTTGAGATGAGGTGGAAATGATACCTCTAATTCGAAATGCTTTCATTTGTAGAGGGCTTGTTCATTTGGCCAGAATCCATTAAATTTACAAATGATGGTAAAACTGCAAAAAATGTAGGGAATTCCTGTTCAATTACCTCTGAGTCAAGACTAAGTTTGGGTGCCAACTTGAGTTTGCCCATACATAGTGCTCTCATATCAAAATGCAGGAGGGGAGAGTTGAACAAACATGAGACGGGTTTTGAGAGATAGCAGGTTGAGGCCAAGTCTCAGAAACATTAAGATCCGTTTTAGGGTACAGAACAGGCCGTACTGCCCATGGTGAGACCCTATATGGGCTGTGAGATGGTCCCAGTGTTATGAATTTGTACAGACCTTAGCAGCTCAGAGAGACCTCTGCAAGGGCATCCTTGAAGGAGGTCAGGGTCACATTTGATGAGGTTGGGCTTGCTCCTTTGGGGATAAGGCAGATGAAATGAAAGTAACTGATTAGCCACGAGTCAACTGAGAGATATGTGTTACTTGAGATACCATTATGTAAATCTTTTAGATTTCCATGAACCAGCTAGGACTTGAACATAGGACATTCCATTACCATGCTGGGGTGCTCTTCTGCTGACCTACAGGCCTCTTTGTGTCTGAATTGTAAATTGTTCTTCCAACATCCCTGTTCTCAATCCATACCTATTTGCTTGGGGTTCCTAGTATGGCTCTGGTACCATGTTATTTTACATGGACAAGCTAGGACTCAAACAAAGGACTTAACATGCTGGGGTGCTCTACTGCTGAGCTACCGGATCGTTTGCAGTCCACAGTGTGGATTGTTCTTTCAACAAATCTACGAGAGAGAGATCTCCTTTACAGGTTCACAAAGCTATGGACTTTTCTGCTCAAAGTTGATTTCATAATTTCAGGCTGTTTTGCCATTTTCCACTTTGTGGATCTCAAAATTTCAGGCTGTATCGTCTCTCTCCTTTTTTTATTGTCCTAGCACTAAGACTGTTATGTACTATTTATAACTTACACAATTAAGCAAATACTGTCTTTATCGGAGATTTGAAACAATTCAGTCTTGTATAATATTTTATGGCACACACTGCAAAGCTCAATAAAAACAGTATGCCTTTTCCTACCATATAATAGATATCGAGAAAAATTTCAGCTTCAAGTATGTCGCCTCATTCACATCAGAAATGAAAATAAATATTCAGACTCTAAGCACAATAGATATTGGGTGTAATTTGGGTCCATATCAAGACCAGGTACATAGTTATTAACAGTTTGATATGTTTTTTGTTTAGAGAGCTTTATGGATTGGAGTGACAGAAAATAACCCTTAAAGATTTTTCTCTATAACTACTCTGAAATGTCACAGACAACAAATGTTCTTTGCACTTTGCTCAGAGTAAAATGTCGTACAATTGTTTTCTGAGAGCTAGTTTGGAGTGAAGTTCAGAATTTATATGAATAATGTATCCTTGCCTTAACCTTTGACATCGTGGTAACCAGAGAACAGTAGAGAAATGGTTGAGAAAAGAGAAAGAAGAGGAAAAGAGACGTAGGAAGGAGAAAGAGGCCCAAGGCCTCCTGGAATTTGAAGAATACGTTGAAAGCAGTCGTGTTATTGGGGATCCAGCCACTGTTCCTATTCGACTATTGAATAACGGTTGGGCGGGAGGGAGACTTCATTCCACACTGGCTGGCAAAGATCCTTTTGATCTTAGTTCAAATAGTGTCTTGAGATTATAGTGCATAATGCATGCAAATAATATTTGAGAATAACAAAGGCTTCCAATCGGAGCCTAAATAAAAGCAACGATTATTGCATATTGTGGTGCTTTAAAAATGACTTAGGCATGGTCATGATTGATCTGAAGTTTGGAATTTTCCTCTGCAATTTGTCCAAAGGAAAAGTTCGATTTTTTCATTAAACAGGCTATTTGTTTCTTGTGAAAGTGCCAAAGAGGGCCAAATTGGATGTAAAGATACTTCTAGTTATCTGAAATTTTGTATATCCTTTTGAAGTTTTGAACACAAGGTAGGAACTTTCCTATATTCAAGTTTGAAAATATTCTGTACAATTTTATGAACACGTGACTGAATTGTATGGTTCTCGATATGGAAGGTCGCTATCGAATGGTTATTGACAACATTTCAATGTAGTTGTGTTTCTATTTTATATTGTTGTGGAATTTCATTCTAATTTGATTGATTTGATAGAGATGGAAATAATGCATGGCTTAAACCCTTATGACTTTGAATAAAGAAATTATATCTATTGAAAAACTAATATTTAGGATCGGTTTTAATGTCAATATTAGGAAATGTTAAGCCTCAACTATGGGAGGGTATGTAACAGGGTTGAACTTGACCATCTTGATGGTACGTGCTCCCTGCATATCACCCGGTCACACTCTTTTGAGTTCCCCCATTTTATCAAAGCTTTGTAATATATTAATTGTTTTGATAGAATGAGGCAATGCCATATTCAACAATGATAAAACTAGCAATAGCACATTTAGGTGCTAGAGATGCACAAAATAGATATATGGATGAAATTATTAATATGTTTGTTTGAAAATTATATTATTGTAAAAAATAATAATATAAATATTATATAAATAAAGAATGTGAAGATGGATATATTGATAAAGAATGTTGAGAAATCTTCCTTTTAGAATTGAACGTTGCCATGCTTAATTTCTGTTTTTTTGATATTAAAGATCATGCTATAATCCTTGGTTGATTACTATTTTCACTAAATGCTTAGGGACTGCAATTAAAGCAGAAAGAACAAATTATCTCTTCATCATTAGCATAAAAAGAAAGATTCAATAGCATGCACAATAGATTCACACACATCATTAATAGCAAAATTATGTAAAGATGATAGAATACACTTTATTGATAAATGCAATATATGAATATGCAACTCACATATCCAAAACAAATAATGGTAGATGACAAGGGTTGAATTACAAAAGAAAACAAAAACCATTTCAAGTGGGAAGCCTACCAAATCCTTAGATTAAGAACAGAACACTGAACTTTTTGTTTCCCAAACGATTACATCTTATATATAGCAATCATTAGGTTGGGGGTGACCCAAAGCCCAATGAGGTTGATTTACCTAAACAATATGAACTTAAGATATTAACATGACTTAATCAACACAAGTTGGCAACTACATGATCATATAACATGTGAAGGGATAGGTTTGTAACTTGCTTACCCATTGAAAAAGTGTTGCTACTCAACACTTGTCAATGGAGGGTGCTCTTGTAGAAAGTACTCATCCTCTCTTCTTGTAGTTCTGATGAGCAAATTTTCCACTTGAAAAGAAACTCAATATTTTCTTTGGTATGCAACCACTTTTATTTTAAAATCCCTGATGACTCTAGGAGAATTGACCACTCCTTGCGTAGCTCTGAAAGATCTGTCTGCACTAGAATCTTGTTACCTACACCTTGTTTTAAACAAGAGACGTGCAACTTGGATGAATTGTTGATGATGGAGGCAGCTCCAACCTATAGTCACTTCCAATCTTTTGAAGCACCTAGTAGCGTCCATAAAAATTTGGGGCCAACTTGTTCCCTTTTTGGTTGCTTGAGAGATTGCTACTAGGGTTGTAAGCGATGAAAGACCCAATCTGTCACCTTAAAATATCTCCTAATATTGTGATGGTCAAATTATTGTTCCATTATATTTCGTGCCATAGCCAAATTGTTCGTAAAGATGTCGAGGATGGTTTTTTGTTGTTGCACTTGATCTTCAATCGCTTTTATCTTGAACTATCCATGAAAAAAAAGGTGACCAATGGTGGCAAGTGTATACACATTAAAAACAATTTACTCAATTTTTTTTGTCTAGGGCTTGTTGAAGCTATAATCTACCTAGAGTACATGCATTCACATATATCGGGTTGGAGTAGGCCAACTTCTAGCACTCTGTAAAAGTTGTACACAAGGAAACCACACTTTTGCCTTGAGCTCTCGACTTCCCATGGATGGGCTGAGACAACCAAAATAAGGGGGAAATAAAAATCAAGGATTAGGCAAGTGGGGTGTATTAACAAGAAGTTGAGCAACACTTTGCAACAATTGCATTTGACCTTGTGCCCGTTGGGCCCAATAATCATTCACAACTTTAAGGTGTTTGTTAAAAGTGTTGAGTTGGGGAATAATCAAATGCGGGTAATGAATGGTTTGAAAAATCAATTGGCGAAACACTTGGTCAATGTTATTCTGGGTAGAGACCAAAGGGTTTGGGAGAATGACATTGGGAAGGGTTTCACAATGTTGGCCCCGATCTTGCCTTGAGAACGTCATTAAATGATTGAGAGGAAAAAGACAAGAAGTGGCCAACAAACAACTCAGAAAAATGGGCTAAAGATTTTGGCTAGAGGACAAACAAATAAAGGGAAAAAATTCAACAAGTAAAAGTAGCTTATGAACTTTAATGACTTCTAATCTAATAAATAATGTAAGGCAACTCAAAGAAGCCTAACTAATGCAAGCAAATAAATACGGGAAAAGTAAAACTAGAAGTTATTTTGTACTATATGCATACAAATATTCAAAATAACTAGCAATGATACTAATTGAATGATACAAGTTGCTACTAAGGTATGTTTTTGTATGTTTTGGGATATATGATGTTTTAATCAAAATTGGAGATTAAGAGAGTATTAATCTAATTATGAAAAATTGGTAAGTAAATCAAAACATGTAAGTTATGCAATATATACACGTGATTGACTTGTAACTTTACTATTTTTAGAAATATGCTAAGAGGGGAAAGTACTAAAGACAAATAACTTAGTTGGAACTTGGATTTGAAGGACTACAACAAAGACTGTAATTGATTGTGGGGACTGTGTGAGGTCACTATGAATCAAGCACTGTGCTCCGTATTATCCTCAGACAAGGTCGGCTTGCGTTGGTGTTTATAAGGTGTACCGATGTCCATTAGGGCTTTTGCCTTCTATGAAAGTTCTAATGAATGTGCCTTTCCCTATAAGTCCTATGTGTGTATGTAGATGTCTTTGATTTGTCATTGGAGTTGTTGTATGCCTAATTTTTCACTCAAAACCCTAACTTAAATGATAAGAGGGAACAACATTAATGTAAAACAGGGAAAAAAGAGTTAGACTGAAGTTGTGCTTGACCTCAACACCCGTGTGTTAAGTGTTGTCTACATATTAACACTCAAAAGAGGGATCAAACTGCATATAGTTCTCCCATGCTATGATGATGTGTGTATAATATTGGTGAAATGCTACATGCTAGTGCAATCCTAGTGTGATTAAGTGCTTGAGCAATGACTTGTGACCTTGCTGGTGTAATCAAACCTAGCTCTAGACTTCTTGGGCGATAAAAACTTAGAATTAGAAAGGTTAAATATTTTCCTCAATGTGCAGTTAGAATAATTTTGGTGTTTTGTAATATAGAAGCCTCTAGTAAACAAATGAATAGAAAATTTGTTTATATAGTGATCATTTTAGATTTTTTTTTGAATTGGGACTTGTGAAATGTGTAGGATGTCCCATTGGGGTAAATTTGAATTTGAGCAACTACTAGTTATTTGGCAAGGGGACAAAACTAGCAAATTTAGACACTACCAACCAATGAGATTGCCTTGAAAGCATGGTTTTGTCCAAAGGAGCAAAGACGACCAAATTAAAAGTATGAACCAATCAAGGCATGAACTTAGGTTGATTGGAATGAGGAATAGAAATCATTCGTATCATAGTTGCTTTAAGGTAGAGGATCATCCGCATAGAAATAGAAGAAAAATGGTTTAAAATCGTGGAATCGAGCATATATTAAGTGTGCATAGAGGATGGTCACAAGTGTATTGTTTTAACATTAAATGTTAATTTTAGTGACTACATTTACCCCCTTTTTATTCTAGTAATGCAACAAAGGGAAAGTACTAGCGTAAAAAAAAGTGAGCTACATTTGAGCTTCCCTGTGAGTAGGCTTGGATGTAGATCACACATTGAACTATGCTTCATGCAACCCTGCAGTGAAACATGTATAAACCGGTTTTTACTTATGATGAAAATATGAAAGCAAAGAAAGAAACTTATAAATCAAATAATAAAGAACAAATACACCTTTTCATGTATGTTAAGCGTTGTGTTTTCTGATGCAAAACTAGTGATTGGAAAGGGTGGAACCTTTGGAGATTTATTTTTTGTTGAAACACTTGGATTGGACTATGGGTGCCCCAATCCTCATTGGTAGGAGAATGTGCTTAAACATTCAAGATGCATTTGACTCTATCATCACACAACTTAAGGTAGTACATACCTTGGAATCAATGTATTAATTCCAATAGATAATTTTGGTGTAGAATTAGTGTAAAATTGTTATGAAAAGTTGAATCAATCGTTGCAAACATAATAATATTCATTTTGGTGCAAAATTAGTGCAAAAAATAGTATGATTTGAGTTTGATGTATACAATATAGGGAAAGCCATGAATTGCAATTCCTTCTGCAAAAAATCAATGCAAAAATTGAGTAATAAAATGATCATGTGTCATGCACATACCCCCAATATGATATCTAAGTATATTTGATTATGATAATTGAGTAATATCAACTAAATCTTTGAGTAAGAACCCGAATCACATGTGCATGATGCCCCTTATCTAAGCAAAATTTGTAATAACCCTGTGTATAAATCTGAAAATTGTTTTTGAGTAACCACTGAAAACTATTTCTGAGTAACCATTGAAAATTGTTCTATAGATGAGTATAATTCTAAAGTTTTTGAAAAATATTATTTTTTATGATACCTGGGATGAAAGTGCATTGTTTTGAACAACCATGACATGCATTGTTGTCCATTTGATGCGGTGTTTCTTGAATGAACTTTCTAGACAAAAAATAAATATACACTGAGTAATTGAGCAAGTATTGTTGTTTTCTGTGTCATGGATTGTTACAGGTTAATCTCTAAGACAAGTCACTGTGAATGCCCCCTATTTTGAATTGAATTATGAATCCTACGCAACAATTTAACTCAAAATAAACAGTTATGTAAATGATGTTATAAAAAGATTAAAATTTGGAGTAATAATGATAACATTCATGGAATCATATTGATGATTTGAGAAAAATAATAATGTATGATACATGTAGAATCTAGCATACATGGTTTCATATTTAGATATATGTCATTAATTAAGCACATAGTGGATAAATGGTCATATACTGGGTACTTGAAACTGATATAGAATCACTCAGGGAAGAAGCATGATATGGATCATGGCATTAACAAACTGGAAGATGCATGATATCTATGATAGCATCGAAAATTGAGCAAATCATAACAAACAAAAGTCATGGCTATGATGCACACACAAAGAGTACATAGGAGCACACAAAGCAAACAAGGAGGCTAAGGGGTTGCATACAAGGGACATGCTTAAATATCACTCACACATAAAAACACATAATAAGGCTTAGAGCCACAAATAAGGACATGTTCAAATGTCCATAATTTAGAGAAATGAGTATACACAAAACATGTAATAAGTAAACATGATAAGCATGTATAAGTGAAATTAATCTACATAAACAATTTGTAACATTACTATATTCAACAACTCATGTATCCAATACGATAACAATGCGAACGTAAGTGAACAAATATGGAAATATTCTTGTAATGTATTGTATTGTAGTAAGAACGAAATGGATAGTCATAAAGTGATAAAACTTGACTAAAAAATACTCCAATGAACTCGTTGTGATGCATAAAAGCTATAGAAAGTGTATGCAATGGGTTTGGATTAACTTACAACTATCATATCTCTAAAGATCCAGACTCAGATAAGGTTAATCAAATAGTTCCCAATGATACCTTAGGTTCGGGTAGTGATCAATGGATCCGTAGACCTAGGAAGAGGGGTACCTATATCACCCATGCCAAATGAAAGGGTTATAAAGCCTTTAGGCCTATGACACAACAAGATAGCTCTAACTAGACCTCTATGTAAGTAATTTATATTTCAAACAAACAATGTAAGTAGTTGTGCAAGTAAAGTAAAGTAAAATAAGGAGAATGGTTAGAATGATCAAAATGGGTAAGGTGCCATGATTGACAAACGGGGGTCTAGGCAACTTAAAATGGATAAATGACAAGTCCAAACAATCCTATAGCCACACTAAGCATAAGTGTAGAGAGAGATTATACAATGATACACACACATTCATTCACTAGTAACAAGTGACATCTATCTACTAAATGAAATAAAGGAAAAAATATAAAGTTAGAAATACTTATCTTAGAGTGGACTCGTCGAGCCTCAATTTCCCCCTTGGCCAATGATGATTTTCAAGAGATTGTTGTGATTGTGAAGACCTTAAAGACTGAATCAAGACATAGGCTAAAAAGACTCCTAATAAATCTCCAAGACTTCCACAAGATAAGCTTCCTTCAAGACAAAGTTCTACCTATGACTCCTCCAAATGTGATTTAGCGTAGATGTGCAAGCAAAAGCAGAGCAAATTAGTGTGATATGATCTGTGTTGGATAAAATGGGACTTGTTAGTGTATTGTTATATTTGCATGCTTTAGTCCTTTATTTACACCTCATAGTTACCGTTAAATTTCACCTTTACAACCCTCAAATTAGATACTTCTTCATTACCACTGGATGACATTTTATCTTCCTTTTGATTACTTTAATTTACTTCTTTTACATATTGTATCTAGGAAGGTCCATGGTCGTAAGTTCCTTGTAATGATTTTCTAGTAGAATCCGTGTGATATTCATTTGTATACGACTTTTGTATGTAACTATGAATTGCTTAATAGAAAGACATCTTGTATGTGTGTTGGATCTTGTATGGTCTTCTACCTTTTTCTATATTAGAGGATCTTTTTATTGTTGACCATATTTACCCCACATACATTTTGGTGAACCCAATGTGAAATGTTAGCTCACCATGGTGTTGGGTCATTTTTTAGTTTTCATTTTCCTAGCTTGTTAGCTTTTGAAATTTGTCAAACATACATTGTTTTCCAAATTTATCCTCCTTGAGTAGCCCTAAAGGTTATCTTTTCATTCCCACAATAGAGTTTCTCAACAACAACCAAGACATAGCCAACCAATGTTTCATTGATTTTCAAGTATACAATACCAAGAATGATAGTGTTATATCCATGACGAACACTAGAAAATATCCAACTCCTATTACTTACAATTTTGATTTCTCCCAAGAGAATCCTAAAAATGATTGCAATGTGGTCATGACCAATACAAACAAGAACTTATGTGTCCTCCCTACCCCATGGTTAACACAAGAACTAGGGATATAAAGCTACCCCATGATGAATCTAATTCTGAGGGTGAAGTAGAAGACTATAATGAAAGCTAGTTGATTATTCATTTCTTCGATTGAGACATGGATCTTGTTGATTATAGACATGGAAGTCGCATTGAAATAACTTTCTTTGAAGAATTTTTATTTTATAACCTTTATGAATTGTTCTTTCACTTTAGTAATGGTATGCAAGATGATTTCATCTTCTTGGAATAGGTCACAATGAATCTAATCTAAATTAGAAGAGATCATATTCTTCTTTTCCTTTGCAATAATGTTTTGATCCTTTAATTCTTTTATTGCTCGACTTAGAATATCAATCTTTTGGAGGATACATTCATACCATTTGCAACAAGGCTCATATTTTGGTTTATCAACGATCCCAACTTTAACCATTACATTCATATCAGTTTCAATCATTTCATGAATGTCTTCCTTTAAGTTCTCCCATATGCTTAGCTCGCTAGTGTGAGCTTTGATCTGTTGATTTATACCAATGACTTCATTGTCAATGGCTGAGAACAACTTCATCACCTCCTCAATGCATTTCATTCTATTGATCAACACTTTGTCCACCCAAGCCTCCAAAGTCTTGTCATATGAATTATATTTGATGATTATGGCAATGTATTGCTTGCTTATACTAGGTACATGAGAAGGAGCATCAACTTGAGGTGCTACATGCATGTTAACAAGATTGATAAGGTAGTTGCCGTACCTTGACAATTGCTTGATCTGATCTTGGAGTTGTTATTAGATGAGCTCATCTTGTTTCTATTTTTTGATTATTATCTTAGTAGTCTCCCTCAAGTTATGAATGTCACTTTCCCTAGTTGCTTCTTCGAGTGATATTCTCTTGAGAGTATAGTCACTCACATTCATCTATGAGACATCCTTCTCTACATTAAGTTATCAACAAATTGAGCAACAGAAGGATTTGACACCAATCTAGAAGTAGTTTTAGCCTTTTTGGGAGGAGTCATCTTGAGGAGATCAGTTATTGCATCAAAGTTAGGGAGATCTACTTCCACCACGCTCCTTTTCTTGTTGAGCATCAACTGCATCCATTGGAAAGACATAAAGATAAAGGGGTCATTTGAGTTCTAGTTGGAGGAGGCGAGGGATACTTTGGAGGAGTAGATTTAGGAGGGGGAGGAGTAACGCTTGGAGAGATTGAAGGGAGGGATCCCCAAGGGGGCAGGGGAGGTCACCACTTTCTTTCTACCAATTGCAAGACTTTCCTCATAAAGTTTTCCCAATTTTTTTCCTTGCTTAGAGTCTTCGTCATCACCATCTTCAAAACTCAAAGAGCTATGTGTTTCAGTCATCATGCTGGTACTGCTCTTCCTTGGAGTCGATGCAAGACCTTGTTTGGGGATCGCTGAAGTCTTTCCCTTCCTAAAATTACCTGGTACAGTCACTTCAACCAAATTATTATCAAACCATTTTGTGGTCTAGGCCCAGACTCTCCAGGTTCGCCCATGCACATTTACCAACTCCCTTACTGACCAATTTATGTTAGGCAAGGGGGTCGCTGCAACCCTAGCAATGTATTCAGGTTCTATGAGTTGTCATGTTATCAACCATGCCATTTGGAACCCACTCTTCTTTTGAAGGCTTTTATTTGATCTATGATCGTTCAACTCTAGTCTCTTCAGACTACCTTGTATTCATTTGAATAGTCTGCCCAATAGTACTCCAAGTGAGGCACATGTTCATAGGATGAATTGATATCAAGGCATCTTTTTACGTATCTCTTTATATCCATAGAAGATCTACTAACATACGATTGGAGGGTGAATTGGGAGATGGATGACTCAATATCTTGGGGCATTGACCACTGTATTGCATGTGAAGTGTCCCAATGAAATATTGAAAGAAACACCCAAAATATGTTTATCCCTGCAACATTTGTGTACTGCACCCAATTGTCTGCATAACTCTATCAATATAATCTTGTTATTAGCTAGTCTTGGGGGTTTCAATGGGTAGCCTTCAAAACCACCAACATTGATGTAGGTGAACTTCTGATATTGAAGATAGAAGTTGCCATATTGGTTAATCAAGGCGGTTGGTTCATTTGAAATCCTTCTACCCCAATCTTCCTTTAGAATTTGCATTGCCCTCATGGTGAACGCATTGTTCATCCTAGTGAAATGTTTATTGCTTTCTTCTAGGGAAAAAATTTGTAGACTTGAGTGTTAGGAGCGATACTTCCATGCTATTAGAGTCCTGGGTAAACCATCTGATAAGCCAAAAAATACATGAGGTAAGAAGTCATAAAGAATTATTTTATCGATTGCACGTTTATCAACTGATGGTGTAGGGAGTCATTGATCATCTCTCCCCAATTGAAAAATTGCTTACACGGTAGATGATGTTCATTGGCACGAACATCTAGGGGTGGTAAGTCTTAGTGTTTTCATTACCTGCTACTTGGTTGGTGAGAGTAATCATGTCTGAGAGCTCCTCATGGAAATCTAACCTATAGAAATTCTTAGGTAACTTTGAGACTCTTTCTCTCATATGCTTCAGCCATGAATTGTTCATAGAATTCAATCACTTATTTGTATCATTGTCCTAGTATTTTTTCCCCTTAGTGATGCTCATGTTGATAACGTCTTCAAAAACTATAATTCTCATTGTCTTCCTATTGCTATGCCATTGACTTTGGCCATGAGAGATCCACTAATTGATTTGACCTCACAAGTTGATGGATCATAGTGCTTTGCACAAGCAAACACTAAATCAAATCATTGGACCAAAGTTGGAAAACCTTCCGCTTGAGGAAGCCCACTCTCCACAAGGCGAGTTATCGATGTGCTTGGATTTTATGAATTTAACGTGCAGCGAAATTCCTCCAAGTCCACATGTCCAATTTGTGATTCAACAATCTTAAGGATGTCATTGTCCAGTACTAGAAATGGCTCATAGCCCATCTATTTGAACTTCATCTTGGCTAGTCCCAAGTACACGAAAGCGGTTTCATAGGTGAGGGTGAAGAGTCTGAGTGGATTTTGGGGTAAGAAATGTTGGGGGTAAGAAATGTTGAATTGGTTGGAATGAGTGAGAAGTAATGGTCATATTGTAAGATCCTAAAACTAGTAGAATAGTCTTAGAGCAAAGTTTTGATGAGGGACGAGAAGTTCAAAGAATAGGGTAAATTGCTAACAGGGTGTTACCAACTTTTCTCAAGAATGTAGGATAAAATTGGGCAAAGATTCACCAAAAAGAAGAGAATAGGGGGAAGAATTCAATCTCAAAGTGAAAACACAAAGACAAATTAATGGAAATGAGGCCCAAGCTCTTATTTAAAGGCCCCCAGATGGTTCGACGCATAATGGTCAACCATCGAGAGCCTCGTGTGCGTGCTTGTGAGGTCCAGTCAATAGCCCTTGGCGCCTCCACCATTATGTGGATGTGAATGTGAATGGGCTTTGTGTTCACATGTTTGCAAGGGCTAAGGGCCGTCGGGCCATTATTGGCATCTCCACTGATACATGGACACAAACACGAATGGGTTTCGCAGTCACATGTTTACACATTCGTGGGGGCCAAGGGCCAACATGCTATCTTTGGCACCTCTGGTGACACATGCATGGACTCAAAGAGGTATGCAGGGACACGTATGCACATCCATGGGGGTTAACTGACTAGCTACGTTTGTTTGTAGAATTCAAATGTGAGCCAACGGGATCACACATTTCGTGTGGCGACATGGATGGGGGTTTGATCGGACCAACGCAAGATGCACAAAGTGATTTCTACATAGTTTTACTTAGTTAAATTTTGTCATTTTTTGCAATATTTAAAAAAAAAATCTTCTCACTTAGTTCTTCAACATGAAGATGGAGATGTTGTTTTGAATCACAATTGAAAATAGCATTGACAATTTTGAGAACAACTGGCTCAGGCTAGAGATGTGAATTCGAAAGTGGGCACAAATTGAACTTCTAATATTTTAAGGTTTTGTAAGCCAATGCCTTATCCATTGGACAAAGGAGTCAAAAAGAAACAAAAGGAAATGGGAAAGACGAAAAATAAGGAAACACACAATTTAAGGGATACACACAACTGAAGGGAAATAATAGGGGATAGCCTACCCTCACACTTTAGATGACTTCAAATATTTCCCACTGTATGGAATCAAGAGGTGATTACCATATTTTTATGCTAAATAATACATGTTTTCACCACATAAATGCCAAATTTTGAATGGTCCCCTCTATAAAGAATCAAATTTTCCATGACTTCCTCTTGGTTGTCTCCTTTTGTTTTAGAGAAAGACTAGGTCACCAATTTGGACATCGTGTTGTTGAGCCTTTTAATCAAACAATTCCTTGAACTTTTTTTGATGAGCTACAATTCTATCAAGTATTGTGACTCTATCTTCTTCTATCTTTGCCATGTACATGACTTTCTTCTCCATAACATCTTTGAACCGTTCATCTTCAATAACTTGTGCTAGCTTCAGAGCTGGCGATTCCAAATAAATGAGAGTCATAACATCTCTTCCATAGATCAAATGAAATGGAGTCATTTTGATTACTCTCTTAGGCATGATTCAATCGGCCCATAATGCATAATATATATTCTTATGCCAATTTCTTTGATTTTTGTCAACTAGTTTGCGATTGATGGTAGTTATATTTTTGTTATTGGATTTTGCCTGGACATTACCCTAGGGGTAGTAGTCTGAAGAATGTGCAATAGAGATGCTATGCCCATAAAAAAAACAAATCAGCTTAGCAAAAGAGAAATTAGAAGTATTATCCATGATGATCTTATGAGGAACACAAAATCTGGCCAAAATATTCTTCTTTATGAAGTTACACACAACTTTAAAAGTGGTAGATTTCACTAGGATGGCTTCCACCCACTTTGTGAAGTAATTAATGGCTGTCAAGACATGGGTATGCCCAACATTGGAGTCAGGGTTTAGAGTCCCAATGAAGTCTAATCCCCATTGATGAAATGGTTCCTCAATGACCACAGGTTGGAGAGGCCATACTATGAGCTTAGGCTGGCCAACAAAGTATTGACATTCTTCACATTTGGAAACCCATTCATGTGCATCCTTGAACAACATGGGCCAATAGTAATGAGCTTTCAAGATTTTGAACTTGTGACTGAAAATGAATATGTCCTTCACAAGCTTTATCATGAAATGCCTATAGGATCTTTTTATGTTGTTCTTTGTTTACACACCTCGGGAAGGTGCCATCCAAAGACTTATTGAACAAGGTATTGTCCCAAATCACGTATTTGGTTGCCTTAAGATTGAGAGCTAATTTTTGCTTAGGATTTAGATGAGTTGAGCATTCTCCATATGAGAGGAAGTATGTGATATCAGAATACCATTCATCAAGATAATCAATGAATACCATCAATGATAAATCTTCCTTTGCTTCTCTTTGAGAATCAACAATTGTGGTAATCAATTGGCAAATGCTTTATGCTCTTACCAATGTCGTGGACTTGATCTTCAAATCATACTCCTACACCTTAGCGATCCAACCGACTCTTTTGGATCCAAGATATTGTTGAGTGAGGATTTATCTCACCATCAAATCTAGGACCATTCTGATAGTATGAGAATTCAAGATATAAAATATGAAATGATTTACTAGTTTGACCATGACGTATGCATGTTTCTCTACTAGTGAATACTTGAGCTAAAGATCTTTTAGTCCAAAACTCATGAAGGCAATGGGGGATTTAATCCCCTCTTCATTTTTTTGCATCAAAATAGTAGACATGGTGTATTCAGTTGAGTAACAATATGTAATGATGTCCTTTTGAAAATATGGGCAAGTTAAGATCAGTGTTTTGGCAATTGCTTCCTTGATCTCATTAAATTCTTTCTTTCCATCATTGTTCCATTTGAAGGAGTTCTTTGCACTCATCATCTGTATGATATACCTGATGAGTTCAACAAAGTCAAGAATGAACCTTCTAATAAAATTGGCTTTGCCGAAGAATAAGTGAGTGTCAGGTTTGTTGGTTGGGAGGGACAATTGTTGGATGGATTTCACTCTTTTTGGATCAATCTTGGTACCTTATTTATAAACTATGTGACCTAAGAGTTTACCTTTGGTCACTAGTGACAAAGATATAATTTTTAGGATTCAAAGAGATACCAGGTGAATGACATCTTTCAAAAACTCTTTTTAGTTGTTCAAAATGACCTTTTGTTTTTGAGAAAATAGTGAAGTCATCAAGGTCAATCATGATGATTTTATTCTTCATGTCATTGAAGGCTAAATCTATCACCATTTAAAATGTTGCCCTTGAATTGATGAGGCTAAAATACATCCTTTTGTAGTCAAAATTTACCCATGGGGTGGTGAACGCTGTTTTGAACTGATCTTTTATAGCTATTTCCACTTGATTATACCCTGAGAAGCCATCTAACATAGGCATCATTCCGATCTTGTGACAACTTATAAGATTTGGTCCATAATCGGTAAGGATTTGTTATCCTTGAGTGAAGCTTGATTGAGATTGTAGAAATCTACACAGATAATGACTTCTCCATTCTTCTTTCAAATAGGCACAATGTTGGCCACCCAAGTTGAATGTTGAATAGGGAAAGATAATCCTGACATCTAACATCTTCTTGATCTCTTCATAGATATTTTTACTAATTTTTGGATTATAGTGCCTCAATTTATGATTGCATGTACTGACATTGAGTTTTATTGGAATGCTATGTTACATGCTTTTTGGTCTACAAGACTTTAGATCAGCATAACACCAAGCAAATACATTTTTGTATAGTTTTAAAAGGGAAATGAACCTTCTACGCTCTTATTTAGAACAACATTTTCCAATATTGACATACCTCGGCTCTTCTTTCATACCAATATTTACCTTCTCATATTCAGGGGATCCTCTGGGATCTCCCTAAATATTTTACTTTATGTACCTATCATGATTGTTGAACATCTCTTCTAAAGAAACCATACCTTTTAGAATCTTGTTCCCTTTCAATTGTATGATCTTATCATCAAGTTGATTATATTTTACATTGGGCATTTGTGGAATCTATTCCTCTTTGTTTTCTGGAGTAGAAGATTCTCTGTAGGCAATGAAGCTTCCATCAAAGTACCTCCAAGAAAGCAACAATCTGTTCATCCTTGTTGAATACTTGTCAATGCTTAGATTTATTTGACACACTAGGATGATATACCATTTAAATGACATATTGTTCCTTGTCAATTTTTGAAGGAGGAATCAACAAGGAAGCGGATATGTCTAGGGCATCAGCTTTGGAGTTTTCTGGTCTTAGGATTGCATTAGTTGAAAAAACTTGAAAGGCTTCAATATAGTCCTAGACCCTATTTATATGATGTTGAGCCTATCATTATTTACCTGATATTGGTCTTGTACCTATTTAATGACCAATTTTGCATCACCTTTCACTTTGAGGTTTTGGATGCCCATCTCTTCTACTATCTGCAATCATAACAATGGTGCTTCATACTTAACAATGTTATTTGTACATTCGAATTGAAGTTTGTATGAGAAAGGAAATGATTCTTTTTGTGGGGAAATCAATAATATGCTTACACTTGAACCAGTCATCGAGCAACTTCCATTAAATTCTAAAGTCTAGATATCATTGGAATCACCTTATACCAGTTCAATAAGTTCCATATATTTTTTAGACATCATCATGTAAGTGCTAGGACCTGTTTCCTCATATAGGATGTCTACCGGGAGATTGTTTGACTTCTACACTAAGAGTTTGGATTTTGGCTCTAGATGTAATCTTTCATTAACTCTTTTTATAAGAATCACTTCTTGAGTCCAATCTAGTATGATTTGTTCTCCGGGGTCTCTAGAAAAGGACATATTCAAAATAATTCCATAGTTGGGAGGAATGTCTACGATAAATATGGTCATTTTAACTCTCTTTTGGGGAAAAGCAACTAGAGCAATTTGTGCATCCTTTATCTGTCTAATCAAAGGAGATTATTTCACTTCCATGTTAAAACAAAAACTAAATGTTTTAGTCCAAGTCAATTCCAAAGTGTGTACAACTTTGGATGGCATGACATTGTCAGAAGCTCCTGAATCAATTATGCAGTTGTTCAATCTAAAGCTGCCAACAAATAAAAACACATAGAAAGGTTCAGGGCTTTCATTTCTTAGAGCAGTAATGGATACGTTGTTTTATAAATCAACATTAGCCACCTTGATATGTGCTCTTGGAGGAGGGGCGTTAAAACTTCCTCCTTTGATGGACTTGATCGGTTTGTCTAACTATTATGGGTTGTTCCTGAGGTATTTAGTTGAGAAATGTAAACCTTATTTCTATTCATATGATCGACTATGTAGAAAGAAGAATTTGCAGTCTATTCATTGGTAGACACATGAGGAGAGTTTGAATTAATAGACTTTTTTGGTTATTTATCGTTCGATAATTTTGGCAAAGGTCTACCTCTGTTGAGAATAAATTTGAGAACATTTACAACTTTAGGGGCCTCTTTCACCTTTTGTTTATCATATTCTTTATTATTTTTAGAAGCTTTAATTTTTTCATTTTGAGTTCAGGTGAATACTGCATATGAATAGTTGTTCATATCCTCAACACTTTCATCATAATCATCATCTTTGAGTTCATATTCAAAATAACCCACAATGGAGTCGCCATCGGGTTCCTGATTTTCATGATTAGAGGTGCCCAAAACACCACCTTTTTTCTTCAATAGTGCAAAGTTGTAGCATTCAGGGCATTTTTGGGTTATTCGAACCATCATGGTCATTGGTGGCATGAAAAATGCATGCGTATTGAATGATAATAGGAACTACTTCAATAACAAGTTGAGGAGTTGAAGGAGGCAATCTAGGGTGAACATTACCATAATATGGAACAAAGGGTCTCCTAGGTATATCCTTATATGAAGTATTCTGTGATTGAGGAATCTACTTCAAAGCCAATATATCATTTGCCAATTTTTGAATCAAAGGATTTGTTGAACTGTGCTCTTTACTTTTGACATAATCTTTCCTTATTTCCCTAGCCATGATCATGTCATCTTCAATTTTAGTAGCTTGGGTTTGCGCAACTGCCAATGATGCAAGGTGATTCCTCCATAGGAAGAAACTCACTTCAGGTACTTATGCATTCAAAAATAAACATTTCTTATTTTTTACTATAGGCATTGCGGCAGTTATAATTATTTGTATTAGCTTAATGAATTGAGATACAAAATCTCTCAGAGGTTCATAAATCTTTTTCTTGATTTGAGACAATTATGCTAATAATGAGTGTTTATCTTTAGTCGGTTTAAACATTTCTTCAAATTTATCCCTCATTATTTGCCAATCCAAAATGGAAGCAATGAGTAAATGATGAAACCATTATATGGATCCTTCGACCAGTATCTCCATGAATAACCTGATCGACAAATCTTCATGTTTGACACCACGAGTACTGCAAGTGGAAAAGAAGGCTTTTATGTGTTCATTAGGGTGTTGTTTATCATCATCAATAAACTTAGGGAAATTATTTATTGAACCTTTTGGGAGTCAATGTATTTGATCACCCGAAGATAATGGGCCTAAACGAACACCCCGTGGTACAACAACAACTATGTTCTAAAAAATTAATATTCATGAAATAAATATATTTGGTAGTGACAAAGTTTTGCTTATAGGCTATACTTTTTTTTATCCATTCAGGGGAGAGTTTGAAACTAAACTATTCTTAATAGTCAAAGAACAGGTAAAAAATACCTTTATTCTTAATAAAACTCATGTACCTTTCATCATCCAAGACACTAAAATATTTTAAGGGGCTTGTTGGTGTGAGATTTGATCTATTGATTTATATCAATGACTTCCTTGTCAATGGTTGAGAACAACTTCATCACTTTATCAATGTATTTCATTCCACTGATCAACACTTAATCCACCCAAGCCTCCAAAGTCTTTCAATATGAATTGTATTTGATGATTATGGCAATGGTTTCCTTTCTTATACCTGGTACTTGAGAAGGAGCATCAACCCGAGGTGCTGTGGGTATGCCGACATGATTGAGAATGTCATTAACGTACCTTACCAATTACTTGATCTAATATTGGAGTTGTTTTTGGGTGAGTCTATCTTGTTTTGATCTTTTGATTATTCTCCTAGTAGTCTCCCTCAAGTATGAATGCCACTTTCCCTAGTTTCTTCTTTGAGGGATATTCTATTTAGAATATAATCACTCACGTTCATCTTTGGGACATCCTTCAACACATTGTGTTCCAAAATTTAAATAAATTGAACACCAAAAAGATATGAAACCAATATGGAAGTAGTTTTATCCTTCTTGGGAGGAGTCTAGAGGAGATCAACTATTGTATCAAAGTCAAGGAGATCTCTTTCCACCACCCTCTTTTTCTTGTTTAGCATCGACTGCACCCATTGGAAACACAACATTGAAAGGGGTCATTTGAGTTCTTATTGGAGGAGGCAAGGGCTGTTTTGGAGTAGCTTCAGGAGGGGGAGGAGGAGGAGCACTTGGAGATACCGAAGGGGATAAAATAAGGTTCACATCAACTTATTTTGAGGGTGACTGCTGCGTTGAACTGGTGATAAGAAGGGAGGGATCCCCAGGGCAGTAGGAGATTACTGCATCATTATAGTTTTTTTTTGCCACTTTCTTCTTGCCAATTTTAGGACTTTCCTCACAAGTTCTTCTTGGTTATTTTCCTTGATCTGGGTCTTTGTCATCACTGTCTTCAAAAATCAAAGAGCTAAGTGTTTCAGTCATCATGCTAGTATTGATCTTCCTTGGAGTCGATGTAGGAGCCTATTTGGGGGGAACTAAAGCCTTTCCCTTCCTATAACTACCTACTCTAGTCACTTCAACTAACTTCTTATCAAACCATTTATTGGTTCTAGCCCATACTCTCTAGGTTTGCCCATGCACATCTACCAATACCCTTATTGACCAATTTATGGAAGGCAAGGGGAAATTGAACCCTAATAATGTATTTGGGATCTATGACTTCTATCATGTCATCAACCATGCCATCTAGAAACCACTTTTATGTGAAGGATTTTATTTGATCTATGGTCCTTCTACTCCAGTTTCCTCAGACTACCTCGTATTCATTTGGATAGTCTACGCAATCGTTCTCCATGCGAGGCACATGTTCATAGGTTAAACTGATACCAAGACATAATTTTACGTATCTCTTTGTATCCACATAAGATCTGATAACATATGATCAGAGGGTGAATTGGGAGATGGCTGACTCATATCTTGGGCATTGACCACTGTCTTGCATGTGAAGTGTCCCAATGAAATAGGGGGAAAACACCCAAAATGTGTTTATCCTTGCAGTGTTTGTGCACTACACCCAATTATCTACATAGTTACTCAATATTATCTTGTTATTGGCTAGTTTTGGGAGTCTCAATGGGTAGCTTTCAAAACCACCAAATTTGATTTAGGTGAACTTATGATATTGAAGATAGAAACAACCATATTGGTTAATCAAGGTGGTTGCTTCATCTAAAATCCTTTTCCCCAATCTTCCTCTAGAATTTGAATTGCCCTCATGGTGAACACATTGTTCACCCTGGTGAAATATTTATTGCTTTCTTCTAGGGTTAGATGGGGAAATATTCACAGAATTAAGTGGTAGGAGTGATACTCTCACACTGTGAGAGTCTTGGGTAAACCATTTGAGAAGTCAATGAATACACGAGGTAAAAAGTCATAAATAATTATTTTGTCGATTGTACATTTAGTAGATGATGGTGTATGGAGTCATTGACCATCTCTCCCTAATCGATAAATTACTTACCATGGTAAATGATGTTCATTACCATGAACATCTAGGGGTGGAAACTCTTAGTGTCTTCATTGTCTACCACTCGGTTGAGGAGAGTAATCATGTTTAAGATTTTCTCATGAAAATCTACCATGTATAAACTCTTAGGTAACTTTGAGACTCTTTCTTTATTGTGCTTCAACGATGAATTATTCATAGCAGTCACACAATTGTATCCTTATCCCAGTATTTATGTCCCTTGATAATTTTCATGTTGACGATGTCTTTAGGAACTAGAATTATCATTATTATTCATATTGTTATGTTATCAACTTTGGCCACGAGAGATCCACTATTTGATTTGATCTTACAAGTTGATGGATCATACTACTTCACACAAGAAAACACTAAATCAGAACATTGGACCGAAGTTGTCACATCTTGATTTTCCTCTAGACTTGTTAATCTATTAATTTATAGATTTTGTGGTTAATGATTGGTTAATCTATTATTTTACTAAGTTGGATATATATATATACTGCTTACCTTCATGATCGTTAAATTGTTAGTTATCTGTACATATGTGCTATTGTACATTATGATCATGATTATTCAGTTTTGGTTATTTACAATAGATTATCATGGATTATCTCTTGATGCAAACTAACTCCTATTTATTGTACCAATGTGGATGCAGGATAGATTCCACCCTCCAGACTATGATAGAGGGAGAGTATCATCGAAGAGGATGGATTAGATGGAGATGTTGGCGGCTAAGAGAATGAAACTAAAACCCTACACACAACACAATAGGATTGTATTGTTGTTTGTTTATGATTGTTTGTATATTTCGTACTTATTTGGATCGTGTTGCATGTTGCTCTAATATTTATATGTAGTGATTATGATGTGCTTGCAGTGATTATGATGTGTCTTGTTGGGTTATAATTTATGTATTTATCTAGCATAATTTATGTACTAATATCCTTTTATGGCTGTGCTGGCATGTAAAATCAAATATTAAAATATCTGTGCATTGGAATTTCATTTGAATTGGTCTTGTGTGACTATATTATTATGTTATCTTAATATTTAATTAAAACCCTATTCTAATATAAAATGGCTTAATACCATAAGTGGTAAATTGATGGCATGTTTTAATAGTTTATTTTTAAAAATTCCAACATTTGATATTTATATTAAAAACATTCATTGAGGTAATCTAGGGGTTAATTTATAAACCCATGTTTGATTTAATAGGGGACTTTCAAAATAAAAGACATTATTATGTTGCTAATGGTCAAATAACATCCTTTTTTATAGAATGATGGTAAGGTTGTAAATTATGGCATATTCAATGGAATATTAGGGCATTGAACAATTAATGATGCATGACAGTTTTGAAGCAATAATTTTAGAGATCGATTATGAAGACTTTTAGGGTTGCATGTTTTCTCTATCATGAGGTTTTGATGGACCCAACTGGTAGAGATGATTGGGTCTACCATCATGCCAATTTTTTGGGAAATTTATTGCAGTACTACAAGTTCATTTATGAAAGACATGGTTTTATTGAGTGGTTTGTTTGTTGGGTCGCATGTAAAACTTGGGCAGAGACATAAAATCAAAAAGGTGGAAGTTTTGGGGGACACTCAAATGCACATAGTGGACAAAGATGAAGATTGTAGGCAAGAAGTTGAGTTTTTGGGTCTAAATCTGGAAAATAGTGTCCTTTGGCATAGCCTCGATTGCATTTACTAGGTAGGGTTTGTTGATTAAAATTTATAGTCAATGTTTATATTGTGAAATGAATCACAAACCAAACTTGGTGTATGTAGTTGATTTTCTAAATGGGTTTTTGCATTTAGTAATAAAACTAAAAAGGGGGTTATATAGATTTGACCTTGGGGATGGGTTTAGCCCATCCATGGGGCCAAATATATAAAAACCCAAACCTATGTCCAAACAACTATATGTAGTTAAGTGTCTATAATAAATACAATAACCAGGTTTCAGTTGATTTTATGTGTAAGTCAACATAGAAAAATTATAAAGAGTGAAAGATGGGAACTTTACACTTGTAAAAAACCCATGTATAATTTGAATAAACTATGGAGACTAGTTATTAATTGAGATTGAACCTAGCTAAAGAAGTGAGCTATATGTGTTTTTCAAATGATTATGATCTTTGAACCATTCATATCTATCCTTAGTAGTTTGTTGTTATCTAAATATTTATGCTAAAGATTGGGGCGAGTCCATTCTTTAATATAGATCTTTGTGCATAAATGAAACTTTGATGGTTGCACTTTATGGGTTTAAAATAAACAACTATGGGTATTTCCTAGGTATTCTCGTGCTTGTTTTATGTCTATATTTGGTTAATGAATGACCTCTTGAAATAAATATTTCTAGATATATATTTACTATCCATGAAGAATCGACTTAGTAATGGGAACAAAATTGCAGTATAGTGTCGAATTTTGTAGCTATATTGGGTGGTTTTTGAACATGTTGAATCTTGTTATGAACACTTAAATGTTGGAGTAGTCATATCTACATTTATATGTGAAATTAATAGTTTATAAGAGTATTAAGGTAGATTGAATATTTTGTTATATTTTCCTTTTGATATGGCCAAGACTATTATAAATGGTGGTCTTCTCTCTCTCCTTTTATCAAGTGGAATAAGTATCAGGGAACAAGGTCTTAACTGGGTTTTGTCTACAGAAATTTGTTTTAGTAGATTTGATGGAAGCTTTATATTATAGCCATTAAAATGACTTGCTTAAGTTGTGTATAAGATAAGTGGCAGTTATGTTATATACCTGATATTGTAAGTATTTATACTACTTATGCATACATTTAGGTTTATCAATCCTCAAGGGCAAAACTTAGAATAAATTAGAATAGGTGTTGTGGTAAAAAAATAATGCTTTGGTTTTCTCTCTCTCTATATATAACTGTATGTAGTACTCTATTTAATGTATACGGAGTTGCTGTAAGCACCCAATGTAAATATGCAATTGATTACATATGAATGAACATATGTTTATATATGTATATGTATCATGGTACTGTTGTGGTATGGTTATTTTTATGTATTAATCTCAAATGGAAATTAGATATTAATGAGATGTATGGGAAAACATTCAACTATGAAATTAATATCTTGATGGAAACTATTTGAGACATGGAAAGTTAAGAGGAGATTGTGATATGTTAATTTGGTTTGCTATCTGGTTATTGCATGATATGAATTTCTATATATACATGAATAACATCCCATGGTTAAACTAAGCATTGTTGCAGATTGAATTTTAATGTATAATACCATTACCATAATGAAGAAATATTAGACTATATGAGTTGTTAATATGATATAAATAATTATTTGTTCTGATTAAATGGCTATAAATATGAACAATTAGTTATTTTTGTACTATTTATGAAGCATATGATAGATTTTATGAGATTATAGGGTTTCCTTATATTTATACATGCTGTGGAATTCTGCATGGGAACACACACACACACATGAATTTGTTGATTCTAGCATTTAATATGTATGTATTACCCTATTATTAAAGACACTAAATAAGTAGGTGAGATAGACTTCACGTACTTACTTGGTGTCACTAATAGACAAAATTAAGGTAATCCAATTGAGTTTATATGTAAAATTGACTAATATTAGAGATCTAAAAATTATATAAAAAACTTTGGACAAAGTAATGTTCGTAGTTTAAACATTGTCATTTAACTTATTTGATTTAGCTTGCATGTATGCATGATATCATGTTAGAATAGATTTTTTTTATGATACGCTGCATGTAATATTTATCTTACAACACATGGGTTCTAGTTGACTTATCGATGCTTGCACAGTTATCATCTGTCCATCAGTGAAGGGAGGACCATTCCCTAATTGGGAGATTGTGCGAGGGAATTTATGGTTTGTGGTTGGTATAGAAAAGCACTCAGATGATGCTCTCCCTCCCCTTCTAGCAGTTAATAGATTGAGGCTACACTCATGATTACTCAGTGATATTTATGAACTTGTTTATGTTCGTATGTTCCATGGAATATTGAATAATATGTAAAATGATATCTAGCTATGTAACAATGTATAATTGTACTTTATATGACATTTTACAGATATAATAGTTTGCTGCACACTATGTATTAGTTATGATGTTTATTTTAGTAGTGGTTGAATTATAAATATGTATTTATGATACTATTGTATAATTTGCTTATGAAATCAGAGTTGTACCTATGATAGTGATCATTAGTTAAATTGTATGTTTTGCTTATGAAATCACATCTATACCTATGATAGTGATCATTATCTAAATAAATGAATACTAAACCTATGGATTATTGGTTAGTTCATTTATTGATATGTTTAGTTAAAGATCATTTGCCCTGAAAATTAATTAAGGGAATTTTTATTGAGTTAATGTATATTAATTTAATTTTCTTTACCTAATTCTAGTTAAGCCCAGTGGGGTTCTCACATAAGTTGAGAAAACTATCGATTGAGGAATCCCACTTTCTACAAGGTGAGTACTCAGTGTGCTTGGATTTTATGAATTCAACCTACGGTGAAATTCCTCCATGTCCACGTGTCCAATTTATGATTAAGTGATCTTAGGGATGTCGTTGTCTAGTACTAGCAATGACTCATACCCCATATATTTGAACTTCATCTTGGTTGGTCCCATGTATGTAAAACTAGTTTGATAGGTGAGGGCAAGGAGTCCGAGTAGATACGGGGGTAAAAAATGCCGAATTGGTTAGAATGAGTGAGAATTAGTGGTCATATGGTAAGCTCCTAAAAATGGTAGAATAATCTTAGAATAGGGTTTTGATGAGGGAGGAGAAGCTCAGAGAACAGGTTAAACTACTAACAAGGTGTTACAAAATTTTCTCAAGAATGCAAGAAAAAATTGGGCAAGGCTTCATCTACAGGAAGAGAATAATGATGTAGAATTCAATCTCAGAATGAAAACACAGAGATAAATGAATGGAAATGAGGCCCAAGCTCTTATTAAAAGGCTCCTAGATGGTTCAGTGTGTAATGGTCAGCCATCAAGAGCCTGCATGTGAACCTGTGAGGGACGACGGGTTGTCCTTAATGCCTTCACTAATGTGTGGATGTGGACACTAGTGGGATTTGCATTCACATGTTCATGGGGGATGAAGGCTGGTGGGTTATCCTTAACACTTCTATCGATGCGTGGACATGAATACATATGAATTCCAAATTCACATATTTGTGAGGGTCGAGGGTAGGCAAACCATCCTTGGCATCTCCACTGACACACGCACGAAATAGGAGAGGCATGCATGGATGAATGAATGAATGAATTTTTTTAATAACGTCCATGAGACCAATCAGCGTATGGGACCCAAAGATCAGAACCAACCGACATGATTCCAAACTGCCCCACACTGCTACTTCTACCTTTCTTTGATTTCATTGTTAAGCTTGGATCTTATGTTATGAATTCTAGTCAAGTAGTCTACTATTTTTGCTATCTTTTCCTCTTCAAACAAAGTTGTAAATGCTTCACCTTGTAGGATATCAATGAACTACTTCGAATGCCCTCATATGCTGTACATTCCATGATGTAATGCCATTCCATTTCCACTGATCCGGACTTACAAAACTGACAAACCCTCTTCGACCATTCCTCCTTCGGTGTTTTCCATCTCCCTATTTCGCATCTAAGATGGTGTGAACTAGTTCTTAGTTGGGCAATTAACATTTTAGCTTTCCATTTTATCTCCACTCCTATATAGTGCTTTTGCCCATGGTCACATGTGTGATTAAAGTTCTTGACATGGTATTCTCTTTTTCTTCCCAACTGTTTTGTCCACATGGCTGTTTTGACTTTTTATCGCACATATCTTTTGATTTTTGCATTGGTGTTAGGACAGTCCTACATGTTAATGTACCATTTGTCCATCCATTTATTATTTTGCTTCATCCATGTGCTCTTCCTCTTATTCAACTTTTCCGTTGTTGCTATTTTTAACCAATGACATCCTTCCATGTTTTCCACTTTCTTCAGGTAACCTAATAGCCGGATCAATGCCGCTGCTTCCATCAGAAAGGTCCCAGCCTCATCTAGCATGATATCATACGGTAGAATGGCTTTTATTTTGAAACTACTTGTGATTAAATGCTTTTCAAATCTTTCTATTTGTCTCCATTTAGCTACTGATGTGTTGCTACCCCAAACTTCACAACCATATAACACTACTGGGATAACAAACAACCCAAAAAGAGTCATCTTAGTATTCCAATCCCATAATTCAGTTGATCTGCATATGTTTTGAAGCATGTATAAGGCTTTCCACCCCAATTGTATCCTTTTATCTCTATAATCCTCCCAACTGAGATTACTATGGAAGTCAAAGCCCAGGAACTTGTATTCATTTACCACTTGCAAGGGGCTGCCTTCGAACTCAAAATTTATTTGTCTCTTTTTTCTTCTTAAAGAAAAAATCATGACTTTGGTCTTACTAATGTTCCCCTGCATTCCCACCTCTTGACAGAATAATTCTAGAGCTCTCAAATGTTCTTGTAAACTATGTTCCATTTTAGCCATTAGGATAAGGTCATCTGCATAGAGCAATAGTTTTACCACATAGGAGGCTAGTTGTATCCCGTCCCCACCCAACTTTTCAATCCACTCCTCTAACTTGTCAATGCATAGTCCAAACAAAGTGGGGGATAGTGGGCATCCTTGCTTTACCCCGATGTCACTCCAAAAGCACTTAGATAGACCACCCTTTGTTTTGATTTTGGCCCGGACTTGATCATAGAGCCTGTGAACCGCTACCCTATATTTTTTTGGTATATCCAATTTTTCCATTGTCCCAGATTTTACTTCTAGGCACCATGTCAAATGCCTTTTTGAAATCAACAAAGCAACAATAGACCTCTTCCCCTTGCTTGTCCCAAACCTTATCAATTAAATGCCTAAGGGTGTTGCAATGATCAATAGTAGAGTGTTTTGATCTAAAACCAGCCCGTGCTTTCGCCCTCTTAACTTTCTTTTCAGCCCAAAGGCTAATTCTACGCTCCACCATGCTAATGAAAAGCTTACCAAAGAGAGCATTAATCATAATAATATGGTAATTTGATGGATTGTTGATACCACTGCTTTTGTGAAGGGGGATGACAATGCCAGTTGTCCAATTTTTGAGAAATCAATGTTGAATAACCCTATTGAAAATCTTTTTTATGTGTGGGGCAAGATCTTCCAAACCTCATTTTAGAAATTTTGCTTGCAAAATATCCAAGTCCTGAGCTTTGCCCAACACTAAATTTTTGATTCCTTCCTTGATGTCTTTGTGGAGAACAGTTTGTCCGTATTGACAATTACCGGGGGGGAGGGAGCAGTTCTTGATTTTGATCTCTTTCATACAACCTTTTTGCATATTCTAACCACTGACTATCAGAGATATTATTCTGGATATTTGTTTTACCCTACTAAAATTCTTTCCAAAAACCTCTCAGATTGTTCTTCCCTATAGTAATCAACTCCTTCCCCCTAGTTTTCATGAACTTTTCTTTTTTATGTCTCACTAGATTTTTGTACACTTTTGTATGTGTTTTATCCTTACTCGAGACATACATCATTTTTTTTGCCTCCTTGCAATCATCATCAAACCACGGATTAGTTGGGAAGTTGTTTATGGTACTTCTTTTGGCTCTAGATCTCTTGCATTCTTTTAGTGCCTTGTTTATGATATTCATCAAGTTCTCATTGTTTATTATTCCCTTATCCCTATCTGAGCTGCCTACAACTTGTATTTCCTTAATCTACTTTGCAATCATTGCTCTAAAAGTGTCTTGGTTCCCCTAATTCATTATTATTTTGCTTTGGAAATCTACTTTTTTATTTGGTTGAAGGTTTGACCTCTATTGATCATTGTTTTTCATGCTAATCTTCACAAAAATAGGGTTATGGTTTGATATCATTTCTGTTGGGCAGCTTCCTATCTCGATCTCTAATATCCATGATATAAATTTTTGTGAGCAGATGGCATAATCCACTATGTTTTTCCCATTGTATGTTTAACATGTGATGTTTCCTAATTTTGGCTATGCTTTTATACCATTACATATGATCAAATCATGTAAATTGCATAGTCCTAATAGTTCATCTCCAGAATGAGAGATACCCCCTTTTGTGTCTTGGGAAACCCATTCCCATTCTAGACATTCATCTTCTTCTAACCATAAAGGGTTGTTATCCCACCCTTCCTTCTTACCAAGATAAAGAGCTTGGTTGTTTGATATTCTGGCATTAAAGTCCCCTAATAAAATGATCTCCCCTGAAGTACAAAATTTTTCTATCTCTTTTCAATGCTTCAAAAGGGTCTTCTTTGTTCAGGTTACTTTTCTTGTATGTTTTAGATCCATAAAGAACAAAGTAGCATATTGTGAGATAAGAAGTGGTTTCTTTGTTTGTCATCTTCAAGCATATGTACTGATTGTTCAGATCCTTCTTTTCCTCTTTTATGACTCCTTGCCATGTTTCCCTTACCAAGACTGTCACACCTCCATGCCCTTTTTTGTTATCTACCAGCCCATTCCAAACCGAGACTTTTTCATAACCTTCAAACACTGCCACTCTACAGCCCTCATGCTCATGTGTTTCTACCAAGCCAATAATTTCCTTGCCCTCTGCTATGGGTCCCAACCCAGGACCTCTCCTCCAAGGGTAGCCTCTACAATTCCAACTAACCATAAAAAGATGATCTTGGGGGGGCCTGTATCCCTATTTATGATTATTTTTGTCACTAAACTGGGCTTTCCCGTTAAATAGCCACGCTTCCCTCCCTTCCTTTCTTGTTGCCACTACTTTTTCCCATTCTTTCTTTCTCTCTTCCAACTATATTGGGGTTAGGTCCTCATCTATATAAAATTGTGTGCCTTTGAGGAACCTCTTGTTTCTTAGTATTTTATTCTTATCCTCTACATTTTTCAAAGTTACATTTATATTTTTGGTTCTATCCCCCTGCTATTTTATCGAATTTGTTTGCTTGGTAGATATGCCCTACCCACTGTAACTGATCTAGTAGGAAGTCTCTAACCAGCTTGCTGGTAACTTCTCATTCTCCATGTTCTTTCAACCCTTTGATTATTATATTCGCTGCTTTATCGTGACGGTCTCTTTCTTCCCACATTTGCATCCTGACTTGCTTAGTTATTAGCTACTTTTGTGTTTCCATTGGTTCTCTTACTACCTTTGCCCATGTTTTGGCTTCTTCTATTTTTTCCAACAATTTATTTTCTTTAATCTCCATGTTTTCTATTGCTGATTGAATCTCTTTGATCTGTGGGATGCCTCTTTCTCTATTTGTTGTGGTGATGTTTCCGTTCTTGCTTTGGTCTCAGTTTGGACTTTAATGAAATAATCTCTTGCTATCCTGTTTCCATGATGCATTGCATACTATTTATTTGGTCTTTGAGCATCTTGTTATCCTGTGCCAACTTTCAGCTGGTTTCAATGATCTCTTGAAGCTTGGTATCCGTCATTTGTTCTTTCCTCTCCATGCTATCTACCCTCCTCTTCAAAGTCAATAGTTCCTTGACATACAACTCTGATGACCATGTTAGAGGTGTTGATATGGGGCTATATTCACCTTGATTTTCTTGATTTCCAACCTTCTCTCCTATGTTAAATGATTGGTGTTTTTTGCCTTCTGGTTTCTTCACTCCCCCTCTCTGGCAATATATTGTCTATAGATGGTCACCTTGCTTGGTTAGCCACATATTGAGGGTTTTTTGTGCTATGTTTGCTTCTATTATTGCTTGATGACTTTGGAAGGTTGCCATGAATTTTTTACCCCTATCAATTTTATCTTTTTTATTATCTTGATCTGCATGCCCTACATAATTCTTTTATACTGTTCGGCATTAACATCTGTTAGATTTTCACTTAAATCCACCAGTCTGACCTGATTGTAACCTTGTTTTTGTGAGTACAAAAATATTATTTCTATGTCCTCTGTTGCATGGAGTTTGAGGCTACTCAAGTTTTCTGCTATATGCGTTGATCCAAATGGGATTAACATGCTGTTTTGATGATCCATTTGCTGTATCTCTATTATCATTTTTCCCTCCCTAGAACTTTGTTCCCCTATTAAAATGTTATCCATGCCAACTATTTTTTGTGGATCTTCCCTGCTGCTAGGTTTGAATCATAAAATGTGGCTTTTTCTTCCATGATTTCCTCTCCATGTTAAAGTTTTATGGTTGTAGATATTTTGCATGTGAAGACAAACCCTAAAATGATAAAAGGAACTGTGCAGCCGACTAACCTTCACTATTTTGGGTCCCACTATTAGATGCTATCGTTGGTGTCAGGCCCTGCTACCGCTCAGATCTGCCCTGCTGCTGCTTAGATACTATGGATAAACTCCTTCCCGTCCACTGGTTCGTTTTTCTCCTTCCCGTCTGATGTGGAGTTCTTATCCTTCCCGTTCGAAAGTTGTTTTTTGTGTCTGTAACAGTGGCCAAAAAGTGTACGTGTTCGGATTGCCGGCTGGACTTGTGCTTTTTTATCAGCGATGAATATTTGTGAGAGTCAGACGATAGGTCACATCCATTTTTGGAAGGTAAACAAGATATCGTGGGATCGACATGTTGTTTTGACTTACAATTGAATTAGTGTTGACAATTTGAGAACAACACTGATCCAACTCAAATGATTTTAAAAGTCTTGGAATAAATAACACATGAAAAACACGTTGTTTTAATTAATTTACACAAATGTAAAATTATCTATTGCAAATGTCTAATCAACCTCAACAAATTTAATTAGAAATGACAAATCAATGTCTCTCCCTCTCCTCCCCCAAAGTATCATCTCATGAATCTAATTCCATGACCTCCCATTCATGACAAGATCACCAACAATATCCAAAATGAACCCTTAACACCTCATATTTCAACCATGGAGATTGGGAGAGTTATCCCAACCATTAATTATGAAGGTTCTATAGACCCTGCCTTGCATCTTAATACCTTTTATGATCTTTACAAAGATTGGCTCAAGCTTATCAACTTTACAGCTATCAAACTAATATCCAAACCTCTTATGGGTGATGTTTTATAATGGTATAATCAACTCATGCCTAACTCTATCATTGAAATAAAAGGTGTAGTTAATGCATTGGTTCAAGAATTCCAATATCATGACTTACCTGAGGACAACTTGGGTAAATTCATCAATTGAAAATAATCTGAACATGAGTAGGCCCACGATTGGTAACAAGTTTGTGCAATTTTTTTGAAACTATTTTGTACAATAATATGCTAAATCTAGAAGGAAAAACTCTTTTCATCACCAAAGCATCATCATTACTCATAAATTTGACTACATTCATTTATTGGAAAGCTATTGAAGCATAAATTCTAATGGTATAATAATCACTTCAATCCAATTTCTTTTCTAAGAGAACAAACTTTTGTAAGTACGAGTAGTTTTGTTCATAAAATATTAGAAAAATATCTTGAGATTTGTGAAAAAACTTCTCCCACTTTGTGATAATCATTTATATGATACTACTTAGAATGATCTCACTATATTAAATAAGGGCTCAAGAATAACAAGTTTTACAATAAATTGAACACATTATCCCAATATCATGGGTAGAACATAAAATATCCAATAACATTTATAATAGATTCATATAATATCTATAGCAGAATGTAACAAACATGATAAAACACAGATTTATTCATAAATGCAATAAAAGAACAATGCCAATCTTAGATATATATAAAAAATAATAAATAAGTTCTGAATTATAGAGGAGAAGAAAAACCTATTAAAGGGGGTGATGTCCCATTTCCATAGATTAAAAAATAGAACACACAATGTTCTACCTCCCAAATGACTATCTATCTCTTATATATGAAAATCATTAGCTTACGGTGACCCAAAGCCCAATGATGTCAGTGACCTAGAAAACATGAACATAACAAATTAACATGACTAAATTAATGGTTATGTGCACCATTGGGAAACCTAAACCATAACCAAGTAACATGTAAAAGGTTAGGGTCATAAAAAAGAATCATATTATTTTCATTATATTTCAGCCAAGGCTTGTGCCTCTTTCTCAAAGACCTAGTCTAAAAACATAAGAGCGTGGTATAGGTAATGAATGAATCTCACAAGTATAAAAAGTTACTCTTGGCCCTAAATTGAGATTTCATTACCCTGATCCAAAAATGATGAAGGCAAGGTCTTTTTATGCTTTCTACCTTATTTATTTTGAAACAAAAAATATAAAATAATATCCAAGGTAGTTACAAAAAGGCTAAAGATGACTCTTTTATCTATTATCTCAAGAAAGGGAGGAGGGTTTATGGAATGTACACAAGTTTTAGATGGGTTATTATGACACATGAATCGATCCACTTTAGAGTCGATAAGGAAGGGAAAGGTATGAATATCAAATTAGATACCCAAAAGGAGTATGCCAAAGTAGAATTGGAGTTTATAATTAAAATCTTAATGAAATTAGTGCTAACAGATAGAAAGTTTCATCCCTACCTTCTAATTCAATATTGATATATTTGTTCCTGATATAAATTTTTTGAAGCTATTAAAGGGATAGGAAAGGGGATTCCATCTCCTTCCACTTCTTGGCCATCATGACAGAAGCCTTGGACTTATGTAAGATAGAAGGGAAGTGTAAAAGGGCTAGTATTAACATTAATGGACCCTGTGTCTCACCAAAAACTTACAAAAAATAATACATTCATTAGAACAACAATAATTCAAGAAGTTAGGGAATATTTGAGAAATTTTTATGACCACATAGTATCTTTGAGACGTGTTCTTAGCAATGAAAGATAGAGGAGTGTTTGGTTTTGAAATTGGTATTCTCTTAAGTAAATAAATATATTTGTGTTTTTAGTGGAGGAGGAAACATCCATACTAGATAGATTTCAAGTGATGCATAAAAAATGCCAATTGGTTTTTGGTCGAGTCCAACTCTGGAGTGAGCAAAACAAACATGTGGAGACACATTTATAAAGAGCATGAATAAACATCAAAAATTTATCTCTTTAAAATATGAATACATAAAATCATAAACAATATAAAGTTGCTAGGTAAGGAATGGGAAAGCACATAATTCTTAATTGAATCTTGGATGGGAAACACCCATCAATTCCTTTGCTATGATGGGGCATAAATGCACATGAATTTTGTATTTTTTTATGTGGAAAACATATCAAAGAGATGTCACATTTGGGTGAGACCTAAGGAGGTAGGGGTATCTCTTCTACCAAAATCATCCATGGCTCACACCTAGATTGCCCCCTTTGGCATGCTTAAAATCACGTCTAATCTTAATAAGATCAATTATTGGTCCGTACATGTACCAGATATAGATGAACAAAACTAATAACTTAAGGCTCATGCAAACAACCAAGGTCAAAGGAATAATGAACACATAACCAACTTAACCAAATTTGGAAGCTAATTATCCAACGTCATAACAATAGAGCAACAATTACCATCATACTGAAGAGAAAAGCCTAAATATATCCAATTGGCTATATATGGGTTTGGCTACTTGATTGTCATCTAAGGCAAGCATGATCACAACCACTTCTTTGAAATGAGAAGGCCACCATAAGGGAGGAATACCATATCCATTCAAGTTGAAGTGATCAAGATCCCAATTGGAAAGAGCATCAACCACCTTTTTGAATTGCCTTGAAGTGTGCATGAATAAAACTCTATCAAATGTTTTTTGAAGATAAATGGATTTTATGAAAAATTCAACTCATCCTCCATCATTTAGGAGTGTAAATATGTGGTTGAGATAGCATCTTAATCCATATTTTTGAGTTAGTGATCATATTATTAGAAAGAAAAGGCTTTCTAAAGTCCATGATGTTGGGCATCTTACCTAGAGCACTCTAGTGCTTAGGCTTACAAGGTAGATTACAACATATAAAATAACCTTGTTAATCATTTAATTATGATTTAAATATAAGTTGTGCATGCATTACTCAGTATAAGATTTGAACATGTGCTCTCTCTTCAACATTTTTTCACTTTCTCATGAAATCAACATACTTTATTTAGAGCTTCCTAATGAAATCAAATGGATAGGGAACAATATTAAGGACTAAAACATAACACAATAACTAAATTTTGTCTCTAAATTTATTAGGATTTCATTAAAAATTGGTATTTTTATATTTGAAACACTATATTTTAATAATTTTGTGGACACGTGATGGAGATTCAGACAAACATGCAATAAAATCAAACATTTTAAATCTCCATTAAGTATTCATCAAATGATAGAACCCTAACAACATGTTTGATGGAGGTCTGTTAAATATTTGAAAAACCCTCCAATGATTTTTTTTTGAATATTAAAAAACAATATAATTAAATATTATGATATATTAATATTTAATTATTATTTATATATCATATTATTTTTAAAACATTATTGTTTATTTATATACTATATATAGATATAGTATATACCATAAGTATTGTATTGTATTATATAATATTTATTAATTTAAGTTTCATTAATTAATGTTCTTATATAATATATTTGCATTTTTTTATTTAATGTATTTTCATTGTCAATTTTAGATAATTAACAATTATCACTTAACAAAAAATACATCATAGGATTGTAATTGGGTTAATCCCACATTGGTAATAATTTTGAGATAATGATGACTTATAAGACATTACATGCTCCAAAAGCTTTTCCAATGGGGAAAGAGGATAGAGGGTTAGAAGCCCGAAGTGGAGGATTACATTCACCATCTCCCACATACTAATAAATATTGACAGCACTTGTGTACTAAATAGGTTCCCTTTCCTTGTGATTATGATAAAATATACAAAGAAAAATATGATTTGGGTAATGATTATTTATGGAGGTCATATTGAGATGAATTAAACACTTTCAATACATATAGTAAGATGATATTAATGAAAAAATAGAGTTTTTAAGTTCAAACTATAAATCCAATAATGATAAAGCAATAAATATAAATAGTAACCCACTTCAAGTTATGAAAACCAATATTAATGGATGAATAGAATGTTAAGTTCAAACTATAAATCTAATAGTGATAAAATAAAAAAAATAACTAATAACCCTTTACCCAATCATTTTAATCACTAAAATTAACTACCATCAAATTAAACTATTTTTTCTCCCAATTAATAAGTGGCACAATAAAAAAATGATCTCTTAATTGAATGTTGGTACCATTCCCCCATCCCCATCATCCATACCCTCACCTACTTCATCTTGATGATTTTCTTCACCCATACCAACCTCCTCACCATTAGCCATAATAAGGTCATCTTAACCCCCCAAAAAAATTAAAAAATTGAAGTTTTAATTATTAATATGGATAAACAAAATATAACTTACAAGTTGAAAACAAATAGAAAATATGTCTTTTAATAAAATCCCAACTTACATAATTATTGAGTGTTTCATTGAGAGGGTAGTATCCTTCTTTGGCCACTAATTCTTACACTTCCTTGTATCTATTATTTTTAAAATATTTTTTCCACTTATTCTTCACAAGTTTACTATATTATTTTATCTTACAAATTGAAAAATACAAAAAATTAGTTTCATGATAGATGATCCATTAATAACATACCGATTTTGAATTATAAATATATAAAAATACTTTCAAATTTTATGAAAAATTTAGGTGAGACTCGAAGATATCATGTAATGTGTGTAGGTTTTTCTTATGAAAATTATGCTTGGGTGGTCTTCATTTGTTGGGAAGTGTTGATCATTGCTCTCAAATTCTCACCTTTCATATATAAAGGAGTTTATCCTAAGGGACATGATATAAATTTGGTGGCCTTGGGCCTTCTACTCCTTAGAATATTTGGAGAAAATCATTTCATACATTCAAATAAATACAATTAATAAAAGTGCACTAAAAAAATTGTGTCAACTTAAAATTTATTAATATTAAAATATTTACTAGTACTTCAAGGTTTTCCGTTTGCTTTAAATAGAATTTGTGTACCATTTGTCAACAAATTCAAGGCCCCAAATAAGGTTCCACCTCTTGTGTTAGCTCTTTGGGCACCCATTCCTTATTAATTTTCAAGGCAAGATCTATACTAATTGTCGAAGAGTTATTTTTCTCATCTTTTGCATAAGGAAACAATATTCACCGTAAAGTATTTTATATTTTTATTAAGAAAAATATGTCTCTCCACATCGACTCTACAAGTTTAAATAATATAAAGTTACAATAAAACACTAAATATAAATATTTACAAGTTTTTAAAAAAAAAATTGCAAAAAATAAATATAATTTTTTTCAAAATTAAATATTAATTAATAATGATCCTATTTTTTTGAAAAAATTACAATTGATTTTTTATCAAAATGTTTGACACAAGGACTTCCAAAAACATTATTTCTAAAATACATTTAAAAAAAAAAAAATTATTTGGTTGTTTAACATTTTGTATATTCTAACTACCAAAAAAATGTAAAATTATTTTTTTCTTTATAATAAACAGAATAAGATGATGGCATGTGAGGTAGTTATAGTTTATACTTTACTTAGGATTTTTATCTAATAATCAATAATTATAGGTTTCTACCTATGAATTTTCATGACTAGCATGCTCTTTTTAAATCAACATGCATCTTTTATCTAGTTATCATTGGACCCTAGTCACATCTCTTAGTGTTTTAAAAAATGATAGTTGAGGTATGTAACTAGAAATAATACTATTATAACTTTTACAAAGTTCCAACATATCTTCATTTTAATTCTAGAATAACATCTCTTATAAAGAGGACAAACATAAATTTTGGATATGTATTATATACTTTACATTTTTGAGGTCCTTATGAGTGATTTCATCTAATGGTTTTGATCAATAGTTGTATATCTAAGGTATTGTATGGGTAATTTATTAACACATGGTTTTATACCTATTTTATTTTAATATCAAGTTTTATATGTGCTTGCTTATACTTACACATGGATTAGGTTTAAACATACTATAGAGACATACCTTATTGTATTTTGAATGATTGAGTTAATAAAGTTAGTCTTATTTTGATAGTTTTTTCTCAAAAATATTTTCAAAGGTAAATCTCTTATATATATTTTGAGTGTGCCATTATTATTTTTTTGTTATATTTTAAGGTTTTATTAAGATTGTTTCTTCTTCATAAGTTTATCAATATTATTTTGTTTTCAAAACAACCTCTTAAAGGTCTAAGGAATGATCTTTTAGTACCCTAAGATCCATTAAACTTGAGGGAGGGGCTAATACCAACACCACCTTATAGGGCAGGGTTCTCAACTAAATTAATAGTTTACAAAATTAATTTTTTCATAAAAGAGATGGATAAATAATTCTAATGAAGTTTAGAAATCTATCATGATATAGTGAATATGAATATCAAACCATAACTTCATACATCTCTATTCTATTCAAGAGAATCCCTAGCCAATGGTCAAGTTGTCAAAAGGAGATGGAGTAGGGTGTTTTATTCAGCTCAAGGAATTTTAAACTATAATTTGACTTTATACAAGATAATTCATGTCTCTTAAATATATTGAGTACCCACAAATCGTTACCATTGTTATGCTCATCTTAAACTATTTTATTTACAAATTTATTTCATATCATCTATCATTTTAATGAAAAAATAGTACATACTATGATTAAGGTAGTCCTAACTCCATCCTAATTTCTCTTTTCCTGAGCAAGTTGAATTTACACTAACATTTTATTTAATCAATCTTGCTCTAGTTATTTTACAAACCATCTAGAAGTGATAGGTTGCAACTAGCTTTTATAGAGTACTTCAATTCATGATTAAAATCACATTTTCAATAGACATTATTTATTTCTAGTTTGTTAAACATCTCATATTTTTTCAAGATATACAACTATCCCAAAAATAGTTATTAAGTATCAAGATTACTACAACATGAAGATTTAGTCACTTTACTATTCTATTCCTTTTTTTGATAGGTGATTGAGGGTTAGTAGGTACCTCACCCATTTTATTATAAAAAAATCAATAATAAAAAAAGACCATAAACCCCCGCCAAAACCAAAATAAGTCTCGAGGGAAAGCTATAACTAAACAAAACACCCAAACAAAGCCAAAACCTAAAAACTAGTGAGACTCAACCCCACAACCGATCACCCAAAAATGGGCCTCTCATTTCCTAAAAAAGACCCTCCTTCTCCCTTCTTGCTATAGGAGTGTAGAGTTATGGAAGTTGGTTCAAGAGCCAAATGCCCCTTTTTCTTTTTCCTAACCATAGTCCATTTATTTCAAGTTAAGAAAAATTTCACCTCCTCTCTATTAATACCACAAGAGGCAAGTTCACTTTTAAGTTCTATCACAAACCCTCCCCCATCTACTAGTTGTTCAACATGCTTCAAGGGGGCCAAATTCTATGGCATTACCTCAACTTTACTGATTGGAGTGTTGGCTGCAAACACTATAAGGTGGGAAAGAAGAACATCCTTCCACCATAATGCCTCTATATTTTTCTTGGAGTTGGGATAATTAACGACCAGATGACCAATATTAAAACACTTCAAAATCTAAAGGGAATTCATAATCTAGGGATTGAATCCAACAATAATCTTTGATTTTTAGTTTAATAGTGGTTGGGTGGTCATGGGAAATATCTAGTGCCCCAAAATTTAAGAAAAAATAGTATGGTGAAAGTTAGTGGTAGAGGCATCAACTACTATTAGTTCACCCAACACATTTCCAATGCTCTATAGATAGGATGCGGCCAAAAAATGTAAGGGTAAATATGGTAAATGGATCCATACATGCCTAATCGTTAGAGTTTCTAGAAGAAGATTGAAGGCCGAGAACTAGGGCTTCATGAAGAGAAGATGTTGATCCTAGATCTAGGTCTTATCCTAAAAAACCTTGGTGTGATCTTCCAAGTAGTTAAAACCCATGATAAATAACCCCCTCACATAGGGATATATCTCCAAGCTACCCTCCATGAAAAATTTCCACTTATGTGAAACCGATTCATGTAAAGTAGATAATCTAGGTCAATAGCGATTGAACCTATAAATGAGTCCCATGAAAGCAAACTAGTATTCACTTTTGAGCACTTCAACAAGAACCTCATACCCAAAGGAGATCAAGGGGTTTCTCTTTGCCTCTCATAAAGGTTTATCAGTCCTTTTGGCTAATAAAAATGACCTTTACATAACCTCCACAAAATATTTCCCTTTGCCCTCACCACCCTTTTTGAGCCTATAACACTCATTGCATTTCTTACCATGTCTACCTCTTTTTTGATAGGATTAGGTTTCATCACCCATAATCTTGCCACTCTTGCTTGCACCACTTTTAAAGACACACCTCCTCTCTTTGCTACTACCTTTGTCTTCACAACACCTACCTTTGAACCTAAAACTTGAAACCCATATCGGTCTAGACTTGACACTATGACTTATTAGGATAGCCCTTGCCAACCTTTGGGCCTCCCCATCATAAATCCTTTACTTGGTTGGCCCTAACATCCTATCTTGAGACATGCCATCAGCCTTCACACTCATTGGGTTTTGACTATCCACCACTTGCCTTAGACAAACCTTATCTATCAAAGGCGACTTCAGTAAATCCCATAATAGAAATCCATCGAAGCCAACCCCATCACCTTTGAAACCACCTTCCCACCTACCTATCCATTCAAACTTACTGCCAACTAAAAATTAAACCTAGATCTAGAAGAATCGAGTAGTAAGACATAACTCACACCATACATTTTGCCCCAATTTGTCTCATAGTTCTTATCAATTTCTTCCCAAATAGAAGATAATCATATTACATAAAAATATCAAAATTAAATTACAATATTGTTGGCATCTTCGAGGGGGTAACGTCCTTTGCACAATTTCAATACAATTTAATTTTTGGATACTTTACTATTCTATTATTAATAATATGTCGTCAAATCATTTTAAATTTCTACAACTATCCTCATAAAGAGAAGGTGAAGACATTATTTCTTTCTAGTTTGTTAAACATCTCATATTTGGTCAAGACATACTACTAGGCCAAAAATAATTATTAAATATCAAGATTACTACAACATGAAGATTTAGTCACTTTATTATTCTATTATTAATAATATGTCCTCAAATAATTTGAAATTTATATCGTTATCCTCATAAGGACAAGGTGAATATTGACCTATACAACTAGTGTGACATAGGTCCCAAAATTGATGTTATAGTCATCCCTACAACACTTAGTAATAAAGCTATTAACTTAGTTCTTCACTCTTAGATACTTGATCAAGGTTTGTATTCATAACTAATTCATATTGGTAATTTATAGATCAATCATAACCATTCTTAAGTAAGACTCTTTCACTATTATATTTAGAGCATTTTTTTTAACTTGGGTCAAATTTGTGCCAAAACTCAAGTTTTAGTTTTTTGGCATCAAAAATTTCAAACATGGTGTCAATTTTGGTAACACAAATTTGATGTATGGCCGATGTGACTAGGCACTTTTATTTGCACCACATTTTTAGTGAGATTATGTAATTAGTTGGCATTGAGTTTGTGTTAGAAATGAGTTAAAAAATAATAAAAAATTATATATATATATATATATATATATATGATATGTAGAAGGGTTGGTTAAGTGGACTAATTATTTCCAGATCCAGCTAGTTTTGACTCTCCTACATGTTTGAGGTTGGTTATGGCTATTTGTGTGATTTTAGTGTTTAGTGGTGACCATTTGTGTTGGTTCATTGCTTATCAGGGACTAAACCCCTTTTGTGCCTTATCTGGTTTGTAGCTTTGGTGAAAATTGATAACTAATAAAAAATATTATATATAAATTAATATATTATATTATATATTTAATTATTAATTTTATGTATTTATTTTATATATATATATAAAATTCAAACTTTAAAAATTTATTTATTTTAAATTTTACCAAAAAAATGTGATACAATTATATCTAAAACATCATTTGTAATAAATAAGAAATTTGTAAACTATGATAATTATATATACAATAATATACAATGCTGGAGGGAGTCAAAATAATATAATCTCCCTTCCAAATAAAAAATACAGTGAATTTATCCTAAATCCCAATCATCCTACCCATATTTTATATAATCATCAAGGATGTTGGATGCATATTATGAGGCATAATTTAGCTCAATATCATTACATATGTACTCAACATAATCAAGATCCTCATCATCCTTCTCTTCAGTATCAAGACCAACAACTAGGATAAATTGTCTATGCACGTAAAAATCAAACATAATTTAATTATCATATAATAAGTGTTTAAGGTTACAATTTACATAGATAAGTATAACTATAAAGTATATAGTTAGTTACATAATAAATTTATTACCAACACGTAGCCTCTAGCCTAAGCCCACACGTTGAGAGCTTAGGTGTTCCATCTAAGGGATTTCAACTATTTTTTCACTTCATTGTGGCTTTGCAATCATAATGCTACTCCAATAATAAAATATATGTTATAAAATGAGGTGTAATATATTTTATGAAATAAATTACAAACTTAAATAAAATAGCTTATAAAATACTTAAAAACTTATGTCCAATGTTATTTTTGCTCATTTTCCCTAAGCAATGGGTCATTACGATCCTTTGACTAGTTCTCAATTCTTTGGCATATGCTGTCTACTTTTGATCTTTGCATTAATTAACACAAATGCAAAACACATAATTAGTCTAATATAAATATTTAAAAAAAATTCACATCTTGTTAATTTTTTTAACTCACAGACAACCTCTTTTTTATCTTGATCGAGACAATCATTGCACATCTTTGACCAACATGGAATTTTCATGCTGGGAGTTCAAACATTTATCCTATTTATATTTTTATTTCCCTAGTATACAAGCTACAAATCAAAGATTTGGAAAAAAATTGAAAAATTGGGTAAGTGCATAGAGTTGGGGGAAGTTTTCATGGATATTTTCATGAACACATACACTTATTATAATAATGTGTATGAATTATGTTTTATAGATTTGGTAAACACCAAGCCTAGAGTGCATACATGTTTTAATCATATAAAAATGTGTACACATTTTAAACACATAGAAATGTGTACATGCTATAACACCTATGTGTTTTAATCATATAAAAATACATATGTGTTTTAAACATATAAAATGTATAAGTGCTATAATGCGTATGCATTCCCAAAAGTACAAGTTAATATTTACATTATTACATTTATATATCTTATACTTTAAATTTATTTTAGTAAATATAATAAATTAGGGTCACTCTACATCTTCCAGAATTGGTTTCACAACTACATGACTTACGATTTGGGAGTTAGTTTTGTAAAATCCAATCTGGTTAGTACATAATCATTTTTAGGATTTCAATATTTAACCTAGGAATTTTAATATGTAACTTTTGAAATTTATGTCTATTTTGTGTAAACATATAGTCATTTATGATTATGATTTCATTATTGAACCTAGGTATTTTAGGGCATAAATTTTGCAAGTCATTTTAAGGATTTCAATACATAGATGGAAACATTAAAATAGTCAAAAAATTATATATTTGGAAGAGAGTGTGAACAACATCATATTAATAATATTTTGAAATGTCCCATTAAAATTCATAGTGTTTGTGATGATGAAATTTATATTTTCTTATTTTCAGTCAAAAAATCAGATTTAACTATTTGTTTAGGTCCATGCCTTAGGCTTAGGAATCCATATGATTTTTGAGTCAAAAGGTATGTTTTTGCAATTACATAGAGAAAAATGCATACATAAAATAATGCCAAGTATAAGTTGACATTTACATCATTAAATTTATTTTAGTAAATATAATAAATTAGGGTCACTTTGCATCTTCTAGAATTGGTCTCATATCTTCAAGACTTATGATTTGGGAGATAGTTTTTAAAAATAGAATCTGGTCAGTATTTAGTCATTTTCACGATTTCAGTATTGAACCTAGGGATTTTAGGGCATGAATTTTTCCATTGATTTTTATTTTGGATAAACATATAGTCATTTATTAGGTTTTGGGGCCTTCTAGATTGCTTGCTAAATTTTTAATAGTTTTTGGTTTGTCAAAACTAAATTTTACAAACTAACGTACACCTAACCACTCCTTTATGTCAATTTTACTTATGATTAAGTCCTTTATAGGTTAAAAACAACACAAAAACACCATAATCATTTGTGACCAGGGTAAATAGAGATAATTTGAGCAACATTTGTGGGTGGTCACCTAAATTGAAATTGAATTCATGCCAAAGTGGCATGCATGGGGAAACATAGATCACATTGATAACCCATGCAAACCTGACCACCTATTTATGCCAATTTTACTTGAAATTAGTTCCCTTATTGGTAAAAAGTGACACAAAACACTATATCTAGTTGCAACCAAGATAGATGCAAATAATTTTAGGCACATTTGTTTATGATCACCCCATTTCTCTCTAATTTAGGAAACTAATGTGTGATTATGGTAACATAAGTCATATTATGACCCTTGCACATCTAACTAAAAATTTATGCTAATTTTACTTGTGATTAGCTCCATTATATGCCAAAAGTGACATAATAATACCATATCCACTTACAACCATGGAAATGTGAATAATTTATAGTACGTGCATGTGAAATAACCTTAATTAACTTAGAATTCAACCCAAAGTAGTGTGATTTAGATAACATACGTCACATTGATGACCCACAAACACCAAACCACCACTTTATGTTGATTTCACTTATAATTAAGTCCCTTATGTGCTAAAATCTACACAACAACACAATATCCATTTATGAATGGGAAAAATGTAAATGACTTTGGGTACATACATGTGGGATAACCCAATTCGCTTTAAAATCAAGTCAAAGTGGCATGATTAGGGAAACTTGGTTCACATTGGTGACCTGCGCATATCCAACCACCCATTAATGTCATTTTTACTTGAGATTATGGGGATTGTAGTCCAAAATCAATATAACAACACATATCCATTTGTGACCAAAAAAATTCATGCACATGTACATTCTTCCATTTTTAATTGAGATAGTGTACTAACAACACTATCTCTATAACTTGCAGAAATCTCATGCTGATCACTATTGAGGATATTGATGATATGGTTTGTGAACCAATGTTGGAGTTTGAATATTATATGTTGAACACCCTCCTTTCAATTTAACCTTAAATATAAATCAATTAATCTCCTCCCTTATTTATAGAGAGGCATGAATAAGCTTGGGTATGGTCTTGACACTCCACATTGAAAAAATGGTCTGTGTTACTCCCTTGTTCTTCTCAATAATCATTATTTTTCTTCTTAAAAATCATTGGTGTTATTCTAAAATAAAATATAATGATTTATATAATTTATGTAATATAATACAATACGACCTAGAAAATCCTTGACTCCTCGAGATGGGTATGGGTGCCAATCAATCATTTCTCAATCACATAATCACCCTTATTTATCGAATGTCATCCCCAAATTTAGAGAGTCAATCAAGTGTGGTCTCATCCCTTAATTCATCAATATATCATCTATGACCTATATAACATCACTCAGTAGAATCTAGGTCCCTCGATTTCCCCTTTATATAGATATGTCAAACAAGCCCCCCAATCTCTATGTGGTCAATCGAGCACTAAATTTGTAAACCAATATAGGGCCCCTATTTATTTATTGTAAATTGGCCACCCCAATATATATGCAAAGGATGAGTCTCCCCTATATATAGATGAAAACTCAATCAATTTATTATATTAATCAAGGATACCTATCTATATATGGGCACTCACCTATCCCTATCTATATTTGATGAGGGCGATGGGTGTGTAGGGTTTAAACCTATAGTACTTGAGTCATGGGCCTAATGAGTTGATTAATAACTCCACCTTGATTTGATATATATGGGTATGGACATAATGAATCAATTACATATCCATATACCATATCTATGTAGGGTAGGTTCTTACCAACTAAACAAATAAATGTGAATCATATTACATACATAATATGATCAAATCATTTGATTATAACAAATAGGATTGAATGATATGGTAAAACCATATTTCATCAATGAATAATTACATAATCACACAACTCCCCCCAACATATAGATGTATATTTTCATTGGCATTGACATAATATATAGTTTAATTGACATAATATATATTGGCACCCTGACCCCACATGGATTTAGATATGGATTTTATGGTAGTAATCCCTGAGTCAGTTATGCTTGTGAAGAAGAGAGAGTGAGAGAGATATTGAGAAGCTCAAGAGAGAGTGATCATAGGTGAGCTTGAGGAGAGATAAAGAGTTATAGTAAAAGGATAAGAAGAGTGAATGATCCAGTTGAGATCAAGAGAGAGAGATAGACTAAGTGAATGGTCAAGATGTGACAAGTGAATGAAGGATTGTTAGAGAGAGGTATAGGTATAGATGAGACCAAGGAATTGATAGACATATTCAAGGAGATGAGAAAAGAGAGGTAATAAGAAATAGGGTAAAGTTTATGACAACTACTATAAGGAGAAGAAAAGAATATATATGGAGAAGGAGATGCAAGAGATGAGGTAGTAGATGGATAGGTTGATGGTCATGCTAGAATAGGTGAGAGAAATGGGAAGCCCATACTGTGGATGGGCGATTAGAAAAAGGACATGAATGTGGCTAATAAGGTAATAGATGAAGAAAATAAAGATGCAAGCAAAGAAAGAGAAGAGAAGGCCAAAGAAATTGTTATGCAAACAACTCAAAGAAGATATGCAAAGGTATAGAATGAGTAATCAACCAAGTGAGTAGTGTGGTGATGAAGATAAAAGATGAATTTGAGGGAAGAAAAAGTAAATAATTGCATCCAATCAGATGAAGGAAGGGAAAAATAAATAGGTCAGTTTGTAGACCCCATGGCAAGATTGGAAAATTAGAAGTAAATGATTGAACAAGGTAAGCAATCTAATTACCAATTTGTGTATAAGAGCCAAGAACGACTAGAGGCAAAATTGAAATCCATATAAAATGCTTTGCATGGTGAAGTGGTGGAAAATGAAGAGCAAGTATAGTTGGTATAAAATGAGGTCTACTTAGTAGAGGATAAAGAACATGAAGAGAGAGAAATGTTAGTAGTAAAGAAGCATGTTGAATAAGGAAGGCAAGACATTGATTTTGTTTTTATTACAATCATGAATACCATGTCAGGAGTAGATGAAAGTGAATGTAAAACATCAGTAATTGGGGCATCTATAACCCACATGATAGAGGTAAAGAGCAAATGGTGAGTGCACATGAAGTGAAATTTGATGCAAGCAAGAGGTGGAAGCAAGAAGGTAGACTTGTCTATGATAGAGTCAAGTATGAGCACAAGAAGGAGTAGCTGAAGCAAGGAGTAATATCAAAATTCAAAGATGATCCAACAAACCTAAACTGGAAGACAAAGAAGGAGCATACATCAGTGTATTGGAATTTTATTTCTCCTTCCCTAGGAGTATGATGTAGGGGCATCAAGCAACTAATAAAATTTGATTATATGTAAGTGTATTAGGTCCATTAGAATTCCATTGATTGTGATCAAGTCATTAAGTATCCTTTTAGTGGTTATTCTTGGTCTAGGGAACTTTCCTGTCAAAACACTAATTTAAATATTTGAATTAGGTGTGTGTTTGAAGCATTTTTGGTGTATGTAAACGGTTTCATGTTAGTGAATATTATTGTAAGGTTCCAAAAGAGTATAGAAAGGTTTAGATAATAGTTATACATACAATGTCATAAGGAAAATAGTCAAGATCAATAATATTATATGTATTCATCATTTGGAAGGTAATTGTCAAAAGTTGGTTATCCAAGGAAAATAATTTCTTATGTATATAGAAAGTTTTTGGTTTGATTTAGAAGTTGGATCCCATAGAAGGAATTAGGTAGTTAGTAAGAGGTATTTTTGAAGGTTAATGAAGGTAGGGGTATGGAGGAGTAAGAGTTAGAATGGGAAATAATAATGAATTATGTACTTTGTCCTTGTTGACAATATTACTATTTTGTAAAATATTGTGGACATGAATACAATGTTTAAGATTATGTTTAAGAATACTTGAGAAATTATTTTTGTGTTGTATATTCCTAATTTTTATGATTCATTGAGGGATAAAATTGTAAACTAACCTATAGGTATGAAAATCATTACATGGATTTTGTTGACCATATTCCATTTATATTCTTTGTGTTAAGATTGGTGAAGAGAAAAACATGAGTGTGAATATTTATCAAACTAAGAAACTTATGTATTAAAATAACCTCAAAGGAATGTCTTATTATGGAATGTAATCCATATCCAAGTTTTGTCTCATCAAATACTACCTTGTGGCCCATTTGAGAACTTATAGTTTATATATCACGTGTGGCTTGAGATATCCTAGGTGAGAAAGAGGAAGTTTGCAAGATTTAAGGGTTGGTTGAGAAGTCTGAAACTTTTAAGGAGTTGTGTTGTGGTGAGAAAATTCTAGGAAAGTGAGTGGAATTTTTTGAAACATTTTCAAAACTAAATGAAATATTCTTTGAAGCTTTCAGGTCTATATATGTTAGAAAAAACCCTAAGAGAAGCCATAATGGCATAAGACTGTGTTGAATCAATCCAAAGAATTGGTATTGATAGTGAAACAAGATGAGGTTGTATATGAAAGGTGGAAGGTAGTATCAAATGGATTATTGGTGTTAGGAGAAAGATCATTCCAAAATAGTGACTATGTACCCTACCAACTCTATAATTAAACCAAAAAGCTTGTTAGAAGAAGCATAAGAAGGATGTTTTAAGGATCATCAAGGAAAGTAAGCATATTGAAAGGTGAGTTGTAAGAAGGTATAATTTATTCAAATAATAGAAAGGTTTTAAACTAACCATAGTTATTGAAAACCAATTAAATGGCTTCTCAACTACTCATAGAACAATGCTAACACTGCATTAGGGTTTTGACATATAAAACATGTTTATAATATTTTCCACCATCTAAATTATATTTAATTTGGTGGTGATTTATGGTTGATGGTGATGAAAGATATTTTTAAAAAATTGGGCCATTATAGTATGGATTGGTATGGTAAAAAGTTGATTGTGTTGTGCAATAGGGGTAGACAGGCCTAAAAGGGTTAATTGGAAGACCAAGAAGGTTGGAAAAGATATTAATAAAATTAGTTTGTCCATGAAACTTCATGGAGAGAATAAAAAAATAAAGGGTACTCAAAAAAGTCAATAAATTATCAAAACTAGCTTGTACATATCCATACTAATAGAAAAAGTAGAAAAAAGGCTACTAAAAGTAGTGCGAGATTGAAGGGTTGAATAGTGAAGAAGAAACTTGAGGGGTTAATGGTGTTTGAGGTAAGTTGAGAAAATATTTTTGAGCCTGATAGAGGTTAGTTAAGTTAAATATTGTCTATATAAAACCCATATAAATAATCCAATGTGTTTGGTCAAGAAGCTCAAGAAAAAGTGAAGGTTAGTAGGTATGTAATGAATGAGATGTATGGACTCATAATTGACATATGCAGAACCTAAAGGAAGAGTGAACCAATGAATAAGTTTATGAAATAGGACCAAGCCTAAAAATAATGATAAAAATAGTAAGAGTTTATTATAGAGAGGAAACCATGAAAATTACATGCATAAGAGTTGTTTAAAGGTATCAAAGATTGTTATAACATAGTATAGAAAAGGTCTCTACATCATTTTGGTATCAGATCTAGGTGGTTCATTATGCAATAGAGAAAGGAAAACAAAAGGCATGACAAGGTACTTATTGATTTTATTTTCATTTTATGTTTTGATTTGATGTGTTGAAGTGTGAAGAAGAGAGAGTGAGAGAGCTAGTGATAATCTCAAGAGAGAGATCTCATATGTGAACTTAAGGAGAGAGAAAGGTTCCTAATGAAAGGAAAATAAGAGTGAATGACCCAATTGAATTGAAGAGAGAGAGATAGACCAAGTGAATGGTCAAGATGTGGAAAGTGAATGAAGGCTTGTCAGAAAGAGGTATAGGTCTAAATGAGACCAAAGAATTGATAGACATCTTCAAGGAGATGAGAAAAGAGAGAGGTAAGAAGAAATAGGGAAATTTTGATGATAACTAACATAAGGATAAGAAGAGAATGGAGATGGAGAAGAAGATGCAAGAGATGAGGGAACAAATGGATAGGTTGCTAGTCATGCTAGAATAGGTGAGAGAAATGGGAAGCCCATACTATGGATGGGTGATGAGAAAGAAGACATGCAAGTGAAAAATAAGGTAGCAGATGAAGAAAATAAATATGTAAGCAAAGAAAGAGGAGAGAAGGAAAAATAATTTGCTATGAAAATAACTCAAAGAAGAGATACAAAGGTATAAAATGAGTAGTTAGCTAAGTGAGCAGCATGGTGATTAAGATAAATAGTGGCTTGAGGAAGATTTGAGTGAAGAACAAGTAGATAGTTGTAGCCAGCCAGATGAAGGGAAGGAAAAAGAAATAGGTTAGTTTGTAGACCCCATGGTAGGATTAGAAAATGAGATGTAAATGATTGAACAAGGTAAGAAATCTGATTACCAATTTTTTTATAAGAGCCAAAAATAACTAGAGGAAAAATTGGTAGCCATAGAAAATGCTTTGCATGGTGAAGTGGTGGAAAATGAAGAACAAGTACAATTGGCAGAAAATGAGGTCTACATGGTAGAGGATAAAGAACATGAAGATAAAAAAATGTTGGAAGTAAAGAAGCATGTTGAAACAAGAAGGAAAGACATTATTTTTGTTTTTATTATAGGCATGAATACCATGTTGGGAGTAGGTAAAAGTGTAGGTAAAATAATAGTATATTGGGGCATGTATAGCCCACATGATAGAGGCAAAGAACAAAGGGTGCGTGCACATGAAGTGCAAGTTGATGCAAGCAAGAGGTGGAAGTAAGAAGGTATACTTATCTATGATAGAGGCAAGCATGAGCACGAGAAGGAGTAGTTGAAGCAAGGAGTAGTTTCAAAAGACAAAGATGATCCAAGGAAACTAAACTAGAACAAGGAAGAAGGAGCATGCAATAGTGCATTGGAGTTTCATTTCTCCCTTCCTTGGGAGTATGATGCAAGGGCATCAATAAATTGATAAAATTTTATTATATGTGTCTTAGGTCCCTTAGCATTCCATTGAGTGTGATTAAGTCATTAAGTAGCCTTGCAGTGGTTGTTCTTGGTCTAGGGAACTTTCCCACCAAAACACCAATTTAAATATTTGAATTAGGTAAGTGTGTGTTTGAAGCATTTTTGGTGTATGTAAAGGTTGTCATTTTAGTGAATGTTATTGTAAGGTTTCAAATGAGTCTAGGAAGGTTTAGATAAGAGTTATATGTATAATGTCAAAAGTAAAATAGTCAAAATCAAGAATATTATATGTATTCATCATTTGGAAGGTAGTTGTCAAAAGTTGGTTATCCAAGGAAAATAGTTTCTTATGTATATAACAAGTTTTTGGTTTGATGTAGAATTTGGATCCCGTTAGAAGGAATTAGGTAGTTAGTAAGTGGTAGTTTTAAAGGTTGATGAAGGTATGGGTATAGAGGATTAAGAGTTAGAGAGGATAATAATCATTAATTCAATACTCTATCCTTGTTGATAATATTACGATTTTATAAAATGTTGTGTGTACATGAATACAATGTTTAAGATTATGTTGGAGAATACTTGAGCAATTATTGTTGTTTTAGATATTCCTCATTTTTATGATTCATTGATGGATAAAATTGAAAACTAATGTATAGGTATGAAAATCATTGCATGGATTTTTTAGACCCTACTCCCTTTATATTCTCTATGTTAAGATTGGTAAAGAGACAAACATGAGTGTGAAGATTTGTAAAACCAAGAAAATTATATATTAAAATAACCTAGAAAGAATGTCTTATTATGGAATACAATCCATGTCCAAGTTATATCTCATTAAATACTACCCTGTGACCCATTTGAGAACTTACAATTTATGTATCCTGTATGGCTTGACATAGCCTAGGTGAGAAAGAGGAAGTTTGTAAGCCTCAAGGGTTAGTTGAAAAGTCTGACACTTTCAAGGAATTGTGTTATGGAGAGAAGATGTTAAGAAATTGAGATGAATTTTTTGAAACATTCTCAAAACTAAATGAAATATTCTTTGAAGCTCTTGGGTGTGTACATGTTAGAGAAAAAAACCTAAGAGAAGCCATAATGGCATAATCTTGTGTTGAATCAATCCAAAAAATTGGTATTGATAGTGAAATAAGATTAGGTTGTATATGAAAGGTAGAAGGAAATATCAAATGGCTTATTGGTGTGAGGAGAAATATCATCTAAAATAATGAGTGTGTACCCTGACAACTCTATAATTAAACCAAAAATCTTGTCAAAAGAAGCATAAGAAGGACATTTTAAGGATCATCGAGAGAAAGTAAGCATATGAAAGGGTGAGTTTTGAGTAGGAAAACTTTATTTAAATGATATAAAGGTTTGAAACTAAACATAGTTTTTTAAAACCAATTAAATGGCTTCTTGACTACTCATAAAATGATGATAATCCTACATTAGGGTTTTGACATCTAAAACATGTTTGTAATATTTTATGCCATCAGAATTCTATGAAATTTGGTAGTGATTTTTTGTTGATGGTGATGAAAGATATTTTGAATAAATTAGGCCATTATAGTATGGATTGGTATGGTAACAAGCTGACTGTGTTGTGCAACAGGGGTAGACAGGACTAAAAGGGCTAATTGGAAGGCTAAGAAGGTTAGAAAAGATATTAAGAAAATTATTTTGTCCATGAAACTTCATGGAGAGAACAAAGACAATAAAGGGTACTAAAAAAAGTCAATAAATTTCCAAAACTAGCATGTATGTATCCATAGTAATAGAAAAAGTACAAAAAGGCTACTAAAAGTAGTGGGAGATTGAAGGGTTGAATAGTGAAGAAGAAACTTGAGGGGATAATGGTGTTTGAGGTAAGTTTAGAAAAGATTGTTGAGCCTGATAGAGGTTAGTTAAGTTGAATATTGTCTATATAAAACCCATATAAATAATCCAATGTGTTTCGGTCAAGAAGCTCAAGAAAAAGTGAAGGCTAGTAGGTATGTAATGAATGAGATGTATAGACTCATGATTGACATATGTAGAACCTAAATGAAGAGTGAACCAATGAATAAGTTTATGAAACAAGACCAAGATTAAGAATAATGACAAATTTAGTAAAGAGTTTCTTAGAGAGAGGAGACCATGAAAATTGCATGCATAAGAGTTATTTAAAGGTATCATAGATTGTTATAACAAAGTATGGAAAATGTCTCTGCATCAATTAGTATGGTGGTCCCACTAAGTATTATGATGCCATTAACTAGAATTATATATCCTAACCCTTATCTTGTCTTGAGACAATAACCATAGCTCATGACTCAAAGACAACTCATCTCATGTGTGTGTATCTCATATATACATGTGACATGATAGAGGCTACACATAACATGACAAAGGCATACTACCTATAGTGTAGCACCATATAGATATAGAGGTTGATGTATCATGCTGATTATTGAGGAACACTTGGAAATATCATGCCTCCATAGTTTAGATAAGAATCAATATAGTGTTGTGTTGCTTTTGACCTAAAATCCCCATAATATCAAGTAAAAATGACATAAAAGGGTGGTTGGATATGTGTAGGTCACCAATGTTACACATGTTACCCTGATCATACCACTTTGACTTGATTTAAACATGAATTTGAGTGATCACACATATATATGCCCAAAATTATATACATTTATTTTGGTCACAAGTGGATATGGTGATGTTGTGTGTAGTTTTGCATGAGGGACTTAATCACATTGGTAACCTGAACACACAAAACCAAAACTTATACTACCTCATTCACACCACTTTGGCCTAAAATTGAAGTGAATTAGGGTGATCATGCATAAATATGTCCAAGTTTTTCCTTATTTTCCTAGTTCAAAAGTGGATATAGTGTTGTTGTGTCACTTTTAGCTTATAAGAAACCTAATCAAAAGTAAAATTGGCATAAATGGGTGGTTGGGTGTGTGAATGTCACCAATGAAGCCTAAGTTTCTCCAATTACACCACATTGGCCTATATTCAAAGTAGATTTGGGTGATCATATAAAAATGTGTTCAAAATTATCCACATTTTCCGTAGGCACATAGATATGGTGTTGTTATGTTACTTTTAGCTTATAATAGACCTAATTTTAAGTAAAATCAACATAAATAATTGGTCGGGTGCATGCCGATTACTAATGGGACTTACATTTTCCCAGTCACACCAATCTAGCCTTAATTTGAAATGAATTGAGTTGATTATACATGAATGTGTCCTAAATTATCTGTATTTTCTATCATCATAAGTGATATGGTGTTTTTGTGTTTATTTTAGACTATAAACCCTAAAATTACAAGTAAAAATGACATAAAGTGGTGGTTTGATGTGTGTGGGTCATCAATGTGACCTATGTTTCCCTATTGACACAACTTTGGCTTGAATTTAAAGTGAATTAGGGTGATTACACATAAATATGGCAGAGATGTTTTCTATTTTCATGATCGTAAGTGGATATGGTGTTGTTTTTCCACTTTTGGCAAAAATGGAGCTAATCTCAATTAAAATTAACATAAATTGGTTGTTGGATGTGAAAGGGTCACAATACGACTTAATTTTCCACAATAACACATTTTTTATTTTAATCTAAAGAGAAATGGGATGGTTGTGCATAAATGTACCTAAAATTATTTGCATTTACCTTGGTCATAAGCTAATATGGTGTTTTTGTATCACTTTTGGCCTAGAATGGACTTATTTATAAGTAAAATTGACATGGAGTGGTTGAGTATGTATAAGTCACCAACAACGAATCCTATGTTTCTCCATGCACACCACTTTTGCATGAATTCAAATTCAATTGGGGTGACTATGCCTAAATGTGGCCCAAATTATCTATATTTACCTTAGCTACAAATGATAATAGTTTTGTTCATTTTTTTTCCCATAAGGGACCTAATCATAAGTAAAATCAACATGAGTGGTTGGATGTGTGTTGGTTTGAAAACTTTAATTTTGACAAACTAAAGATTCCTAGAAATGCTAGAAAATAATCTAAAAGGTGTAAAAACCTAAAAAATGACTATTTGTTTACCTAAAATGGACATAAATTGTAAAAGTTATGCATTAAAATTGTTAGGTTCAATACTAAAATCCTAAAAATGCCTAGATATTGACTAAATTGGATTTTGAAAAACTATCTTCCAAATTGTAAGTCGTGTAATAGTGAGACCAATTCTAGAATATGTAGAGTAACCCTAATTTTTTATATTTATTAAAATAAATTAAAAATATAAGGAATATAAATGTAACAATGTAAATGTAAACTTATACTTAACATTATTTTGTATATGAATTTTAACACATACATGCTTTGCTGTGTAATTTAAAAAACATTGCTTTTAGATTGAAAATGGCTTGGATTCCCGAGCCTAAGATTTGGACCTGAAAACACACAGTTGAATATGAGTTTTTGATTAAAAATAACAAAATACAACTTCCATTGTCATAAACACTATGAGTTACAATAATACATTTCATAATATTATAACTACAATGTCGAACACACTCTCCTCTTTCCAAATATATGATTTTTTAATTTTTGGACTATTTTAATGTTTCCATCTATGTTGTTTTCTAACTATCTTTTTAGGCCATTATATGCCACAACTATACATGTATATATATTTACATATTTTTTATTGTTGATCCAAATGCAAAAAAAATTATATGGTCATAAATTAGGCTTAATTCTATACACATTAAAATACTATTTTTCATATTTTTTAGGTAGTTAGGGGGACCACACAACCGACTATATATATTTTTATCAGTTTTTAAGATCTATTTACTTGTAAAATTAATTAAAAAAATATTCATTATTTTTTTAAAAAAAAAGGGTCACAAACTAGATGATCTTATCTAAATTTCTATCACAAGGTATAAAAAAAAATACTAAACGATGTTAAAAAATGAACTGTTGAACAAATAACTATCTACTTTATTTTTTTAAACAAAAATATTTCCTCTTAAAATTTTAGATATTTGACCTACTTATACTTATCTAATTTTTTTAAAAATTGTGTTTTATAAGCTAGACTTGAAATGCTACAATACATGTTCTTATATCAACTTTAAATTTTGAGTATAGCCATCTTAAATAATCTACAAAAGTTGAGATTTCTCATTTTTTAGAAAAAAAAAATCCATGGGAGGCCCTTTTTGTCCTCCAAATTTGTGCACTTATTAATTTATAAAATATAATAATTAATATGTATATGAGGCCTTATCATCATATTTCTCCTCATTTTTTAAAGTGTAGTTATTGAACAATCTCCAGTTACTTTTGTGTTATGATAGGCATTGCCATTTTTTTAAATTATTTTGATGAGCCATTGTGTATGCTCCATCGATAACTTATTGTTTGACGATTGGAAAAATCATAAAATTAAGTTTTAAAATAGGAGCATATTATTTGATGATAACATAAATTCAAATACTTACGTCTTGAGCATCATCCAATATTTACATATTTTCATTCATATATAACTTCACTTTTAGAGTTACAAACACTTGATGAATGTATTCATTCTGTGTAGATGAGAGTGAAGATCATCTTCATAGTGTTTTGATGTCCAATTTTGTTCCCATATGTATTCTCCTTTGTTTTCTCTCATAATTCTGATTAGATTAGGTTCTATCTATTTTATTACACATCATGCTTAGGATGTTTTTTGGTTAACAATATTATGTTTGATTATCATGTTTCTTACTTTTGGTATAGAGTAGATATGTATTGGAACTCTTAGTCACCTAATTTATTTTACTATATGAAATCGCATTGATATGATATTCAAGTTCATGATTATACAATTCATTGCTCCTATTGAGATCACAATATTATGATACATAGTTTACATGATGTTTCTTATTGAGATATGATGTTGTATGTGATGAATTTTCATAGCACACTAATTATATCATCTTTATTATTATAATTAGGATAAATATATGATTGATTATTTTACTAAAACATTTATTACAATTATTTAGAGACATGTAGAGATTTATTTATTTGATGTATTTGATGGTTTGAATAAATTGTTTAGGTTACAAGTGGCCAAGAAAGTGTAAACAAATGCACCCATAAGATCTTGATGGACAACCAATTATTTATTTGTGTTACCACAATCTAGTTTAGTATATGTATTATAAATAAAACATTATATTATGTGAATGTGGTTAAGTCATGTAAGTGTAGTTTATTTATTATTCATTTGATTTAATAAAAAGTGACAAGTTCATGTAGAGTTTGTACCATGCATAGTGTGATGTGGTATCCTTGTTTCATGTAGATATACCCTTCCCTATACCTAACCCATCACTTTCCATTGAGGTTTAATTGTCATTAAGCTCTTGGAAGGATCAAAGGTGTATGTGGGGTGGGTTAAATGATATAAAAGTATTTTCAAAAGTTGAAACTCACATTTGCACTTGAAGGCCACTTCTAGGGAATAATTATGACAAGGGAGAACCTTCCTAGGTGTTTTTATAGGATATAGGGTAATGGAGGCTAAGGTAGGTTAGATTTATGAAGATTTTTAAAGCTACTCTAAATGTACATAGTCCCAAAAATTAAATTTGAAAAGGGAATTTGAAGTTCATTGAAAATGATATGTTATGCTCGTAAGGAGAGAGATAGAAGAGTTTTAAAAAGAGGAATTTGTAAGTGCATTGATTACATGTGTAAGAGACAATAATAAGTATTGGAAAGGGAGAGCATTGCATGTGTCAACTAGATAATATTTATGTAAAATGATAGACTTTTCTACATATGCAAGGAATTATAGCTTAGTTTGAGGTCAGTTCTTAGCAAAATTTTAGGAGTTTTGGAGAGATCTTAGAAGAAAGGAACTAGGATCTTAGATCGAGTGAAGAGATAAAAATAGATTTAGGTAGGCCATCCTAATATTGAAACCCTATTTTTTTTTTAATGTATATATGTGTTTATATAAGTATCACATATGTGTGAAATGGATTTGGATGTTGTGTGTGTATCTTGTTAAATATTGTTTCTTCTACATTAGAATCAATGGGAAAGATTGTGGGCCTTTATATTTTCATTATCATTGATTTTATTATGTTGGGAGGGAATTTTGAAATGTTATCATTTTTTACCATGTTGTTATGTGAATTTTTTTTTTGATAATGTCTAAGTTGGGTTGATGTGTATGAGATGAGGAATGTGGTCACCCCATTTATTTTTACTTGATACATAAGCTTTTTTTGGTGATAATGAGTCTTGTATGGGAAGGTCATATAACCACTCCACCCATATGATTACATGAAGTTTGGGATATATTTTGGTGTAGATATGATGGTTATTATGTGGTTATGATTGATATGGTTAGAAGTAGTGACATTTTGGAAGAAATAGGTGTGTGTATGTGTATGGAAGTGAAGGAAGAGGAAAATTTCTTGGAGCAATTTTCATTATTGTGGCGACCCCCTTAATCTTTATTAATATTTAGGGGGAGCTATTTGGGTCCTTAAACCACCTTTATTATGACCTTGGTTTGGGTTTTAGGGATATATTTTGGGCTCTCAAAATCCATTACTTTAATTTTAGGGAGAACTCGTTGAGCCCTTAAAACTTTCTTGTTGTGTTGTGGAAACTCATGTGGTTGGTAGCTTATGCATGTGTATTTTACTATGTTAATCTTGTGTGTTTTGGATGCCTCTAAACCTTTCTGGTTATCTAACCACTAAATATTTTTGTGTTATTATTTGTATATGTGTGCATTTGGGATCTAGGGTTAGCTAACATATTCTACATGATTACACCATATTTGGTCAGGTGGTTAACACTCCACTCGTTAGCTTTTACCATTTTAAATGCTTAGAGTAGATATGTTGTAGGTGATTCTTGGAGCAGTGGAGCAACTTGGATTTGTTAGGAAAATGATCCAATTTGTGATATTTTGTGGAATATTGCTTTATGTCTTGTAAATACCTCTTGTGTTATGTCAAAATCTTATCCTCATAGATGAGTTGTGTTGTTTGAAGCCTTTGTATCACACTTTTATCTCTTTTCACTCTTTATCTTATTCATGTTAAATTCATGATAATATGTGATGATGAAATGATCATTGTCTAGATCACTAAGAGGATTTGATGAAAATAAAATCAAAATAAAACTTAGGTGGTTGTAAATTATGAAGGCATTTCCTTATTGTACTTATTATGATATAAACATTACCTTTCACTCTCAATGCTTCCTCTCTCTAAAGTAATGATTTATTACTTTTTTTTACGAATTAAAAAAAGAGAACTTATTTCCTATTAGTTATTTAATTTGTTTTGTTGGAAAAATATATTGATATTGTTATTTTAAAATGGGTTAATAATAAATGTATAAATGATTTAGCTTATTCACTATGTTGTTCTATGCTTTAAAGTTTCAAAAAATAAACAACTACAAATATATTTTGATAAATAAATTTTTGAATATATAATGTATATATATAAAATGAATCGTATATATAAATTTTATTATTATTATTATTATTATTATTATTATTATTATTATTATTACTAATATATATATATGTATTTAAAAAATAAAAAAATTAAAAATATTTAATATGGTAGTCGATCAAATAACTTGGCTGACACCATGTTTATTTAAAATAAAAAAGGGATGGCTGGTTGATACTTGTCTTGAAAACTTGTATACAATGAGGGGATGACAAAAATTATTCTTGATTGTGTTATTATATATGGAATTGGTGGGTATTGAGGAAGTCCAACTGCTAACATAGTGGAAATAATGTAACTATATCACTTCTAATAAGTAATGTTGGGGTTGGCAAGAGTGTGTCTCGACCCCCACCTTGTTGCTTGTAACAATTAAACTTGAAACCAAATTTAATATTATAAGAATAATAATAGAAATATAAAATAATTAATACACACACACACACACACACATATACACACACACAGATATATATATATATATATATATATATATATATATATATATATATATATATATATATATATATATATATATATATATATATATATATATATATATATGACTTTTACATGTAAACCAATGTGCACATATGGGTATTATATATATGTAGACACTAAAATATGATATTATACATTTGAAAATATCAGTTTTAACCTATCCTTACCTTACATGACTTGTGCATACACATATGATTCTTGCACACCTATTGATGATTAAAATTATCACATCAATGAATCAACCCTTTCACTTATCATGAAGGTTAAGATGGAATCATACCAATCTAATAGTATGGATCTAATAGGTCATGAATGATATTATAGATATGAAAGGGTTTTTTTAATTATTTTGAGAAATAATAGGTAAGTCAAATGATGAACAATACTCTATTATAATTTAGAAATCAAATATCACTTAAATCAAATGAAAGGAGTCAGATTGTGATTGTATAAACTAACCTATCTGAAAGAGAAAGTTTACGAAAGTGACAACCGCTTAAAGGAAATATATTTGATACTTTGTATTTATGTTTTATTAATTTATCTATGATATTTCGATATCTCATGTTAATCTCAAAATAAATTCAAAGAAAAGAAACAAAATGAATTAAAAGATAAATAAAATAACTGAAAATAGAAACTAAAAAATGAGAAAGAAATAATGATTAACATTATTAATTAAATAAAAATCTATCTAACTAATAAATAAACTATTCTAAAATACAAACACACTATCAATAAATAACTTCCAAACAAGAAATAAACAATGTAAAGTACTTTAATCTCAATCTAAACTGATATTAAAATCTAAGTTTAAACTAGAAGATTAATCTAAGAACTTACATAAAATAAAAGAGTAATCTAAACATACAAGTGAATCTAATTAAAGATAAAGAAATAAAATAAGTAATTGAATCAAAGCACTTAATATAATTAGAAATGATAAAATAAGATTCTAGATTAACATATCTAAAAGAGATAAATGAATGGTAATTTAAACTTAAGACATAATCAAAAGTAAATTAATAAAAAAATACTGAAATGAAATATATATCTAATAATAAATGAATTTAAATTAAACTAATAATAATCTAACACTTAATTATTTAACACTTTAAATAAGATGAAAATCAAATCTAATTCAATACAAACTAATTATATCTAAAGAAATAACAAGATGAAGCGAAAAATCTGAACTTGGATGAAAAGAAAAGAGAAGCTAATCTAAACAAAGACTAATAAGAAAATAAAATCAGATTGTGAGTCTTATAAAAGAGTTGTTTTAGCAAAAAATATAATAAGATTTTATAGAGAAACTATCTTCAGTATAAAATATCTTTGAAATGACAACTATTATAGTTTAAGAAGATCAATAAAGTGTCACACATGGTGATGCAATTATTATTATTCAGGTTAATTACTTTGGATCTACACATATGACTACATATCTAAAATCATCATAAGATATTAGACTTAATAGACTTTAGATAATAAATTTATAAACTAAACAAGAAACCTAAATATATTTGCATTTATTAACCATATTACTTAACCATTCAAAGATGTATTATTATTTTTATCAATATCAAGGTTTACGGGACCCCTTATTGATGACATAAAAACTTAGCAAACAAAATAAGCCTGGATTAATGACAAAACCATCAAGGCATCTGACCAATAAACACAAAATTAAAAAAAAAATACCAATAAGTATTTACAAATACTTCAACTTTACATCTATTAATAGAATTTACAAATAAAAAATACTACATATTACTAAGTCTCACCCTTATCCACTTTCTTATGAGAGCAAAGTATCCTGGTAGGAGAACTTGGAATGAGACTTCCTTTCTTCTTACCTCTAATCACTGTCTATTCTTTTTGATTACTCAATAAATCTAAATCTAAACTTGGAGAGATGTATATATCCTCCATTGAGCCTCTACAAGGTTAAATTTTGCTAACTAAATCCACAAGACTATTTTCAACTGACCCAACAACCTCACAAAATTGAGGTGAAGATGCCTTATAAACTAAACCTACTTTTGATTCCTCCTTTTTGAGGACTATTGAAACATCATCTGAAGGTTGAACAAAATCACTATCTGAAGACACTGTAATAATCTCTTCACCTACCTCCTTCCACCACAAAGAATCCACTTTGCACTTAGTTTTTTGACAAGAAGCATAAATATGATCAATTTTAAAGTATTTTCAACACCTAAAAGGAAGGCCCTCATAACATAGAATTTGATACCAACATCTGCCTTTCAATTTTAGCTCGATTATATCAGGTAGGTCATGTGAAATGTCCAAGCTAATAAGAACTCTGGCAAAAGTCATCTAGGAGAAATTTAGGGAAGAAGCATCAATTTATAGTAAATTTCCCAAGGATCCCTTTATAACTGTCAGCCTAAAATACAAAAAAAATTAGAGAGGAAGGTATGCCAACTGCACCTAAATGGGTATGAGAAAAAAATTTTCACTTAAAGGATTAAAATTTGGAAACTAGGATTTCATAAGAAGATGATGATCACATCTTCATAGTTTGGCTTGTATAATCTTGTTGTAATCAACTAGATTATCAAAGACCACATTAAAAAAGCCTCTAGCACAAGGGTAAATTTACAAAAAACCCTCTAAATTAGGATACCAATAATCTTAAATATTCTGATGAAGAATAGGAAGAGTAGGTCAAAACCTATCAAATATACACAATAGACTCCTTCATACATACCAATCCTCACTTTCAATCACCTCTTCCAGAGATTCCTTCTCAAAATTAACCATTGGATGAGATTTTGAAGCATTCAAAACCCTAGGTTTCTTAGTTGAAGAAGCTAATGGAATAGAAGAAGCCCTAGCCACACTTTCATCCCTATTAACAAGGAAGGATGGCTACCATCAACTCATCCCTAAAGCCCTTGTGCTTACATTCTTCTCCCTTGAGCCTATCGACTTGTTAATTTCAACATCAATACTAATCAATGTTGTCATAATAAGATTCTCCTCTGTGAACACATTCCTCCTTAGCATGCATACCAATGAAGGTATGCCTTCTTCTCTATATGAACAAATCTAAAATTTAACCTTTGAGTTGAATGCCCTAGTTGTTGTAGGTCATGATTTCTTCATCACTGGAAAAAGATTAATTTGGTACTAGACCCTTATTCCTGGTGTCTTATCCCCCATTTGAAGATGTATTATTGTTCTATTTATAAAAAATGTATTATCTGTAAGATGTTGCACATAAAAAAAATGATGAATAAATTTAAAGTAACTCAGAGTTTTCAAAATACCTATGTAATGTTTCTCTCTTTGTGATGTAACTTTGATCTCCTTTTAAATAATCTCTTCAAGAGATGGTTAAGAAAGTAAGTTATAATTAAATTTAGTTATCTATTTGTTACTTTAATTGACTCTAATAAAGTTAATTAGTTAATCTTATAAATTTACTTTAAGTTTAAGACTTTGATAAAGTCTTAGGATCAAAATTAAATAATAATAAACCAAATATAATTCTAAATAGGTGGGGGTCATTTAGTCATTACAATCATTAAAAATAAACATTTAAATATGCCAAACAACATAATAAATATAGTAATTTAAATAAAATTAAATACTATAGATGTTAATTACATATGTATTTAACCATATAATTCAATAAAATATATAATCAAAATAAACTAAACTACATAAAGGACCAACTTGTTGTCATGCATCTAAAATATAAAATATCCACATAGTCAAAAATATCAAAGTATCACCAACAATAAATTAAAGTATCAAGTTTTAAGCAAAAAATAACTTAATAATTTAAGCAACAATCCACTCATCATCAATATCTAAAAGTTATTCAATCAAAAGGTGACCTTTATCTATTACATATTCAATTTATTCCATTATAGCTGTAGGGAACTTAACTAATTTTGTGTCCAACTCACTATCCTCATCATCTATCTCTAGATTTATATTTTTAACCATCCTTGTATTCAAAGGTGAATCTAAAGCTGAAGGACCAATTGCATGATTTTTACCACTTAAAAAAGTAGGCCTATCTTGTTCATGTGAATAATGTGGAAATTAATCAAGGCTTAATTTAGAACACCCTACAATTCTATTTATTAGTTTGGGTGAGGGATCTTTGGTATTCAATGGCACAAGATAACGCAATTGTAAATTTTTAATGACTTGGAGCTCATTTTCAAGAGTGGGTGTTTTATTCTTAGGAAATTATGGGGCTTAGACTATACGATAATTTTCATATACTGAGAAAACTTACTTGGAGTTCCTCATCCGCGAGGAGGATCTCTTTAAGGAGGACTTATAAAACATCCATTTCCACATGCATAATTAGGATTAGATGGTAGTTAATTCAAAACATTTTAAAAATTAGGGTCAACAACATCATAATGAATAGACATAAGGGTACCATAGTTAAAAGGTATAGTAAATATTCTACATGGAAAAATTGACCCCTCTAAACATGCCTCTGTGGAGGAGTATCTTCTTTTAACATCATTATTATGAGTCCATCCATACAATTTTATACTAAAATATAAGACATTTAATCAAAATCAAAATTTTGTTTGTGCTTCAAATTTTGAGTCATCAATGTATAATGAATTCATGAAAATATAACAATCTTTCAAATAGATTTTCAACACTCAAAACAAAGAAATGAAAAGAAGTTCTTGTAAACTGTTTTATCAAAAATTCCAAAAGAAGTGACTATAAATTTGAATAAGCTTTCATTCTTCAAAATTTCATTACAAAACTGATATTGATACAAACAACTTATCCCTTTAAATTTGAAACAAAAAATTAAAATATATGAATCCAAATACATGTAACCCCATTCTCAATGAATTTCATATATTTTGTTAGACCAAGCTCTTGTTTCAAAATAACAACACAAAGATGAATAAAATATTATAACATTTATGTTATTAAATAATTTTATAATCACCAAAAATATGTAAAGAGTCACTATAATTTCACAAAAATTCTCCCAAAAATGATTAACAAACCTAGAAAAGCCTTTTCTCAAATGTCAAAAAAGAACACTCCTAGAATTTTAATCTCTTCAACTATTTCCCTTTCACATCCAGTCACAAATAGATTTAAAACAACTTATCAACCCAAGATAAATTTGCATCAAAAAACTAGAAACTAGATAAAAAACACAAATTGTCTTTCTATTCAAACACAAAATTCACCATTTCAAAACTAAAAAATATTCCCACTTCTTTGTATATAAAATATACAAATCATTTAATGGGAATAGAGGAAATAAAATTTGCATGCAAAACTCCAAACATCAACGCATAAGTTTTTCTTGTGTATACCACAAAACTATCATCTTATGCATATTTTGAGATGAATAAATAATATCAAATAAAACCCTTAAATCATAAACCATTATGATAACTGAATATGAACATTTTGTCTATATATTTTCAAAAATCTTCATCTAATCACAACTCAGAATATGAAATAATTTGAATGAAGATTTTGAAAACTTGAACTCAAATTTTGTTAATCAAAATGCATACAAGGTATCACAATCTCTTCTCATAATGCCATACAAGTAATATATAAAAATAAAGATATTTTTAACTTTCAATCAAACTGTCAGCCCAAAACTACAAATTTTCTATGAAACAATAACCATGATAGTTTTAGCATACCTCACTTTGCAATTAAACTAGATCCAAAAAATTTATATCTAAACTTAATCTCCTTCTTTTTGCCTATAGATCTTCATTTCCACTTGAAAGCTTTGCCAAATAACTAAAAAATGTAAAGAACCACTCTTTTGTATGAGATGGTGAGAATTAACAACCAATATATATGTGCTCAATTTTTATTTGTCATTAATTGTGCCACTGACTAGTTTAGTGGTTCTACCTAGTTAAACATATCATTACCAATTTATTACTCACTAAACTCCCTTCCAAATATCCTACCAATACATCGAAAACTAATGCAAGTACCTCAATATTTAATGCAATGTAATCTCCAAGATTCTAATGGATCCCAAATAAATCTTGCACAAAAATCCACATCATAAAGCATTAAATTCACATTACTTGAAACTTCCATGGTGGTACCACCATTATACCTAAGTTGAGTTTAATCTTGATTTCAAACCATAATCTCATTATAGTCTAAATGAATCATCAAACATCATAAACCATAAAATTAATTACCTTATCAATTTATGTCATGATAACAATATCAACTTGTAACTTAAGCCCTTCAATTCTTTATTTAGGTCTTAAGAATTCATATGAAAACCTAGGCAATATTAAAGTTTAGTGTATGCGTTTAAGTATTCAATCAAGCACGTAACACTTATAATTATTGAATTTAAAAATAATAATCTATTCCATATATGGAATTAATATAATATCAAGATAATATAACAACATTATCAATCATGTCTAGTAACCCTTCATGGGTTTGAAGACTAAACCAATAAACTCAAATGCAAACTCTGCATAAGAGATTTTTGAATATGTATCTTTACACCTTTCACTAATCATGGACTATTTCAGATAATCTGGACTTATTTCCCTAAATTGGATGGGAGATAATCTTTTAAAATGAATAGTTTTTGGGTTATGTGCAAGTTTCACGTGGAAAGTATGTTAATAATTTGGATCTATTCCCCATTTATTATATTAAAATAATTTAAAATTATAATTTTTTAATAATGTAGGCATATTATTGATATATTTTTTTCAGTTGGACTATAGATACGTCTAAATTATCTCAAATAATCCCTAATCCATTTATTCATGTAAAATAGACAAGGTAATACTATTTATTCATACGTGTCAATCAAAATAGATATAACTTCATCAATTATAATTGAAAGTAGATAAATGAAATATCACTACCACCACTATTTAGACCAAATACCAATCTAAATATATAAATATTATTGAAAGATCTTATGATTTTAAAACCACTTGTTAATATTCAAGTAATAATTTCATTAATTGGGATAGTTATTAATGATTATTTAACATAAGAATGCTTATTTAAAATAAAAGCAAATGATTTAGACCCCCATAAGTAGTTTTATGTTTCGTGACACTAAGTATTCAGTATGACAAAAAGTCTAAATAAATTTAAATTTTTAGAAATAGAGAGGGGTGTTAAAAATAAGCTTAACGCTAACAACCTTGCTATCCAGTTTAAGGAAATTGGGTTGCAATACAAATTTGCCTATTTACAATGTAAGTCATTTAAGAGTGTGATTTAGGTTCAATCATTTCTCAAGTAGCTAATCATGAACCTATTTAATAATGATAATTTTTTAAGGGATGAAGTGTTTGGCTAACGTGGTATGAAGAATGAGATAAATCTAGAAAGAAAATTCAGGTTGGATAAACAATCACATGTAATAGCCTTAAACATAATTTTGGAAATTAGTAATGCTTTCAACACATTTATAACCCAGTTCATGTTTATTTATAAAATAAAAAATATGAGATTTTTCATGTAAAATATTTTAGCATAATTAAAAAACTTACAGTGATATGACAATTTCCATTATACTCTTCCCTCATAATAATGAATGCTTCAATCAATGCGATCAATGTTGATCTAACCAAAAATGAATAGAAAACAAACAAACAACTAAAAAGAAAATTAAAAAACAAAAATTAAATAAAAAAAAATAAAAAAAGAAATGAAATGAAAAGGAGCCAATGATGAAATAACTTTAAATGATGTCCATTGAGAAAATAGCATAGCGAAATTCCATAAAGATCTTGTAAATGAAATGTGTTCTTCCCAAGAATAGTAGTAATTCTATAAAGACCAAGTCAAAGAGAATCAAACTTATGATGCTTACCTGGGTCCTCGTGTGCTTTATCCCAATAAAGAATAAGATCACTCACTTTAAAAATTTTACTATATATTTTTTTGTTAAATAAATTCTTTAATTTTTATTTAGCCCTTTCTAATTTTTTGCAAAGTAGTAGCTTTAGTTTCATCTAAGGATATCAAATCATTAAGTATTTATTCAATCAAATTAATATCACCTAATAAATCTTATAAAATAGTTGTCATGACTCAACCTGGTAGCGTTTTATAGGCATTTGATTATATCAAGTTTAACATGTTTTGCTAGCATTAGATTGATGGTTGATGGTGCTGGACCTATTTCATTACAACAATATGAGATGTTCGGGTGGATGTTGTGATTAGGGATATTGTGGCCAATGTTTACATTGGATTATTTTATCTTGATATACATATACTACTTACATTTGGATTTATTTTATCCTGATACATTTATGACTACTTGATCACTATTACTGTCACATGTATAACTAACTTCTACTTTACTTTGTCTAACTAGACAATAGTGATGGATTTTGATACTTTGATGTATTGACTATAAGTTGATGGATATGTTATGTTAATTTATTAAACTTGATGATATATGGATCAGTTAATGTAATTAATGTTTTATTACAATTTGGTATTTATTTATTTAATATTGATCAAGTACTATTGATGTATAATTGGTGGTTATAGGTACCCAATGTGAGCTAGGATGGATGTTGATGTCAGTACCTAGGATGATGAAGTGGTTCTTAAGCAGTCATATGGGTTCTGATAGGTATATGTATTTCTAATTTGGTCTCATGCCATTAGACAAGTATGTCATCTTCATTGTGTAGTCATTTTTTATTTTCATGCTTTAATCATGCTACTATTTAGTTATCATGTATTGATAAGAGCCTCATACTCACACTCATATAATAATAATCTAGATTGCATATATTATACCAAAATTCTGATTACACATAAACACCAATTCCTTTTATGGAAGGAACAACTTTGTATTGTAGGCCTCTTCAAGGGAGCAACCTCCTATTAAAGTAATCTCTATTACAAGTACCTTCTTCTTAGATGCATACAACATTATATGCCCCTTTATTTAAAATATTTATCATCTAACCCACTCCTCATTCTAATGCATGTGGTATTTATTCACTATTCTATTATTATACTATTATACCCTTATCTAGGTACATTCATGTATTGACATGTTTTTGGTTGGTTTTATTTTGCCACTTGAACTCCCCATTCTCTCTCTCTCTCTCTCTCTCTCTCTCTCTCTCTCTCTCTCTCTCTCTCTCTCTCTCTCTCTCTCTCTCTCTCTCTCTCTCTCTCTCTCTCTCTCTCTCTCTCTCTCTCTCTCTCTCTCTCTCTCTCTCTCTCTCATGAACTCATCACCACCTTGGCATTGTCGAGCTAACTATTTTATATGGTAACTTAGACATCCTAGGTAGACTTGCCTAAATATCCCCATGACTCCACTTAGAATTTTGAGTTGACCCCTTTATATTTATTTAGATCGGTCAAACCACATGATATTTAAAATATTATGTTTTATTATTATTAGATTTCTTAACCTGGTCATTTATGACCATTTAATTAATTTTGGTTGGTATTGGGTACCTGGGAAGAGATGGTACGAACCATTGGTCATTTGAATTATTATATTTTATTATTTTATTTGGATTTTCAAATCCAAAACTTTGAGGACCATGGCATTATGGTTGTTATATTTTGGTGCTTGGAGGGAGAGGGTCAATGACTAGAGAGAAGTTTTATCTCTCTCCTAGGCATTCAGTGCCAAAAATGAATGGGTATGGGAGGCATGCTTGGCATGGGGGAGAAGAGAAGGATGCAAGATAAAAACTATTAAAAAAGGAGAAAAGATAGAGCAGAAGGATTTTTATTATTTATTTATTATTATTATTTTGGCATCTCCTTGGGACTACATTGTCTAGAGGGTAGGGGGCTAATCCTTGGCCCATTATTTAAAAAAAGGAAGTTGTAGTTGTCAGAAAAAAAATGAGGGGAATGGTGCTAGTTTGGGGAGAAAAGACACACATGGGAGTAATTGAAGGGAAGGGACTATGCTTCCCTTTAGAGGGAAGACCAAAAATGTTGGCCAGAGTTTTGTTTCTACTCATAATTATATTCTATAGTTTGTTGGTTCGGATCTCTTTTTTACTCTGTGAAGAGTGGTATAAAGAGGAAAGATGGTGGGTGAGAGAAAGGGGATGGTTAGCATATGAGAGACATAGAGGGAAGGTTGGGTAGAACATCATTCTTATTGCCTACAGATTTTGGGATGGCATTTTATTTTCTTTGTTTGAATCTCTTATTATTGTGGAAGAGGGGAGTGAGCTATGTGATCTTTGGATGATTTTATGGGAAAAATAATTTAAAACATAGGAACCATTGTATTGCCTTCATTTATCTGCAATCAATGTTAGAATATGCCCTGTATTTCTCCAATTAGGAAAGAAATAGTAAATGTATAAAAGAGATTACATTTTATTTTGGCATGCAAGATCAAATATTGGATGGAACCTTACTTTTGCCTCAAATTTTATACTATGGTTTATTAGTTTAGATCCCCTTTTCACTACTAGGTAAAGGATCAAGGATGTGGGTGCCAAGAAACCCTATGGCCTGGTCTTCTCTTGTAACTAGTTATGTTCTTTCCACCTGAAATTATCTAAATAAGTGAATTAAACATTGCATTGCATGTGCTGGATTATATTTGGGACTGTATAAATACTTTTGGGAATAAATATCCCTCTTAATTACATTAGAAATTTGACATATAAACCACTGCATTTTATTGTCTGTGGATAAATTTGATTTTATTGGCCAATCAAATCACTGTACCTTGTTTCTCCTATATAGAATAATTATTTGGGATTTCTCCTTGTAATGAGGGTTTATGTGAAGTGATTTCAGAAGTATTTGCTTCTAATCCTATGAACCATCATATTATTAAATTCAACTAGAAAATTCCTGAGTGACGAAGTTATTATCATTTGTTTTTGACTGCTCTACCTTGATGAATAAAAACAACCCTGGGGTGTTTTCCTTTTTCTAAGTGTATGAATATTGCATAAACTACTATGCCTAGGCTAAAGTATAAATAAATTTGGGTCATAGTACCTTCTATTTAGAAAACACAAACCTAGTTATTTGATTTTGGTGAATAGAATAAATTAGTAGATTGTTCTTCCTTTACCATGTATTAAACTAGAATTCTTATCCTACTACTCACACTAGAAAATGTGACATGGAGATTTGATTGCATATGGGTGTTTAAATATAATAATATGGGCATTTTATTGTTTGAATTTGAATGGGTTTTAATTATAACAAGTTATACCTTCTTGGTTATTGGTTGCATTTAATATAGGAATGGGTTATATATATTTAAACGATATGTTTTTTCCTCTTATGGTAAAATTATATTTTCATTGGAAGATTCCCCTATGTGATTTATAAACTCATCATAGCTACATATGGGTTTTAGGGGTGAAGCTCTAGATGATTGGCTTAACCTGTAGCGTAGATTAAGTTTTAATTAATCACTCTTTGATAATTAGTTGTTTTTATTAAATCGATAAACTCAATTTTTGACTCAGGGATCATATGAGGTCATGAGACCTCATGATGATCCCATGAATCCAATATATGGATTCTCAAAATTTTAATCAATTTATAGACTTTGGATGATTGATTGAATTATTAGTTACCATTGTGGAAAATATGGTGTATGATTGGAAGTCATGTTGAATGTGTTGATTGGTCTTATGTGTTTGACTATTGGAAATGAATGATTATTTTTGGAATGTGGTATTGTGATAAGTATACCTTGTTTGGATTATAATTTTAGTCCTTATCATATTAAATTATTGTTTGAATTATGTTAATTTTGAATAATAGTATAGGCTTAAATAACTAAGTTATAGTTGTGGGATTATGAGCATGGGATATGGATTGGTAGTTGGGATGTTTGAGGTGGACCATATGCTTGGAGGTTTTCCAAGTTTGGAATTACCAAATGTTATGGACATGGATTTGGTTTACAAATCCATAGCTATGACATGCAAAGAGTTTGCAGTGGATTATCCCCACTTCTAATTTATAATGATTATGTACTTGGTTATTTATATTTCATTTTGGGATGGTATATTTGGTTAGTCACTTGTTTTACCTTTTATTATTGTGTTGAGTCATCCAATGGATTAGGAACCTTGACTTACTCATAATCCCTTCCTAACCCTAGTTGCTAGAGCCACCATCTCGTTGATGGCTCAAGTGGTAAGGGCTATTGATGTTTGGGCTCATAGGGTTGGTAACAAGGGTTTGTTTCATATTAGTTTGTGTTCCTTATTCTTCTTGGACACTCATTATGATGACCTATCAACTAATGATAACCATTGCTATATATTGTATTGTTGGATGTTCTTCTGAACATTATTTATAGTAATGTATTAAGTTGATTTATATTATACTTTTGGATGCCTCACTTGTAAATAGTCATATTAGTTGTTTTATGCAAATGAATTACTTAATAGACATGCTAATAAATTACCTAAATTTTAATATGTGCAAGATTACTTTATGTTGTTTATCCTGTTGACATTATGGGTATGTTAGCAAATAATTTGACTTGGAGTCAAAATTGTAAATTTTTTCCATTAATTATAAAGTTGTATTGTCTCATTTATGATGAAGGTTTTATTTTAGATATTAATGTTGTGGAAGTTAATTTTAAATCTTGTGTTTTTGGTTACTTAATCCAATATTTATCTATGAATGCTATACCTTGATACTGCATAATAATGGTAGTGACAATTCAACAAATGGTTGTATGATCTTAATATATACATTGTGAAATAAGGAAATTAGAAACATCCAAGATAACTATTATTCAAATTCTTGATATTATTGTGCTTATTATAAAATTTTTATTGTTATGACATGATTGGGGTCATGATATTATAATTAGGTCTATTCTTTGGATGATGAGTTTTGATTACTAATTTAGCTCTAGTCTTTAATAACATTACTTAAGAAATTCATTTAGTAATTTGATTAATATATTTTGGCTTGATAAAATCTAAATTATACCTATTATATGCCTAATAGTGGTCATCATTATTTATATTTATTGACGAGGAAAGATTTGTATGCATTTTTGCCGTCACATTGGTAACTATGTTGTAGGTAATATCTATATACACATAATATTTTCAACTTTTATCAAATATTGATGATTTAAATCTTGCAAGAACCTATCGAGACTCAATCTCTCTAAGTGCATGCCCTAAGAGGTGTACTAAGAAAGGGGTGGGTAGACATTTGGTGATTTGTAGTATTGTTGTCCCTTATTGCCAAATTATTATGAATATAACTAGCTCCTAAAACCATTCTCTAATCTATTATTCCTCCCTTGCACACTACTCCAATATTTTTCCTCTTTCCATCCTCATTTTCTTGCCTTAATTCCCTTTCAGATAGTCAACTATACTAGGTCAACTGGGTCGACCTTGTATAGTCTAGGGGTATTTTTCACTTTTTGGGTTTGTTCGCCTTTCGACTGACCTAGCTTAGACCTAGTGAATTATCCTTGAAAACATATAGGGTCGACCATGGCTAACCCTATACAACTAATGTTTCTGAAAGGATTTAGGGAAAGATCCTCATCTATATACAAGATAATTTTCATCATTATAAGAATATGAAATAAAGAGTTATTATTCACTTGTGCTTCTTCATAATATGCTCTTCCACCATTCTACTTGAGGAGTCTTAGCTTAATTTATCTACTTGGAGAATATATTCTTGTCTACAAGTCTTAGATTCTTTGGCCTTTCTTAGTTATCCTTACAAACCATAATAACCTCTTGTAAATCCCCTTTGTCCAAGGGAGAAATTGAGTTTTGATGGGTTCACATTTAGGTAAGTATATTCTAACTTTGTTCTCCTCTTTTTAGTAGATAAAAGTGGCATAAGTATTGGCTCAAATAATATTGTTCTTCATATTGCATGTATTAAGTTTTTACTCATACTTATCTTAATTAATATTTTCTTATACATGTTTTGATTACTTTACTAACCCCTTTATTGTGTCATAATATTTGGTGAGCACTGTATTAGATTTATTTTCTTGTTTATTATATATAAGTGAAAGATCAAACCTTAGGACTATTTTAGGGTTGTTACATGATTATGTTAGACTGTAGGCTTTGGAACCCTACCTCACATGGTGTATTTTGATAAGTGATCCACTAATCAGGTCTAGCAGATCCCCATATTGGTCATGATCCCACTTAAAAAATGTATTCCCAATTAGAAGTGTAGGAATGCTCTATCATTTTTGAGCCAAGATTGATTTATAGACTTGATTCATTTCTAATTGCATACATTCTGGTGAACATGAAACTAATCCTTGCAAGAGTTTTTTACCTTATTTCATTTCTTTCATTCTTTCATCATTTTTTTATCATATGTTTTCCATAATTTTATTTCTTCTCAAATTACCTATAAAAGTTATCTTATTTCAATTCATAATGTATTATAGGCTTTATAATTTTCCCTATTTGCCGTATTAGGTTGACTTAGTCAACCCTTTACATTTTTTTAGTCTCTATTCATTGTACTGAATTGACGTAGTTAACCTTGTACTATTTACAGGCCATGTTCACTCTTTTGCCAACCTTTTTTCACTATATTGGGTTGACATAGTCAACCTTGTATAGTTTTTAGACCTTGTTTTCTCTACTAAGTTGACCCAGTCAACCCTATACTATGTTTTTCCTTCCCTATTTACTGATCTAGTTCTCTATTGATATTTATTAGCATTTTATTCATTTATCTCAAGTATCATGTCCCCTATCATAATATTCTTGAATAACTTGAATCCATTTAGACACTATATGGGGTTATCTTTGATTCTTATCTTTTCCTATCATTTCTTCCTCTTTTTAGCTTGTGGGGCATCTTACGATACCCATCCACACATTAATATAGCCTTTGGAATATCTTGCGATGCCCACCCACCTATCATTTTAGACTCTAGTGTATATTTTAATGCCCATCCATACATCCAATTACCCTTTGGGGCATTTTGTGATGCCCACTCTTATTTTCCATTACATACTACCAAACTAATTCAACTCTAATAAACCTTCTAAGACACATAGGCTTGTATCTCACATGCTCATCACTAATATAGCCATTAATGTAGGATCCTTGTCCTTCATTTCATTCTTTCTATATACATCTATCTAACACTTTTTGAAGGTTACTCACATGGGTATCTCCTTCTACAACAAGTTCCTTCCTTTTGGTTTCTTGATGTACCATAGTCTTCTTTATCTTCTTCCATTTTCTCTTATTTTTCACACTCCTTGGGTTTCTCTTTTGTGAGTTGCTTCATAAGATCACAGATAAAACTTGACATTCCTCACAAAACCACCATATTTTACTTATTTTCATCATACTTTTTTTTGATTGCCAATGTTGTTTTGGCATACCTTGGGTTTTCATTTTATGAATTGCTTTGTAAGACTGCATATAAGACTTGACATCTTTTAAAAAACTACCATCTCTTTGATTTATATTTTCTTTATTTTATGAAGTTGTAGTGTAAGACTATGGATAGGACCCAAACCTCCTCATAAAATTACCACCTTTTCATGTTCTTGATCTTTATTCTCAACTTTATCTTTTGCTTCTTTTTCTAGATGAAATCTGCACAACAATTTATGTTAGCATGTTTTCCTCTATTTCCCTCATTCTTATGACAAGGAATCACCCTTTACTATCATTGTATCCATTTTTACCCTTTGTCACATTTTTTGTGATTTGAAGTAATTTAAGTTGTTTCATGTGTCATTCCTCTTGATTTCCCCTTTCTTTCACTCCTCATTGGATAAAACAAGGTCAAAATCAAGATAACACTTTTATTTCACCTAGATTTACAAGACTCTTATACCCCATACTCTTTTAAGTTATCTCTCTTAGAAACCAAGTCCCAAGTATTTAAATTAATGTCATATTTAGCACCCATTTTTGGTTTTCCAAATCCATATGGAGGAGGAATCTTAAAAATCTATCAAGAAAGTTAAAAGCCAAATCATTTGAAACAAAAATCAATGATATCTAAAATAAAATATACAAATCTCAAAATTCAAATTTACACCAAAAGACATGATTAAAAGCACATATCCTATCTCTAATCGAAGCTCAAACTCCATAGTCAGCATCACATAGAGTCGAGGTCCTTTGGGGTGTAGTAGGCTAGTAGATTGGAATAGAGGATTTAAAAAAACTCTATGGTGCTACCTAATTTCTCATGCAATTACCCAATATTTGTAGTAGACTGATAACTCTATAAGGGGTTCTAAATAATGGGGAACACATCATGGGAAGGTAGGTCTATTATAATTTTCATGCATATAGCCTTCATGGGATGATTTATATACTTCATTTTTGGACCTAAGACTTGTGTGGCTAAGAAAAGTTCTTCATAGTCCTTAAGGTCAAAAGTCCTCTTGTTTTGATAAATCTAATTTAAATGTCTTGACTTTGATAAAGAGTTCCTCTACCTTAATTTTTCCTTCATTATCCCCTCCACCCATTTCATTTTCCCCCTTGATAGGAAAATTGTGATTCTAAATTTGTTTTCCCTTCTTCATTTATTCCTTTTACTCCATCTCTTAAAAACATGCTAGCACTACTTTGTTTCAATTTTATCTATCCTTAGAGCGAAACATGTTTCATTAACTATGGATTACTTCTTTCATTTTCACCATAAAATTACATTTCTATACTTAATTTGCTTTCTTTTTACCATTTGTCATTATTTTACTTTCCTATTGTTATGGACTCCTGAGTTCATACCCTTTTTCCATTGTTGAGTGAGGTTGGCTTATTACTACTCACTCATCAATGTTGTTTTACCATTTTGTTTAATATTTTACCATTGATTTGTTTTATTATCACATTGTTTGATGTGTATCCTTGGTTTGAATTGGTGAGTTTGCCCTTCTTACTTAAGGATAGCTTGTTTGAGTTTTTGGGTCTTTAGTAGCCTTGGATTTTTGATTATATGATTTAATCTTGTTTTTTACTTGGTAATTTGGTATAACATAACACTTGTCACCCAAGCTTGCCAAATTTCCCAAGTATATCTGTCATCATAACACCAACTATCTTGGATTTTCTTGCATTTGTTTGTTTTTGCTCTTTAGTTTTGTATTCTTGGGTTTGTTAAAATCAATCTTTGCACCCTCCACAATAAAAACTAACAACATAATAGAAAACCATCATGTGATAAAGGTAAGTCAAGGTATGCATTCCATTTTATTTTTAGATATTTACTTTTCAATCATTTACTTTCAGTTATTTTTGCTTTAAAATACTATAATTTTTTTTTAGCATCAACATTATGTGTTACTATGTTCTTTATCGAAGCACCATCCCCTGTTACACCTTAGTGAAACATTATGAAATTCAAGTGGGGCATATTTATACACATAATATTTTCAAATTTTATCAAATAATGATGCTTTACATCTTGAAGGAACCCATCGAGACTCAATCTCTCTAAGTGCATGACCTAAGGGGTGCATCAGGAAAGGGGTGGGTAGACTTTTGGTGCTTCACAAGATTATTGTCCTTTATTGCCATATTATTACCAATATAACTAGCTCCTAAAACCATTCCCTAAGATATTACTCCTCACTTTCACACTCCTACAATATTTTTACTCTTTCTATCCTCCTTTTCTTGCCTTAATTCCCTTTTAGACAGTTGGCTATACTAGGTTAATTGGGTCAAATCTATACAATCTAGGGGTATTTTTCACTTTTTGGGTTTGTTAAAATTTTGATTGACCTACCTTAGATTTAGTGAATTATCCTTGAAAACATATAGGGTTGACCATGGCCAACCCTATACAACTAACATATTTGAAAGGATTTAGGTCAAGATCCACCTATATATATATATATATATATATATATAAGATCATTTCCATTATTATAAGAATATGCAATCAAGATTTATTATTCACTCGTGCTTCTTCACAATCTACTCTTCTACCATTCTACTTGAGGAGTCTTATCTTAGGATTTATTCTTAGAGAATCTAGTCTTGTAGATAAGTCTTGGATGTTTTAGCTTTTCTTAGTTATCCTTACAAACCACAACAACCTCTTGCGAATCCCCTTTGGCTAAGGGAGAGATTGAGTCTTGATGGATTCACATTCAAGTAAGTATATTGTAACGTTGTTATCCTCTTTTTAGTAGATAAAAGTAGCATAAGTGTTGGCTCAAATAATATTACTCTTCATATTCCAGGTATTAAGGTTTTAATCATACTTAGATTAATTAAGATTCTCTTATACATGTTTTTATTACTTTACTAACCCCTTTATTATGCCACAAGCTTTGGTGAGCACTATATTAGATTTACTTTCTTGTTTATTAGACATAAGTGAAATATCAAACCTTAGGACTTTTTTAGGGTTGTTACATGATTGTGTTAGACTATAGGCTTTAGAACCCTATCTCACATGGTGTATTATGACAAGTGAACCCATAATCAGGTCTATCAGATCCCCATATTGGTCATGCTCCCACTTAACATATGTATTTCCAATTAGAAGTATAGGTATGCTCTATCTTCTCTGAGCCAGGATTGATTTATAGACATGATGCATTTTTGATTGCATATAATATTTGATTCTAACTTCTTACCATTGGAACTTCCATCTTTGTAGTGGTTGTTGAAAATTATTTAAATTATGAGTTTGATGATCATATGATATGCTTAGTTACTACTTAGTGGTTTTATAATTGTTAAACACTTCATCCATTTGAGGGATGCTAATACCTGGTTACCATTATGTCTTTACCAATAACATTAGAGACAATGTTAAGCTTATTGTGGGTTGTTTCTAATCATTATGTATGCAACCCATATATGTAGTGTTACATGAATCAATAACAATAAAATAGTGAAATTCATAAAGTGATGGGTTCTTTGGTTTAATTTCTAAGATATAGGACCCTAATGAAGTTAGATTTAATTGCAAGTAATTATTTAACTTGTTGGTATTGGTTTTTATCACTTCCATAAGAAGGCTTATTGTATAAAATCGATCTTAGCCTTGTATACACTCTTCATATGAGAAACTTGCAGGGAACAATATTTCCATAATGAGTTATTAGTTAAATTTTATCTTGTAAGAGGCTATAAATTGTGTTATGGTTCATCTTATGGTCAAACTATTACTACAACTATATAGGGTTATGTGATCATTCTTGTGGACTAATAAGTGTAAGCTTTGAGCTATTCAATGCATTAAAAAGGATATGTTGTGTCTTGTGTTAATAATGTATGTAATAGCTTGGAGATTTCATGATGGCATGTTAAACATGAGTTGGATTATTGTGACTCTTTACTCTCTTTTAATCATTGAAGGTTTAGTAGCTAGTCTATAAGTTAGATGATCATGCATGGGCTATGTTTTAGAGATTATCTTGACTTGATTTTCTATTAACTAAATGTTGGCATCCTTGGTTGCACCCTAACTAAGAAGGGGATTATTTAGGTCCTCTTTTTCAAACCTAGTCCAACATGGGAATGACCCTAGACTATGGGTTACCTAATATTAGGTCATACCTCTAGAGAAGGCCATATTCCTTTTGGGTCTATCACCTATACTAAATCTAAACTAGCTTTTTGCTAGGAAAAGGGGAAAGAGATTAACAATAATATGTGAAAGCATATAAAAAAGAGGTGATGCACCAAATGTTTAGATCCTTATACTTGCACAAGACACACTATAGGATGCATTCAAGACTACTAAACATCACATCATTCACTTTTTGATTAGATTACACATAAGTATTTCATATAAAGGCATGGATTAGCTATTGACTTGGCATGGGAGGACAATTTTCCACTTCCAAACTGACCAAAAAAAAATATACACACTTAAAATGACCTGTGAGAGCTGCCAAAACACTAAAATAAGGCGAGAAAGATTAGACAAAGGCAAGGAAAACATATATTCACTTAACCACATCAATGAACTCATAAGACACACTTTAACTCAGCTTGAAAATGGAGGAATTTAGTCTTTTATTACATCAAATAGGAGTTACAGTACAAATCTTGGCAGAGTCTAGTCATGCCAATGAGGGGGATCCTTTTCAAGGCTTAAAAGACTTTATTTATAGTAGAATGGGATGACAGATATGGGGATCATGAATAGAAGGATGGAGAAGGGAGCATAATGACCAAAATTTCCAATCATTCCAGTGTTGATGCCATTAAAAAAGATCATAATGCCTAATATTAATTCTAAAAGGTAGCCATAAAAATCATATCAATCTCTTTCAATCTATTTATATCCTACATTGATGATCCTTATAGCTAGAATAACAGGATTAAGTCATTTGAAAGTTGAATTTTAGCATCAAAGTAGTTATAATAACTGGATCAATCTATTATGATCTTATTCTATTATCGATTACTCCTTACTGGCTCATTTTGGTGTGTAAAAAGGGTCAAAATAAACTTAAGGACCACCTTTCCAATGGTTTATCCATGCTACTAGTTTTGGTGATGAACCCTTTAAAACTAATGTGTCTACCTCTGTGGCCTCCCTTTAAAGTATTTGCTCTGGTTTGACCTTGACTATATTTGGATTTGACTTTTGATATTGGCCCTTGATCTTGATATGGGTTTCTAAGAATGTGCCACATGGTAGTTTTTCATTCATTCTTAAGATAATATTGACCCTTTGACCCTAAGCACACCATCTATATGTTTTTATACAGCTTAAACATGTTTAGTTGATTTGTCTAGAAATTACTATAGTCTTGACACTTGGAACCTTCTCATTAACTTTTAAAATTCAATGTCTTATTGACTTTTTACTCATCATTAATCTGCTTTGGTATGATTAAATGTGCACCATTAATCTAGTTGGGCCCATTGGCCTTATCAGTCACCATTCATTATTAGATCTCTATATGAGCACTTGATATCTTGCCACTTATCAGTCACATGTTAATCTTAGGTCCATTAAACTTTTGAATTAATTCTCACCATTGATATTTGATGCATGATCAAACATACACCATTAGCTCTTCAGGACCCACTGACTCCTTAGATCACTGCTCACCATTAGAACTTGAATTGAGCTCCCATGATCTTGAATCTTGTTAGTTGCATGTTCATCCTTGAAACATTTGAATTCAAATGGCTATTTACCATAGCTTTAACTTAATTTCCTCATGCATGTCTCACTCTATAAGTCTAACTCTAAAGGCTTATATATTTAGATTGTAAGCTCATCAAAATATAAAATTTGTAGAGAATGTTTAAGGCATGAAGAAATTCATGTCTGTGTGATTCTTTGGATTTGAGAGGCTTCTTGAGTATATTTATAAAATTCACAAGCAAATTGGTCTGTTCATTTCTCTATGATGTGTGATGATGGTTTGGCTCTTTTAGATTACCAAATTCACACTTTAAGCCTACTTAAATTGTTTAAAAATATTTAAAATGGCAAGTGATCTTATCCTTAAGTTTATCTTTGACACCATTGGATCACTCTTCAATTAAGACCCTTCTCAACTTCTTATTATGGATTAAGTAAATTTTGGTATGTATGCCAAATTTGGCCAACATCTTTGATGACTCAATTGGGAAACATGCTTGCTATGCTTGATAACTCAAACCATTAAAATGACTCTTAGATTCATCAATAATGATGAACTTGATCTATGACTACAAGAAACCTTTTAACTTACAAAGATAATTAATTCCACCAAAACAACGAAGGAAACAAAAAAAATAGATAAGCTAATGAAATAAAGCAAAAGAAAACAAACTAATGTGATAGGACAACACTTGGAGGAAAGCCAAAATAAACTATGTATAGGGAACTAAAGCTTCAATAATAATGTTTCAAGTGTATCTCATTAACTAGGATATGAATCTCTTCACCATCTATCCTTGCAAGTTAGAAGGAATTATGGGATTTACAACTAGAGAATGTGTATAGACCACTCTAAAGAGAATCAAACTGCCTTCCTGGCTTAGCTCTATCCTCATCCCATTTGAGGACCTAATCTATTTATTTAAATGTTTGTGAAGAAGATATTTTGTCAAAGGATCTCTTCACATTTACTTGATGGCTTTCCATACCCAACATGGAAGAATGTCTTGTTTCTTCTATCTCTATAAGCTTAGCATATCTGATCTCCATAGGTTCATTCTGCAATAACTCAAGTTGGTGAATCAGTTCTAGTGCAATAAATTCAAGAGAAATAGGCATTCTTGCTTCCTTACCATATACTAGCTTGTAGGGAGATTTAGCTATTGATTTTTTATAGGTGATCCTATCAACTTGAAGAGATGAATTCAATTTAAGATGCCATGATCTTTGATTATCTTCAACTATTCTTCTTATGATCTTCAACAAGTTCTTATTAGTGGACTCAGAAAGACCATTTTCTTAGGGATAGTAGTTTGATGAAGTACTGAGATAAATCCCATGTTGAATAGCCCATAAACTGATCCTAGTCCCCACAATGGCTATAACATTATCAAAAATAATAGTTGAAGGGATTCGAAACCTAGTAAGTAGACCTTCATAGAAATCTATAACATTGATCTCATTTGCTTCTATTAATACCACTAATTCTATCCATCTAGTGAAGTAATCCATGATAGTTAGTATCCATTTATGACATTATCTTGAAGGGGAGTTAATGAGACCAATAAAATTTAATCCCCATTGGATAAAGGGTTTATCCACTGTAATTGGTTAGAGAGGCAAGGCTACAAGTTTCACCTTTCCTACAAACATAACACATTGTCTGCATTTCCTAACACATGCATGATAATAAAAAAAAAGCTTGGCTAATAATACCCACTTCTCATGATATTATGGGCTGTGGTCCTTGTTGAATAATTCCATCCACCATGTCCATCATGGAACTCTTCAAGCAGCCTTTCCTTTTGATGTTGTTCAATGCATCTTAACAACATTCCATTGATATCTTTCTTAAACAAAACACTACCAACAAGAAGAAATGGAATGGATTGCAATTTGAAACATCTTATTTTTTGAAGGAGTTAGGTGAGAGGGATAAAGACCATCTTGGAGATATCTTACCAAATCATGATACTAGCTATAAGGTGAGGTATCTATAACTTCTTCATTAGTTGACACCATAACCACCTCATTAGCTTTTTGTAAGTCTCAAGCTATATAATCATAAATTATTTTGTCTCTAATTAGATTTATTACTTTGATCTCCACATCATACTCCATTACCTTTGTTATCTAACCAACTCTTTTCTCACTTATGTATTTGTTCAAGAGAAACTCCTTAAAACTTGGATGTGCAACCATTAGGTGTATCTTATTTTTAGACAACAAGTATCTAAATTTATTAAGAGACCTTATGAATCAAAGTACATGTTTTTCAACAAAAGAGTACCTTGTTTCATATTCTTCCAAGCCTTGACTAAGAAGTCTATTGTCTACTTTAAGGCCTCATGGTTATGTTGCATAAGAATGCTTGAAATGGTGTCAATGTTAGCATAGGTGTACATAATGAAGTCTTTTGAGAAATTTGGGTTCATGAGTGTAGGAGAACTAGCCATGGCTTTATTAATTTCCTTAAAACTCCTTACTCCTTCATTGGACCAACTGAAGCTTTGATTCTTCTTTAGAATGGCTATAAGTGGCTTAGCTAAAGTGGACAAATCTAAGATGTATCTTCTAATAAAATTGATCTCCCCTAAGAAGCTTTGCAAAGATATTTTGTGCTTGGACAAGGAAAGTGAAAGAATTGAAACTATTCTTTTAGGATCTATGCTTAAACCATGCTTTGAAACCATATGTCCAAGAAGCTTACCTTCATGAACTGAGAAGACACACTTTTTGGGATTTAGGGATACCCTATATTGTCTACATATTTCAAACACTTGCTCAAGGTGAACCATGTGCTCACTTGAATTCTTTGAAAAAATTTTTATATCATCCAAATGAACCAATATAGACTTGTTAAGAAGGCCATGGAATGCCATATTTATGGATCTATGAAAAATTTCTCTAGAATTGGATAGATTAAAGGGTATCTTTTTATATGCAAATGTCCCCCACTTTGTGGTGTAGGCTATATTGAATTGGTATTCTTCCTTGACCTAAATATGGTTGTAACAAATATAGCCATCCAACAAGGAAATTTTTTCTAAACCTATAGCCAACTATAAAATCTATTTCATAGATGGCAATGGATAGTGGTCTTTAAAGGAAGCCTTATTCAGGTCATGGAAGTCAACACATAGGCTAATTTCAATATTATTTTTCCATACTAGAATTAGGTTTACCACCCAATTTGAGTGCTTGATTAGAAATATAAAAGATAACTCAATGAGCTTATGAATATTATATCTGATCAAAGGTTTAAGTTTAGGATTAATAGGCCTTTGTCTTTGTTTTATCGGCTTAGTTTCATCTTCTACCTCAATGGTGTGTTGAGCTAGACTTGGGTCAAATCCCTTGAGATCATTATATTACCATTTAAATACATAAGAAAAACTTACACATAACTTAATGAAAGCTTCTTTTTCTGAATAAGTGTTTACCTTACCCAAATTTATGTTCTTATCAGGTGTAGCTTCCACATTGGAATAGTGTTCTTCCTTTGTTGACAAAGATGAATTTTATTTCCTCAACTCATCATCACCACTGAATATGTTCTCAAGTGTGACCAATCCCTTGAGATTTTATTTTATTTTATTTTCATGTTATGATCACCATACTACTGCAAGTACTTTGATTGATTTATTGAAGAAAACTCAACCTCTTATTACAAGAATTTGAAAATCTGATTATCATCTTCAAATGCTTCCCAATTATCATTATTATCTAGGATAGAAGGAATTATAATAACCTTAATGTGTGATTTGACCTTTTCATTTCTTACATCATTTGGCCAATGGTAGCCAACCTGTATGTATGTTTGTTCTCATCTCTTGGTATTGACTAAATGTTGAAGGTCTAAAACTCTTCAAGTAAGTCTCATACCCTATGCTTATATGATTTAAGAAATGGGTTTTTACATACATTAAAACCTCTCACTTGGTGAAATACAAGTTCACCAACACCAAATACTTTTAGGGCATTGACTTTCATCATCCTATCCCATTACAAAACATGAACTACTGCCTCATATTCAGTAGCACTATTTGAACAACCAAAATGAAACTTCAAAGATGAGAAATAAATTTGATTTGATAGAAAATTCAACATAATTTCAGCCTTAATACCATGAATATTCCTTGAGCCATCAAAGTAAAATTTCTAAAGATCATCACTAGACTCATCATCCTTCAATAAGGCTAGAATTGGTGCATCTTTCTCATGCAAGAAATAAACACCAAGTAATTATTCTTAAATTATCTTATAAATATCATATTAATTTGGTATAGAGGCCCAATCATCAAGTAATTTTTTTTGAATCCCATCTAAAGGTGATTCAATTTCCTCTACACTCTTTTCTATCACCTCATCTGAGATGAGGTAATTGGTGTTCATAACACTTGGTATATATGGTTCTAAATGGAACTGTACAATAGGTTTAGAATGTATGGTTACCTTGGTAACATACCTAGTATTGAACATAAAATATGTCAAATAAATTGATATTTATCCTCAAATCTTTAAGGTAAAGTCCCTTGATAGACACATGGCAAAATAGGGAGACAGGTCCACCACAACTACATCCTGCTGAATGGTAACATTGGGACAAGCATGTAGTGTCAAATTTAGACCCTTAATGATGCTTACTATATTTTTTTGTAAACCATATAATTTCAATACCCCTTTAACATTTGGTTCATAGACAAGACTAATCTTGTCTATAATTTGCTTAGGCATGATAGTGCTACTAGCCCCACTATCTACCATGTAGTTATGAACTAAACAGTCACCAACTATCAGAGAGAGGTATAATAGAGGATTTTTACTTGAATTTTACTTAGCTTTGTCCCCATTTTCCATTTTGTGTACCTACTATACTTGATGCTTCATTGGCTAGTCTGAATTAGTTAGGATAACTCCTTGTTTCTCAACTAGTTCTAGAGACACCTTAAGAGCTAAAAGCTCTTAGATGAACATATATTTTTTCATAGAATAGAAAAAGAATCCCACATGATAATTATGAAATTGTATTTCTTCATATGATCCACTATGCTAAATGAAGCTCCACTAACCTTTGGCTACACCTTTTGAATCACTAGTTATTCACAAATTAGAGGTATTTGAGGGACCTTCCCAACCTCTGCATTTTGATTTTTTTATGTTGTAGGGGTAAAAAGTTGTACTCTTGAAAATAAAATTAGGATTAATTGAAGCTTTAGTCACATATTGAGCCTCATTAATGGCTCTTCTTTTAGCTTTAGTTATAGCTACAACTTGACCACCTGAACTACTAGTTTCACCACCATAATTGAATGCAACATAATAATCCATTTGCTAATTTACATTAATGGCATTAGGTTTCCATTGAAATTGTTGAGCCTCTCCTTGGGGTACTAAACTTGTCTCTTGATACTATCCTCCTTGAAGAGAAAACTCTTCTTGTGTCATTTTTGGCATAGTAATGTTTTGTAATACCAAGGCTTGATTTTGAACATTATTGAGGTGGGAAGGCTACCAATTTGAGTCATGCATCAAATTGTTTTGAGGTGGTGTGGGAATAATAAATTTTGATGTGGAAGGTGGATTAGGATTAAGAGATGCATATGGTTTAGCTGAAACTATGGCTCTTTATGATTGGTAGGGTGGTATGTTTTCTCTAAATCTTTGATAGGGAGGCCTTTGACCTCTAAAAGGATAATATGAGGTATAATTATATTGTTGATAAGGACTACCCTGGTATTTTTGTCTCTTGAGTTGTAATGTTTCATTTACAAAAGATTAAAGCAAACCTTTTAGCTCACCAAGTTCATTGGCTTGACTAGAAGGGGCTATAACTTGAGCTTGAAGAGGTTGAATAGGGGATAATGATGGAAACTAAGGAACTTGAGTGGGTGGAATAGATTGAAACAATAGGAATATAGGCATTAAAATCCTTAGAGCAAGCTTACTAACTTGTATCAAACCATTTTTTGATCTAATTATAACCTCATAAATATATGGCAAGGTATTACCACCATGGACTATATCATCACACTAATATCAGAATCAATGGATCTTAAATAATATAGGAAGGAATATTCAAGGGATGGTTTGATCAATGCACGTATTCTAGTCCATGTCTTTTGGAATCTATGTTTTAAATAAAACATGAACTCATGAAGATCTCTCTTTATGTTAGCTAACTATTCAACTAAACATAGGTGATTAGATTTATCCTCAAATTGTCTGAATAAGGCTGCACCTAACTCATCTCAAGTAGAAATGGGATTCAATGGAAGATTTCTATACCACTGCAATGCTTTTTCTTTGAAGGAAGTAACAAGCAATTTTATAGCCACATTATCTTGAATAACATTGTGAACAAAACAAAGTTTGGTAGCATACTAGATGTGCTCAATAGAATTTGTTTGACCTTGTCCTAAGAATAATGGGATACTATTAAGGGAAAACATAAGAATTTCATCAAAATGGGACAAATTCAGTGAACTACCTCTATTGAATGGGATGTACACTTAATTCTTGATAGCCATTTGGATAGTGGGGATTATACTGCTTAAGATAATAGGATAACCAGGAGATGAAGATTACTTTTGAGGATAAGATCTTATCATATTAAATCTTGCTCTCTTATATAAAATATAAGGTAGCTCAATGAATTCAAGGGGAATAATTTCACTAGCTGACCTTGTAATAACCTTTAGCATGAGAAGGCTATCTAGACGGTGATATAAACTCTTAAACTTTAAATATATTTAGATCCTAATAATGATGGATCTCCTTTGCTACTACATATACTTCTTCTTAACTCCAAACTTTAGTTCCTCTAAGAGACCTGGTCCCATTAGGCATGCAAAAACTATTGGCATCCTAGGTTGCACCCTAGCTAAGGGGATTTTTTAGGTTCTCTACTCAAACTTAGTCTAACGTAGGAATGAGCCTAGGTTATGGGTAACCTAATCTTGGGTTAGATATTTAGAATTGGAAAACTTCCTTTTGGGTCTATCAGCTATACTAAATCTAAACTAGCTTATTGTTGGGAAAAGGGGAGAGAGATTAATAATAATATATGAAAGCATATAAAAAGGAGTTGATATACCAAATGTTTTGATCCTTATACTTATACAAGACACACTATAAGATTCATTAAAGACTTATAAACATCACTTCATTCACTCTTTGATCAACTTCCACATAAGTATTTCATAGAAAGGCATCAACTAACTATTGACCTAGCATGGGAGGGAAGTTGTCCACTTCTAAACTGACCAACAGACTATATATGCACTTATAATTGCTTGTGAGATCTATTGAAACACTAAAAAAAGATGAGAAAGCTTAGACAGAGGAAAAGAAAATATATATTCAATTAACCACATTAGTGAACTCATAAAAAACAATTCAACTTAGCTTGCAAATGGATGAATTCAATCTTTTATTGCATAAAATAGGTGTTACAGTATAAATCTTGGTAGAGTCTAGTCATGCCAAAGAGGGGATCCTTTTCAAGGCTTAGAATCCTATATTTATAGTATAATGGGATGAGAGAGATGGGGATCATGCATAGAAGGATGGAGAAAGGAGCATAACGACTAAGATTTCCAATCATTCTAGCATTGATGTCATTAGAAAAGATCATAATACTTAAGATTACTTTTGGAAGGTGACCATAACAACCATATCAATCTCTTTCACTGCATTGATGCTCCTTATGATTAAAATAGTGGGATAAAGTCATTTGAAAGCTGAATTATAATGTAAAAGTAGTTATAATAGATAGATCATTTTTTTTAATCTTTTTTTGACATCGATTAGTCCTTACTAGTTCATTTTGGCATGTAAAAAGGGTCAGAATTAGCTTCAAGACCACCTTGCCAATGACTTATACATGCTGTTGGTTTTAATGATGAACCATTTGAAACTAACATGTCTACTTTCATGACCTCCATTTGAATTATTTTCTCTAGTTCAACCTTGATCATATTTGGGTTTAAATTTTGATATTGGCTCTTGATATTGATATGGGTTTTTAAGAATGTGCCACTTGGTAGCTCTTCATTCATTCTCAAGTTCTTATTGACCATTTGACCTATGTGCAGCCTCAATCTAATTTTGCATGGCTTGAATACACTTTGTTGATTTATCTAGTAGTTCATGTGGTGTTGACACTTGGTAACTTTTCATTAGCTTTCAAGATTCACTGACCCATTGACTTCTCACTCATCATCGATCTAATTTGGTATGATTAATCATGCACCATTAAACTATTTGGGCCCACTAGCCTTGTCAGTCACCACACATCATTAGATATCTATATGGGCACCTGATATCTTGACACTTATCAGCCATGTGTTCATCTTGGGTCCTCTAATATTTTGACTTGATGCTCACCATTAATCTTCGATGTATGATCAAATGCATACCATTAGATCTTTGGGACCCACTTAATTATTAGATCACCACTTGCTATTGAATCTTGACTAGAGATCCCATGATATTGATACTTTTTAGCTCCACATTAATCCTTATAACATTTGAATTCAAATGTCTATTTATCATAACTTTAACTTGACGTCCCTACACACATCTCATTCTATATTTCTAACTTTAAAGACTTATATCTTGAGATAACAAGCTCATCAAGATACAAATTTTGTAGAGAATGTTCAAGGCATGAATTCATTCATGTCCATGTGATCCTTTAGATTTTAGAGGCTTCTCGAGCATATTTATAAAATACACAAACAAAATGGTCTATTTATTACTCAATGATGTACGATGACAGCCTGACTTTTTTAGATTACCAAATTCACACTTTAAGCCTACTTAAAGTGTTTCAAAAGCTTGTAAACAACAAGTGATCTTTTCCTAAATCTTGTCTTCTCTTTTCCACCATTGGACCATTATTTAATTAGGACTTTGCTTAGATTCTTATTCTATATTAGGCAAATTTTTGTATGTAAACCAAATTTGGACAACACTAAACACTAGATGACAAATATTAGAACTCTACATGATATTCATATTGATATAATCATTGGCTGAAAATTATCATTGAGTCCATAACTGATCATATATCATTGATATGGTGGTCCTTATGAATTTGTGATCATTATCTATTATTTGGTGTCTCACATAATAGATATGCTTGGAAGTATTAGGTATCGAATGATGTTTTGATGAATGTGTAATCCTTGTCTTAATATTTTATGTACATAAGCAAGTGATTTAGTTTTGCATCATAAATTGGTGTGGTGAGCCCATGCATGATGCTATTTACACTTTGATAATGCAATTCCAAAGATTTTTTTTGGGGTTATTTCATCTGGTATCATAGATTGTGCTTAAGGTTTTGGAATGAGTTATGATGCATTGCACTGATTTTGGCATGTACTTGAAAAAGGTGATTGTGCGTACCCTTTTAAAGGGTTGTGTTTACATAATACACTTTTGGGTGGAGGCTTGTGTTGCATAGTGTATATTGATATGGATAAAAATTATACACTTAATACAATGTGTCTATTTTAGTGGATGCTTGTTTTGTATTAGCTTGTATGCATATGTCATGTGATGGTTGAATGCCACCTATATGGCTATGTTGTCTTGCTAAGATTGAATTGAAACATTGTATGATAGTGTGCACTCTAAACCATTGATGGATTTATATGCCTTGTATAGACTCATATATGTCTTATGTGCTTGGGAAGGCTATGTTGTGACCTTTATAAAGGCACTTATCCTCTTGGATGAATTAAATAGTACAAATTTATGCAAGCCTAAAGTTGTAGAAATTCTTGTGTGTGTGTGTATGCAAAAATCTATAAATTTATAAAAATGATCTTGTGATGATTACCCATAGCTTTGGTTGGGTCAAACCTTCCCTCATCAATTTACATTGGGACAAATATCACTAGTCAACTATTGAATTAAATGGTCAAGTCAATGGAAGATTGGTGATCACCACTTTGCCTCTAGAATTGAGAAAATGATGTTTAGTATCTATTAATTGATTTGTATTATCAAGTCATTAGTATTTGATTAGAACATTATGACCATGGAAAGACCAATGGTTACGCTCAAACTTGGAGGGATGTATTGGGTGAGAGTGTTTGATTTACTTGGGTAAATCAATGAGGCTTGGGATCTCCACTTTAGAGGGAACATATTGAGCTAAGTTAAGAGCTAGATCTTATTTATGTATTTTGGTCTCCTTTGACTTAGATAGAGAATCATGTGGCTTCATAACTCAAAAGGTATGAAATTAAATAAGTGTGTGGGGATGTTTATTCCCTATTTTACATATTTGAAGTTATTTTAAACATGAATATGCTTACATCTATGATGGATATTCAATCATAAAAAGGTTATTTTCCATGGGGATGTCATGTTGACCATGCATATGTTATGTTTGTGGGGATGTTTATTTCTATTTTAGATGAGTTATGCATCCATGAGGATGCCTATATAAAAACTTGACTATGTTTTTACACTCATGAGATGTCTATTATGATATAGATATGCCTTGCATTCATGAGGATGTTTATTGTAAGTTCAATTGAACTTGTTGATTGTATAAATTTTTAATTTCCATAGTAGTGATATAGAATTCACCCCATGCCTTGTCTAAGTGTACCTTTTCCCAAAAGTAATATTGTAATAAAACAAATATTACTATTTAACCTTTGACTTGTTAGATTAAGTCAACTAGAAGAGTAGTGATATATGCTTGTTATTGGAATTATGAGATAATGCCTTAGTGGGCATTTATAGATTACATGGGAAAGATATCCAATGATATTGAGGTATGATAACTTGGGAAGACCAAGGGTGCGGCTAGAGCCTAGAGGGTCTAGAGGGTGAGTGTGATAGACTTACTTGGGAAAGTTAGAGAGTTTTGGGTATCTCTTATTGTTAGTGGTTAGCATGAGTCATCTATCCATGACATGAGATCATTATTGATAAATTTTTGGAAACTCATGGAGATAAATTTATAGGATTTATTAGAATACAACCTTCTTGGAAGGAAGGTGATCATAAAATGAGACCCCTAGGATAGATTATGTGTTTTATATGATGGATATTTGGTGTGATTTAGATGGAATCTAGACACTAGGTGACCCGATGGGAGTTATGGACCCTTGTGTTTCATGCCATGTGTGTTAATTGTTGTGATGTGAAAGTACCTTGGAAAAATGATTAAAATACCGAAAACATGTATACATGACTTGTCTTCATGTGGTTCTTCCTTGTATATTAAACTACTATGTGTTGTGTAACCATTAGTTTTCATTGATTTTGCTAAATCATGTAAATTTATGTCTTTACTATACTTTGTGCATATAGTTGACCTTGCGAACTTTCACATACTTGTCTTGATATAAAAATTATTATATGAGCATTATATACACATGTATGTATGTTGATAACTATAAAACATGAGAATGATGATTAATCATTGTGTAAGGGAGTCTTCCATTTTAAAAATTAACCATGTGGACCATTCATTGCTCTCTATTTTAAAAATTATTGTATGAGTATTTTGAGGCAGTGTAACCATAAGTTACCCATGTGATGTATTTCTCCTTCTTGAAACCAACTTTTATTGATTGAAATCTACCAAGGTATAATTATGTGCTGTGTGGTGTAATACCACTTCACTACTCTAGTACTTAGTATTGGTGCGAGTGTGAGGTTGAGGGTAGAGAAGCACTACATCTATACATATTTTGATAGGGTATGTGCCATCAAGTGGATTCTTTCATAGGTTGAAAATCCACTTTTCCCCTTTACATGAATAGCCACCTGATTCATTCAGAGTGCACACCACATGTGACATGAGTTTTCCATGGGATCGTAGTGTATAATGGTCACTTTATGGATTTACAATTCCTTTAGCTACCTCTTGGAGGTTGTGGAAAAAAAAACCCTCACAACTTTTTAATTATTACATGCCCTTGTGAAGCACTAACTGGTCCTAAAATCTAGACATTTATGCAAAAATTAGCAAGGTGGTACTTATTGAAATGCGTGCATGTGTTGGCTTGTAGGGGTAACCATGATTTGGTTGAGGTATTGTTTTGTTATATCCATTACATATTTTTTGGGATGAATATTTTTGTTTGTTTAGAAGAATAACTGAAATATATGCTAATTTTATGCTTTGATAGAGTAACACTAAGCCTTGATCAAGCGGTGTTTAAAATCCTAGGTACCAACTTGAATCTTGGATAGAGTGATGAAAGTTGGGCGATGCCCTCAGATGGCATCATGAGTTAATCATATTAATAAAACACCATCTCTATTTCTATAATTTTTTTTTTTTAATAAACATAATTTTAAATTGTGAAATCTCAAAAATCATCTTTATCTTTTGTCTAAATTATTTAGACAAGACTGATTTTTAAAGTAATAAATTAAGTCATGATACCAATCATCCTTAGCCAATAAATAATCCCAATCATTCATTTCATGTTAAATTTTTTTAGATAAATCAACAAGTTTTATGGAATGAAAATAAGGTTTAACATTTAAAGAATCATCAATAGATAAGACCAAAACATTTATACTATAAAAATTATTTTCAACTAAATGTATTACCAAATCATTTCCTTTTATGGTTTTGGATGTTTTGAATTCAAGATCAAACTCTTGAATTCTCAAAATCCATTTTAATAACATTTATTAAATAGTTGGTTATTTCAAAAGATAAGAAAGAACATGTAAATTAGACTTTAAAATAACCTTATTTATCATTAATAAATAATGAAATTTGATCAATACAAAAACTAAAACAAAAACAAAAACAATTTTTTCAATAAGAGGGCACCTTGTTTCTATATTTTTTAAAATGTGACTCATATATACAATATGATTTTTATCACTATTTTCATCACTTTGAGTGATCACCACACCTATGGATTTATCAGTTGCATTCACATAAATAGTTAAGGGTTTAGTTAAATCATGTTTAATAAGTACAAGTGCACTTGCAATGCTATTTTTGACATTATTAAAAGTAGAATCTGTACTTGAATTCCAAACATATTACTAAATTTTCTTTAATAAAATTTATAATGGGTTAGATTTATTAGTAAAATATGATATAAATCTAAGAACAAAATTAATTTTTCCAAAGAAAGATATAAGACCCAATGGTCTTTAGGTAGTGGTAGTTATTTAAGTGCATTGATACATTTAAGAAAAATCAAAATACCATCTTTAGAAATTATATATCCTAATAATTTACCTTCAGTACCACCAAAGATAAATTTCCTAGCATTAAGAGAAATATCATAATTTTTACATCTTATGAAAACTTCACAAAGATGATATAAATGATTTTTTTAATTTTTGGAATGGACTGCAAGATTGTTTAAGTAAACTTGAATGACTATGTAAATTAAATCATCAAAAATTACATTCATAGATTTTTGAAAAATGACACCTACAATCATGAGATCAAAAGGCATCTTGTTAAAAGAAAAAGTCCTTCAAGTAGTAAAAGTTGTCTTATGTCTATCATCTATATTGATAAATATTTTATTATAACTAGAAAATATATGAAGTAAATACATAATTTCATATCCTACAACTTGTAATATTTTTTCAATACTCAAAAGAGAAAAAATATCTTTTATACTAGCCTTGTTTAAATCTCTAAAGTATACACATAGTCTAACATCACCATTATTTTTATGTATGGGTATTAAATTAGCTACCTAATCAAATATTTTTAAAGATAAATGACACCACCATCAATCATCTTATAAAACTCTTTACTGATGGTGTCTTCCAACAAAGGATTTATTCTTCTTATTTTATGACTAATAGGTTTAATACCATATTTTATAAGAATATCACGTCTAATCATTTTGGTATCATAGCCCTTTAGGTCTCTATATGACCAAAAAAAATATAAACAAATTCTTTAAAATTTTTAATGAATCTAACTTTCTCATTGGGCGTACATTGTGTTCTCAAATAAAAAAATTTAAGATCCTTTTCAAATCCAAGGTTAATAGGAGTTATTTATTTAATTATTCTACTAGAAGGTTCTTTAGTCTATGAAATCTTAGATTGATCATTCAGAGTAAATAGATTCAAGATTCACCAAATCAATAGATAATTTATTAGTACTTAGCTCTAAGTAATCTCTTTAGTTTAACACATAATCATCATATTCAAAATAATTACCTCTAATAAAAGAATCAATATGTTTGTCACAGTTTAAAACATTCTAATTTTAATTTAAATCAAGATTTTTAGGTCTAAAAATTTCTAAAAATGAGAAGTCAACAATAGACTCACTTTCACTTAGAGTAGGATTAGAATAAAAAATAAGCTTATCAACTTGAATATTAAATTCTCTAAGTATATGAGTGATATTACAGGCTTCAAAATTTTAAAGTAAATCTCAAACCTTTTGAGTGTATCGATGAAGATGAGTTTAATTTATTTTGTAAACTTTCCTAACTTGTTTAACAATCAACTCAAAATCATCAAAAATTTCTAATTATTTAATATTAAGTTTAATTATCTTTTCTAGACCTAAACATAATGATTTAAATTTTGCTATATTATTAGTATTATCAAATGACAATTTATAAACATAGTGAAACATTTTTCTCAAAGGATAAATAAGACAAATTCTAACACTATTACCAATTTATTAGCAAGTTCTATCAAAATATAGAGACCATAAACTATCTATGAATAAGGTCTTTTCTTGTTACTTTTCAGGTTTATCTCAGGTCAATATCGCATAAGTACTGATCCCTGATTCCACATAACCAATAGTAGGAGGTAAGGAATTAATATGATTACTATACCAATCTTCTCTTAATATAAAATTGATCTTATTTCTCATTAGAACCCAAATTATGTCATTTCCAATAAAATTACTAGTTTTTTTTGACTAATTTATTTCAAAAAACATGGTATAATTACTAGGAATATCTTTGAACATGTTCATGCACCTAATTATTTCATCCTGTGCAATTTTAATAACAAGATCATGAAACTTACCACAATTCTAAGTTTTTTATTAATAAAAACCTATTTGTTTCTTGTTATTAGTTTCATAAAAAATGCCTAATTAGTCAACAATAAACTTTGACATTATATTATTTGAAGCACCAATATCTAGAATATAATTATGTATGATTTTATTAGTAATTTTACCTAATACATAAAAAGGTGGTATATAATAAACATGAGGATCATATATCTGAGTGAAAATAATAGATTTAGATTGTTTATTATTTTTTATTTATTATTTAAATCTTAATACATACTCAAAATTTGGGTTTTTAATGGTATCATTGATTTTTTCAAACTATCTTGGTAAACCAACAATATGTAATAATGAAAATCTTATTTTGATAGTAGCTAAATCATCTATAATATTATAAAATCTCACATCTAGATGACATATATGAGTGTTGTTCTTACACTTATAAAGAGGATATTGAGGATTATTAAATCTAGTAGATAAAGGATTATTATGTTGATAACATTATCATATGCAACATTATTCTACGCACTTTTATCTTTATCAAAATTTTTAGAAGAAGAAGATTGATTTTAATTGTGTTATCTTTTTGATTAAAATAATCCTTTTATCTTGTATTGATAGTATAAGTATTTGTAGATTTGAATTTATCTAAATAATCATCAGATCGACACATATTTATATTGTTATTAATATTAATGGAAATACTCTCTTTCCCTTGAATATATCTTTTAAATTTATGCACAACTAAACAAGTGCTAGGATCATGATTCAACTCACAAACATTACAACAATGAACATTTTATTTATTTTTAATTTTTTGAACAAGGGAATATTTAATTGATAAAGATGGTTTATTATCAAGTTAGCTTTTGATGGAAACTAACTCATTACTAAGATTATAGGCAGCTTTTAAAATTTCTAGATTGTCAAAATTTAAACTTGTAGTTCTAACATTAAATTTTTTTTTCATACTCAATATAAAAATTTATAGTTTCATCATAATATGTAATATATTTATCTTCTAAATATATTTTATACTTTAATGGTAAAACATTACAAAAATATAGTAGAGATAATATTTTTGAAGCTCTAACATCATATGGGATATTTTGTCATAGTCTAGTGAATCTATAAATAAATCTATACATGGTTTCTACTAGATCTATAGAGATATTTATTAATTCATTAACTAAATTCAAATTTTTTTTAGGTTTACTAAAAAAAAGTTCTAATCATTCTTCAATATCATTCCAAGTATTAATAATACTAGAGGGAAGACTAATAAAAGCCTGATAAGTTTTTCCCTCTAATGTTTGAGAGAAAAATCTAAGAGACATATTTTCATTACAATACCTAGAGTTAAATAAATTAATCTAAGAAAATCCAAATGATCCTCCCATGATTCACTAGAAATTATAGATAAATTAGGGATATCAAGAAATTTTAATGAAGTTTCCAAGGACAAATACTAATATTAATAGGATTTTTCTGAATCCAAGGATTCATTAAAGGGCAAGTTACTTCATCATCAAGATATGCCACATTACCAGTTACTTCATCTTGATTTCTATAGTTTTTATAGGTGTATAATAAGGTTTCAATATCTTTATTGTATCTGTTAAATTTATGGTGGTTGTTCTTCCATTATAATTTTAGATAAATTCAACTACTTGACTAGATTGGTTTAACTCTAAAGTTATATTAGGGTGAGTAAGAAAAATACTATCCTCAAGATGAAAAGAAGCATAAATAAAATGAATTATAGGTTGAAGATTAATAAGTAAGATCTAATTTCTCTCCTTCTTGATTCATTTATTAGTTTCCTAAATATGGTACTATGTTTCACATGAAAGACTTGATTCTATCTCACTAATTTCCATTTCCTCTAATTCCTCATTTATAACTTTAATTATGCGAGGTAAATCATAAGGTATATTATACCACATAAAATTAATTATATTAAAAGAAATGATAGATTAATCATCAATAATATCAATTAAAGGTTGTATAATTAGAGGAGGATCCACAATGGTCATGGATAAATAATGAAAAATAGAATATAAAAATAAGACTTTTAAAATGATCTCCCTAGTAGAGTCACCAACTTTGTTGATGATGAAAATTATCACACCAAATAATCAACCCTTTTGCCTATATTGAAGGTTAAGATGGAATCATGCCAGTCTAATAATAAGGATATAATAGGTCATGAATGATATTATATATGTGCAAGGGTTTTTTAATTATTTTAGAAAATAATAAGTCAAATGATGAAAAATAATCCATTATAACTTATAAATAAAATATCACTTAAATCAAATGAAAGGAGTTAGATTATGATTATATAATCTAACCTATCTGATAGAGAAAGTCTATGAAAGAGATGACTTCTCAAAAGAAAGATCTCTGATCTTTTGTATTTGTTAGTAAAGTTTCTTGAAGCATCACAAAATGCTAAGTATGAAGATAGATTTGAGATACTTCATGTGTGCAGAACTAAAGAGACAAGAATTTTTATGATAGAAACATAAGAAGTATTAATTATTTTATGTTATTGAGCAAGTTAAGCTCAATTAACATTATATAAACTAAAATAATACATTTAGAATAGTTTATATAGAAAGTAACCAGACATCACACACAAGAACACATGTAAAGAACATAACAATAAATATTATAGGTAACCATAACTAGATAATCTTTGTTGATCTCTTCTAAAATCAAAATCCCTTATTACAAACAAAAGTATATATAGACATTTCTAGTCTATGACTTTTCATCTTCTTCTCATACTTGGTGCCAAAAGTGGAGACTCTTCATAATCTAGCCTATTAAAATTCATGAAGATAACATAAAATAGACTATAAAATGATAAAATTAGTGCATAACACACAAATATATATAAAAATATCTTTCACAACTTTACAATTCACATTCTTCTATCAACATTTTCCTAGACTTAAAATGTTAAATCATCTTGAGACAATGTCATAGGATCTATAAAAATGCATAAGTTATCAAGAACTGAAGAAATGGCTGGAACAATAAGATTCACAATAATCACTCAAGACACCATTTCTAGTTTTCACCTCTCATGCATTACTTAGTTTCCATTTCAAGTTTTTAACTAAGTAGCATACCAACCCACTACCCTTTATGGATTTTCAATAGGTTGGCATAACTAGGTAGCTACCCTTTATGGGTTTTCAACCAACTTGACCCCACTTATCTTACTAAGTCTACCCCAATAAAAAATGCTATAATTTTTTTTTCAAAATTTTTACTCCTACACAATACTTAATTTGATGGTAGTTTCATGGATATAGATGAAGGTTGATTGAAAGAGTCCTTGGATTGTGATTGTGTAGCCTTACACTGTGTGATGATCTATGAAGGCAAATTATAAGTAGGTATATTGATAATATGCAAAAATAAGCTAGTGAATAGAGTTAGATCTATTTTGTATGCATTCTAATCTAGCATCAGTTCTTATATTAGACACAATATGGTGCATAATAGAGTGTGGTAGATGATGATTTAATTGAGGTCTACATCATCATTTATGATCAAGATAGCCTTGGTATTCAAAACCCTTATTTGAATCTCTATACCTAGTTACTCCATCTTGTCTGCATCTCATTGAGCTTGGAGGCTAGTGAAAGAACCGTGTAATAACTAACTCTACCAACTTAGAAGGTTATCATGCACATTATTCTTGGCATTTAATGATTCCTAGAGTGTTCCATATTTCTCCTCCATAGTTGAAGTGTGACTCTCCATGGTTATTTTGATGGTGGTGGCCATTACTAAGTCTATGCTAGAACTAACTAAGGTGTTATCCAACTATTGATTCCAATCTAACAAGATGCATTAAAAATATTGACATTGAAGTGTGACAACATCGAGCATTCCTTGGTATTTTTCCAATAGAGTGATGAGTGTGGTAGCCTTGGCCTTGATATCTTGGCCCAATGTTTTAATTACATGGAGTTTTTAAACTATGCAACAGTCCTTTATTAACTCAGAGATAAGTGTCTTGAGTCTGCACTAGTTGGACATTACTTGGTCTCTGATTGATTGAGTGACCAACTTAGGATAAGTATCCTAGATAAGATTTGTAGCTTTGTGTAGTTGGGCCTTCAACTCAATGTTATTGAGCTTAGATTGATCAACCTCTTACTCCATAGAGTTGGCATTATGTGTAATGGAATCCTAGAATGCTAAAACACCCTCTAAATGCTTCTTTAATGGTAATATGGAAACATCTTATGATGCATCTTATTGAAGTGGGAATGCTACCAATTTTATTATGATGGCTAAAGGATCAGGTTATGACATGGTTGTACATGGAAGTGAGAAGGTGGTGTACTAAGAACCCATAGTTAGAATATCCCATAGCTAGACTCCTCCCAAAGGCAAGGCCAATTTCTACTCACAACTTACATCTATGGGTTTATCTTCTTCATGTAAAAACTGCTCTAACCCAACTAGTTATTATTATTTAGGTACTTATTAATACTATTCTATAACATATTTTGTAGTATTTAATTTATATGTAATTTATTCATCCTATTTTATCTTGGATTTCTTTTCTTTTTTCCTATTTATCTCTTCCTTTGTAGCTTTCTTTTTCTCTTGTTCCTCCTGCTACTGCTTTTGTGCATGCTCTACTTCCTTTTTCTATTATTCAAGTGCAATAACCTTGTTTTGTTCAGCCTTGGCCTACACATGTGCCTCTAAATCAACTTTCACCTTAGCTACATTCACTTTTTGTTCCTATATTTTAGCTTTCTATTTGCACAAGTCTTCATCTTTTTCTTCTTTCTTCTTATTTGTAACTTCATTAGCTTGCTACTATGTGAGAGTGGCATCCTTCATGGATTTCTTTTCCTATGTCTCTACATCTTGGCATTGATTATCTACTTATTCCTTGGCCATGGCCATGAGTGCATCCTCTTTATTATTATATTATTTTCCATATTTTGTTGGTATACCTCCTACACCTGCTTTGTTATGCTGATAACTTCTTATGCCTTTTTAGCTTCCTTGATAGTCTAATGTCATTTAACCTCTATGTCCTGGGCCTTTTACATGGCCTTGAATTCCTCAACTTGATGACATGCTTTCTCAACTTTTTTTTGTTGGGTATACTCCTTTTGGTACTTTTTTTCTTCTTATCAGACTCACCATTCTGATGTGTGAGCTACTTCTTCCCAAAAGCCTTTTGCTCTTCAACTATAGGCTGATCTAGTATCATCTCTTTCACATCAAGGTCTTGTTATATAGTTGGAAAATCACTCTAATGGACCATATATTTGTAGATATATACTTTCTTTCACCCCAAAGTAACCAACCTAATTTTGGCTGGTGATAAAGTCAAGGAAGGATAAGGCTGCACTTATTATACCATGGCTGCCCTACTAAATGTGCATTCTTCTAGGGTAGGAGAAACCCTAGCCTCTTATTGGGTTCTAAATCTATACACTATAGGATATTTTGAAATTTTAGGTAGTGGTGCAAAGACATCGATGATTGTGAAGGTGGTGGAATGTTGTTATCTGAAGAGGTTGACCATTCTCTAAATTTGTTCAACCTCTTTACGTATAGTATTGATAACATTGGATACAGGGCATGGTGGTAGTTCCACCCAAAGAATTAGAGAGACCTTATTACATACTTAAAACATGTACACTACCTTCTATAATATGAGCTCCTTCTCCTCGTCATAAAATTTTCTTTCCATATCTATGACCATCACTTGGTAGACCTCCTGCTCATCCATTTTCATCTAAGGTAGGTCATAGGAGCTTATGATCTAGGGTCCCTTGGGGTCATTCATCCAATTTGTTTTATTCCTTATTTTGTGCTTTAGTGAAGGTTATAGTGGTTGTTCTATGGAGATCTTATGCTTTCTTTTCTACTATTCTAAGGTTGTGGTTTTAGGTTGTTTCTACACTAAAAGAATTATTGTGCTCGGTAGTATGGCTTGGAGAGGTGTCACACACCTAGATACATATGATTTTTATTTGGTGACCTTTAATTATGCCATGTCCATGGTAAAAAAATATGGCAAGGGTCTAAATGGTGAACTAGGTAGCTCATGAATGTGATTGAAAATGCCTTTTGGGAGTATAGTGACAATAACATATTGTCTGAGGTACTGGATGATGTCCAACAACACCCATGGATGTGTATAAATGATTTATAAACACTCTTCCCACAATATTTTAAACTTGACCTCATGATCTAGGGCACTACATTCAAGTGTCCATATCAAATTTAAAAATTTCTACATTGGCTAGTAATCAGTGTCAAGGTGCACCTCTCCTTTAGGGGACTTCCATTGGTTGAAATAAAGTAAAAAGATGATACAAAAGTATTGGAAGGCCTATTGGAAAGTCATGCAACACTTGTTAATATTTGTAAGAAACTCCTATATAAAATACTTAGGCCATTTAAATTGCTCATTGTGATGGATTATGTAATGTATAATATCAACCACTCCTTTGGGGATTTGCTTCATAGACTTGGTGGTCTACCAAAATATCTATGTGATGCACTCAACCATGATGTGCACTAGTTCATCTTGAATATATTAAATTTGGATTCTTTTAGACCCCTAAACATATAAGTCTCTAACCTCCTAAAGGATAGGAGGCATGCTTATCTTGTAGGGAATAAGAGAATCACCCTATGCAAACATACCCAAAGCTATGACCATTACCTTAGTGTTGATGATGATGGTTGTATCAGGGCCAGTGTAAATGTTTACCTCATTACAATGGTATAGTAGGATTTGCATAATCTATCCCAAATAACTGAAGGTGGGTATGCAAATCAAACACTCAATGTTTGTGTTCTATAATCAATGTGGGGCTATAAGAGTAAGTGGTTGCACATCTACTGGACCTGGTTGGAAGAGTTTCTATTTTTATTCTCAAATATAATCAAATGGATTTGGATCAATATATTTGGTATATCAAAACACAATATTGATGCCCATGAATTCTATTTGAACATATATCAAGTTTTTGATGAGTTGTAAATTATCCATGGTATTTGAATACTAAAATGAGAAACTTTTTTATTTTTGCATAGTATAAATTGGCTTGGCTCTAGAACTTTAGCTCATAAAAATAGTTTCAAGAATGAAATGTAGACTTGGTTCTCAACCTTATGCCTTTATAGATTTTGTGCTTGTTGGTTTCCACGTAAATGCCATGTTGAGCTATCCCTTCAATATCAATGTGAATGCTGATGTGGGAAATATTATTTGATCTGACAATAAAGGTAATTAGTTATTGGTGCATACATTAAGATACGTTGTTATATTATTTACTATCCATATTAGAGTATGAATTGATGATGTTGATTGATTTCCAATTTGGTGAAGATTAGATCAATCAAACCTTGGTTGTAGCATTAATTGCTTAGGGATGACAATTATAGAGCTGAGATATTGGTTGATATGACTTGACCATACATTTCCTAGACTTAATTTCTTTCCTTGGATTTTAATAACATAAAAAATGGCACACCTAAAATATTCTATGCATAGGTTTCTCATGCTATACTTCTTATCAAGGTTCCAAAATCTAGTGAAGAGATCATCCAAAAACACATACACATAAAAAAAGAAACACACCAAAAGACATACAAAAATGAGAAATACTAATCTACTCAGTACTACTCAATACCTACTCATTTAGAAGAAAGAGATGAATTAAGACTATTGGCGGTAGGGCTTAAGCCTACAACCTTCACCTACCTTAAAAAAATGGTTCCCTAGAGATATATCAAAACAATGGTTCCTTTTTATGATATTTCATGTATAACATAAAGCCATTTATACTTGATCTATAATTTACTTACAAATGCTTTAAAGTGACAATCATATGACAAAACTGGTTGATCTTTGTGAAATTCCTTATGCCACAAGTTCCTATCATGCCATGCTTTCTAACTTTGATTATAAACTTCTTGCATCCAAAATTATCTACATTCATAATCATCCATCTTATTCAATTTGAGAAGCCTATTTGTGAAAGACTCATGGTCCCCTAGTATCATATCCATTACAATGCATAAACTAGGTACTACGTATTCCATAGGCATTATTAATTCAAGCTCATAGACCATTTGAAATGGATTAAACCCTGTAACCCTCTTATAGTGTGCTTGATAAGCCTAAAGAATCATAGGAAGGTAGTCTTCCCAATCATCCCTCTTGACATCACAAATCTTTGTCAACATCTTGCCCAACACTTTATTAGAAGCTTCAACTTGTCCATTAGCTTGTAGATGGTACTCAGTACTTTTATGATGAGAAATAATGAACTCTTCTATAAGATATTTGATAGTATTATTTAGGAAGTACATCCCTCAATCACTAACAAGATTGATGGGGCATCCAAACCATGTGATATTATTCTCATAAATAAAATTTGCTGCATCCTTCACATCACAACTATGTGTTGTAATATATTCAAATGATTTGGTAAAGTAATCAGTTGTAATGATAATATACTAAACTTTGCTACATTTACTCAGAGGATTGATAGGTCTTACAAAATTTATGCCCCACTATTCAAAAGGTTTTTTGTCTAACAAAGACTATAAGGGAATTTCATCCTTCAAGTGTGGCTAACCCATTTGTTAACACATGTCACAATGTTAGGCTACTCTATGTGCATCTTGAAAAAGGTTCAGCCACCATAACCCACTCTATAATAATTTCCTTGAAGTAGCTTCTCTAGGAAAATGACCTACTACTATTCCTTAATATGCTTCTTATAAGAGCTATAGGTGTTCATGTTTTATAACTACCCTACATAGTACTTCATCCTTCCCCAAATGATACAAGAGCCTATTTATGATAGTATATGGTAAGGCTCAAGTGACAAACTCTTTCTTGGTAGTGTGCAAGGAATAGTCATTCTATAAATTAAATTATTACTTCAAAATTATCATGGATGAAAAAACTCGAAATATATGGCCATCAAGAGAATCTTCCTATAGTTATTTTAGTTCTTCCCCATTTATGATGTGACTAAGATGAATTGGCCTAACATTTTATCTACTTGGCTTGACATTGATGTGAAATTGGAATTCTTAGAAGAGCATTAGCCATCTTGAAATTCATCCTCTGAGCATAGGCTTATTGACTAGGTAGCATAAATATTGATGATCCATGAAAACTTCAAATTGTGTCAGAAGAAGATAATGTTATAATTTACGTATTGTGAACACTATAACTAGTGATTCTTTTTCAGTTGTCATGTAATTATTTTCTACATTAGAATTTTTTTATCTTGCACAATGTATGGGGTCATCTAGTCCACCATCTCCTAGCTGTACAAACACAACACTAAATTTTATAAAAAAAGCATACATTTGCACATTAAAGGGCTTACTCTAATCTATAAAGATGAGAATAAGCACAATGGCCAATCTCTACTTCAGTTCTGTGAAATTTTTTTGACACTCAAAATTCCTAAAAAACTTCATACTTTTGCATAACAAATATTCTAATGGAGATGAAATAGCTTCATATCCCTTAATAAAATTCTGATAGTAACCTATTTGGCTAAGAAAGGATTGTACTTATATGGAGTTAACTGGTGGAGGCATAATAATAATGACTACAATTTTGGCCTAGTTTACCAAAATCTCTTCACTACACACCACATGACCTAGTAGGACACTAAAAGGTGTAAAAAATAAACACTTTTTAAAATTTAGGATAATTCATAAAGCTCAACAACATCATAGAATGAGGCAAAACTTAGACAAGTGTTCTTTAAACAAAGAAAAGATTGCCCAATCATCTAGTAATACTTCAAGAAGTCATGAATGAAATCCTTAAAGGCAATCACCACTTCTCTAGAAAAAATTGTAAGTGCATTCTTAAGGATAAAAGGCATTACCTTATTTCTTTAAACAAAGAGAAGATATCCCAATCATTTAGTAATACTTATAGGAAGTCATGAATGAAATCCTTAAAGGTAGTCACCACTACTCTATAAAAAATTACAGGTGCATTCTTAAGGCCAAAAAGCATTACCTTATATGCAAAAGATCCCCTTTCCATGGAAAAAGTAATTTTAGCTCTATCTTCTTCTATGATGGGTATTTTATGATATCCACTGGACCCATATATGAAGGAATAAACTTTGATACCTAGAACATATTCTAAAACTTCATCTATGAAGGGAATCAGAAATGAATCATTCATACATGTACCTTTCCAAATTTGATAATCAACATATACTCTAATCTCCCCTATTTTCTTAGGCTAGAATAATATTGATCTAACCCAATCTACCTTATCTATAAGATATATTATACCTACTTCTTTCATTCTATCCTATTTAGCTTTCACTTTCAACTTCATAATTGGATTCAACTTATATGGTCTTTTCTTGATGGGTCATGTGCACACGTTGAGTTCAATATGCATTTCACCTATGGAAGGATATAATCCTCTGACTCCTAATTTTTTTATGGAAAACATAGCTTGATAATCCCACAAGAGTTGCATAGCTTCTAAAACTTCAGATTCAAACCAATAGTTGCCTATATGTGCTAATTTAGGAATCTCCTCACTTTTGATGTTTTCCACATGATTTTTAATGGGTTACTGATAAATTTTGCACTTTTCATTAACAATATATTCTTGAAACATTATTTTACCTTCCTATTATGGATTCTATATGGTTTTTATCTTTTCTTCTTCAATGGGTCCTGTGACTAGATCCTTTAATGGTTCTACTAGCTATTCAGGTTCAAATAAATCAGTCAGATCAATATCACCATCAGTATTTGAATACTTAATTTTCTCCTCTTCATACTATATTTAGTGTCATGGTTGAATAAGATATTGTTCTTTGATTCTGGAAGCTTTATATATTTGTAATGCTATATTTAGATCACATGCTACATTATTCTACATATTAGATGTTTTGGTGCTTAAATCCTCTGCATACCCATGGCATAAGAAATGTTTGATTTTAAATAGTGCATTATGAACCATAAGATTCTCATCTTCAAGCACAAAAGTCTATATGAAATCATTCTACACCTACACCTAATGCTTTATCTCCCTCCTATGTTATTGATGCATATACCAATCCAATGGTAAAGGGGTAAGTGTGTAATGAAAGATATGAACCTATTACTTAGGTGCCACACATTCTTCATTACAAATCTAAACACATTTGTGGATATGGATTTAAATACACTCACCTTCTTGAAAGTAATGCTAATTAATTTTGATGACCTATGATAGTATAAATTTATAATCATAAGTTCACACACATCATCCCAATTGTGCTGATCATTTCTATGAATTATCCACCATGTCACTATAACTCCCTTCAAATCATAATTCAAGGCACTGACCTATTGACTAATCATAAGCACATGAACTTATAGGAACATAATGAATTTATTGATATCCTCATTTGCATAGTATGAATGAATTTGTCTTTCTATGGTGAAGACCATTCTAATATGCTGGAGATCATGATCACCACAAGCCCAGTTGAGTAGATGTGTATATGAGTCTCCACTTATAGATGAGGATATTTCCTAAGGCAAGGTGCTTTCTATGGTCAGATCTATATAATCTTTCATATGATCATCTACTTAATAAATAAAATTAACTTTTAAGAAAGTAGTGGATATAAAAAACATGGGTGCATAATATTCTATGATAAACTAAGGTGCTAATGGCCTAGTAACTACTAGTTTGGGCTTCCATTATTCAAATGTCTTCAATTGTTGAGTGAGTAAAGATTGTATCTAAGGTTTTTTATGCTCATAAAATAAATTTCACTCAACTATGAAAAGAGATTTTGGGTTCTCCTTAGATTATACATTCATCCACCTAGTTTCTTATATGACATAAGGATAGTCTAGTTCAACTGGAATAATGTAGGGTTTGTGAACTCTATGTAAGGAATGACTATAATATTATCTCCTTGATGTAACTCTAATTTATTTTGCATAATATTGATAGTCATTTGACCATCATATGCCCATTTCTTGTCAATCAACATAGGGTAATGAGTTATTGTTATCTTCATATCAATGATGTCAAAGTCACCTCACAATCTCAATTTTATAAATTTGATCTTAGTGTACTCTAACTGGATAATGGGTTTAACTCTTCCATAGTCTGCTTAGCTTAGAGTCAACATGCTATGACTAAGAATTGGCCATCCAATCATCTTCCATGTAGACCTAGGGATCATATTGACTGTGCTGCCAAAATCAAAGACAATTTTTCGAATTTCATATTCTAAAACTTCAATGTTAATTCATGCATCTACATCCCATGGCTTCATTATTTTTACATACTAAACAAGTTTTTATGTCTTTTGTTACCCTTGATGTGCGTACTCTAGTAAATTATGTAGCAATTTTGTGATGTTTTAAGAAATGTCTTCATTATGTAGTGTACTTAACAACTTTAGTAAATTTGTCAGCATAGTAACAACTCCATCCTAGTTTATAATGCACATAATTTGATAGTATATTTGGGAATTTATTGATGCAATATATCCTTCATTAGTGGCTTGGTGTTTAATATTCTTCAACATCTGTGTAGCTTCATACATGAGCCCCTTTTTACGATTGGGTCTGAGTATTTATCCTATTTTCTTTTGGATTCCCTAGTCCTGAGGTATTTCAAGAGCAGGAAATCCTCTCTTTGTGTGTTGGTGTCTTTTAATGGCATTGATAAATGCATCCTCCTTAATTTACGTATTTATCATGTTGACACTCTTGATGTCCTTTTACTTTCTTTGATTTTCTAAGACATGATTGTCATTTGTTTCATGCTGCTCATATATCTTGTAGTATGTATAGTAAGACTATCTATTATGCATATTTTTAACACCCCCCTAAATTTTTCAAAATTTTATACTTAATGCCATAGAGATGACCCTATCATAAATCCTAAAATTATGTTAGAAACCCTATTGATTGATAGTATTTGTAGATGCATATTTGATTATGAAATTAGATTGATTGATTGATAGATTTTATTTATGTTTTAAGTGGTTTCGAAGAGCATGGTAGAAAAATGAATAAAATATGCATATGTGATTAATTATTTTTCTCATTAGGCCCAACACACTTTTACAGTTTTAGTTGATGCTTGAATTTCAATTCTTAGTCATTTATTTTAATGATATATAATGATGATTTGATCTTCATGAGGAATTTTGATTCATAATTCAGATAACAAATGGTGATATGGTTTTCCAAAAACATTTCAATTCAATTCTAGTATGAATAATTTAGTTTGTCACTATTTGATATGTTGGTTATTTGGAAGTGGCTCAGTGGTGCTCAATATGGTTTGTTTTGATTGATCTCATGGCATAAGTTATAGAATCATATTTGGCTTATTAATGTCTATATTGTTTTCAAATTTAGGCTAATATTCAAGTTGTAATCATAATTCTAGCTCATTTTTCTCATTCCTAGTACCTTGAAGATGTATAAGTTAGATACAATTTTCAAATTTATTTAATTAAGGAATCAATTTACTAGAACGTGGGTACATGGAACTTTATAAAGTTTAAATTTGCATGCATTTGCCTAAAGGGATCTATTCTATTACTCATGGTATAATATGATTCTTTGATGCTAAAATAAATATGTTTGCATTTCTAAAGTTTGTATAATGAAAATAAGTCATAAGATTAGCTATTACTAAGGACACCTTGGTTATTTAGCTTAGCTAATCAGTATTTTTGAATTCATATTTAAGTGTTATGACCCCCTCGATGGGTGATGAATTAGACTTTAGTGGGTTGGACACCATTTGACAAATTTGACTTTAAGGTTGATGAGTTAGAGATTACATTTAAGTAAGGTTGTGTGCTTAGAGATCATTTAGATATTTGGTGGTAATTGAGCATTTATGACTAACCGATTCCATTGATTAACAAAACTTAGCAAAGTGTTTAGCAAGAAGAATAGTCTGTTGCTAGATTTGTTAGGATCAACAAAGTGGTTTAGCAAAATTGCTAAGTACGATAGAGTTAATATAAGTCAATGGTAGCTTAACACATCATTAAGATAATTACAGTTCTAGGGTAGAAAACAAAAAGTTGGATTTTTTCATTCTATGCATTCATTTTTCAAGCTCTCGATGGAAGCAAAGCCTTGACAAGAAATTTAGTGAGTTGCAGAGCAAGGCATAGAAAATTTGTTTGGAAAGGAATTCAACTTCAAAGCCAGGTATGTTGAGTTATATTGATTGGTTTATAGTAAAAAAGAATTTTGTTGATAAATGAAAATTTTGAAATAAAAAGGACAAGTTGGATGTTTTTCATTTACATGGAAATAAGTTCTAAGTTTTGAATGAAGAAAATGGAAACTGTTTAAGTTTCACTAAGTCTTTCACATTCAGTGGTTGTCATTTGTTAGGGATGTTTTGAGTCTATTAATATATCAGGTTGCATGGTTTAAAAAATGTGTGCATGTAGTAAGTTTTCTTTGAAACTCTAGATCATTGCATGTTGAAGAATTTTTGGTTATATAAGAGTTTAAAGAATCACACACAAAAGGTGTTCTATTTCATTTTTTTAGTCTCAAATGAAATTATTTTATCAGGATTTTGAGAATGGTATAAAAAGGATATATAAATATGTGCCAAGATTTTTGTTGAAAGTTTGAATGTTTTGAAAATGGTTAAGGTTTATATCTCAAATCTATGAATATACATTCATTTATACAAAAAGATGATGATTTTGAGAAAACCCTTGCATGTTTGAATAAATTGTAAGTGATTTAGAATGGAGTTTTAAAAGGATTTTCATGCACTCAAGTTTTGGGTTTAAAGTTTTGAAGATGGTATAAAATGGATAAACAGTCAGTTTATATGGTTGAGGGTTTTGTGCTTTTCGTTGTTTCAGTGTAAAACATGTTTTGAAAGGAAACTTTTGTTATAACAATATTCAATCTTTACATAATAGATTATTTACAATTTTGGGTTTATGAAAGTTTGATTCATTTGCTTAAGTATGAGAAATCATAGCCTATTTATATATATAATGTTGAAGTTCTATCATGCTTAAAATTTGGTTTAGGGTTCATGCATGACATGCATATGGAGAGTTTTCTTGGTTTATAGTTTCTATCCTTTTGATTTCAAATAATGGCAATATTAGAAGGACTTAAATGATTTTCAGTTGTCATCATGCACAAAGGTTTTGATTCCCAGTTTTAGAAATTTATACAGCAGTTAAGCATGCAAATGTTTTTGTTTGAGACTGGTTATAGACTTAGGGTTTTTCTTTGTTGATTTGTGTAAGTGTTTTTCAATATAAATGGAAAACAAATAGAGATTCAGTTTGCCACATTTTGATTATTTTCAAAATCATGAAGTGGCTAGGGTTTGGTGAGATGTTATTTCATAAGTTTGATAGTCTGCATCATTTTGATTAGTTTTCATAAGTTTTATATGATCCTGGTTCATGTTGACGACTGTGGATATAATTAGTGTTTAAAGGGTTAATTACAGTTTATTATTTATGATGCAGTTGGGTATAATAATGATCTTATGGAACTTTGGCTTGATTTCAAATTAGATTGTGTTTAAAAAAATGTGGGAATTGTAATTATTTTGTTGAAATATGAGGGTTGATTAGTTGACTATGATATTTGAAAATAGAAAAAATCTATATATTTATATATGTAGATATTTTAAATGGGTTTTAAGTTTTTGAAACATGAAATCACATTTGAAATTTTATCTCAATATCAAGGTTTTGAATTTTTCTTTAAAAATATATATTGAGATCAAAATTAGCTAAGGATTGATATCAAAAATTTATGTTTCTCTTAAAAATCAATGTGGTTTAAATTTGGACATAGAATAATGGTTCCAGTATAGTGCAAATTTTAGTCTCTTTTTATTTTTGTTTGGAACTTTGTTTCCAAGCTTAGTTTTACTACCATATTTTTAGATTTTTAGTATGTTTGGGTGGGACCAACCAACTAGGATTAATGATGATGGAGGATGGGGGTAGAATTATAATAAAGGTGGGAGTCAGTTAGGTCATAGCAAAAGTTTTGATAGTGTTGGTTTTTGTGCTCAATGTTTTGGGCCTAGGTTTCATAGGGGAAAAAGAATATCCATCTATTCTGATGACCATGATCCAGATTTATGGAATATCTTGAATAATTTTCTTGTTAATCCAATTAATAAAGGCTATAGAGGTCATATGGGTTTTCATGGAAAATGATTTGGAGCCTATACACACTCACAAAGTAGCTCTTCTCATCATCTAGAGTAGGATCCTCATTTCTTACCAATGCATCCCCCTAATTTTAGAGGTGAACCAATTGATGAACCATTGCCTACTAATTAGTTGCCTATTGATTAACCCAATCAAATTGAAGTTGAGATAACCCTTGCTAAGGATTTTAGGAAGATGGCCACTCTTTCAGATACACCTTCCCCATCTAATGCAAACCTTGATGGGAAATGTATAAAATTAAACTTGTCAGGTACCCATAGTGAGCCCCTTTTGAGGTCTAAAAGGTTGTGTTTGGGAGGGTAGGGATATGTCAACAAGAGGAAAACCATGGATATTCTAGATTAGAATGATGAAAATAAATTTGCTATGAAAATGACTAAGCCTAAAGCACTTAAAGAGGTTAGACTAATAAAATTAATCAACCTAGAAGTTGATGATAAGACATCTGACTCAGAAACTAGATTGCTACTTTTTCCTACAACTGAGATGGAGTACAACATTTATCTACATGAGCAAGATAAATAAATAATTGAAGTTTTATTTAATTTAGAAGATTATTGGTTATGCAAGGGATAATTTTTTGTTAGTGTTGAACTTTTTCATGTTGAACTTGATATTTTGGGCTTGACACTTTGATACTTTAGACTTGATAATTTTGGTAAATTTGGGTATATACAATGATTTTTGAGTTTGTGACATAAATATATATGATTAAGTTTAATTAAAATGCATTATGGTTTAAACATAAGTAAAATTTATCAATTTTGATTTATTATTTTATAATTAGTGTGTATCCTACTATATTATTAATTAATATGGGTCTCCACCTGTTAAGGTTTAGTACCCTAGGTCTATTATTTTTAAATACCTTGATCAAATTAAGATTTTTTAAGTCTTAAATAAATTTATTCTTAACTAAATTTAGTTAATTAATTGACTTGGTTAAAAATTAATTAGTTAACATTAACCAATAACTAACTAAAGTTGGTTATAACTTATTTCATAACTAAAGTTGAGGGTATAAGAGGAGATCAAGCATTCATTTGAAGATAGAAGCACAATAGGTATTGAAGACTTAAGTATTTTATAAAGTCCAATATTTATCTCTTATTTCTATGCAACTTCTCTGAGATAATATATCTTTTAAAGATAGACTCAATGGTACTTTATCTGATGGTTGAGTAATCACTTATGCAACATAGGTATATCCAGTTATATTTATCATCTATTACTAATTACTTGAATTTTGCTAAGTTTAATATCTTTTGATGTTTTCTATTTTTATTTCTATGTGCATACTTCAAGTATTCAACTTGAATAATAATGATCATTTCGTTGTTACACAATATTTCATTGATCTATTCGATTACAAAGTTATTTTTCAAGGTTTTGTAGAGAAAGGATGTTGCTTTTCTCATTGAATTTTATCTCTTTCTGCTAAGACAACTCTCATTTTGAGACTCACACATATTTGTAATTAATTAACTCTAATTTTTAATATAAATAGGATCTTCAGATTTCTTCTAAATCTAATTTCTTTTAAGTTATAGTTTAATCTATTATCTTTCCTGTTATAGATTAGTTTATTTTGTTCTTAGTCTTAGATTATTTATATTTATATTTCTTTTTTTATTTGATTGTGATAGACTTATTTAAAAATATTTTAGTTTACTTAGAAAATTTTAAATATTTAGATTTTAATTTGTTTCAATTTTTAGTAATTTTCTTTGATTTTATACTTTATAGCATATTACATAGAAAATTTTATAGTTTATCTAGTTCTAGTTAAATTAGATTTTAAGTTAGTTTTATTTTTGTTTCCTTTTGTTTAAGTTATTTAGTTTTCTTATCAATTTCACATTAAGTTTATTCTAAATTTTTAGTTCTTGTTTATCTTTGTCTAGTTTATTTTCCATCTTGATAAATAGTTTATTAAAGTTTTTTGTTTAGTAGATTGTCCTTTATTTTAATTTCTATTTTTTGTTTTAGTCCTAGTTTTCTCTATCTAGTCTATTAACTACATGTTTGTTTCATTTTAGTTTAATATTTCATATCTATTTCATATGTTTTACTATCATTTCCCTTTTCTTTAGTTTTATTCTTAGTTTACAATCTTATTTATCTTTTGTTAGTTTCTTTAGAATAGTTTTCTAATTTAACTTTATAGTTTTTTTGCATCTTTAGTTAATTTATTTTCTTAGTTTATTATATGTTCTAGGTTTATTTCTCTTCGCTATAGGATTAAATGTTTATTTTGTTATTAGTTGTTTAATTTGATTGCCTTTTACTTGTGTGTTAGTTTCTCTTTCTTAAATTGATCTATCTCTTCTTTATTTGGTTAACTTATAAACCATTGCAAGCAAGAAGTGAAGTTATCAATTGAATATACATATACATTACAAAATCAGATTTTTATTCTTCATGAGACTATCTAACTAATAGGTTTTCTCTATCAGATAAAATAAATTATAGATTCTTATCTCAACTATTTTTTGATTTGATAAATAGATTTCTAATTGTTATAATGGAATAAGTTGTCTTGATAACTTGTTGATTATTTATCAAAATTTATAACAAAAACCCCCTTGCATCTTTAGGATCTTAGATGACCCTTTAGAACACCTATGATTAGACTGGTACAGTTCTAACTTGACCTTCATGAAAGGTGAAAGGGTTGATTTTTTGATGATATAATTTTTATTATCAACAAATTTGGTGACTCTGGTGGAGACTCGTTCAAAAATCTAGATTGTTTAAATTTTGTTTTATTTTTGCTAATGGTTATTGGAGCTAAAGAACCTCATGTTATCCAACCTTTAAAAGCTTTAGAAGATGATCAAGTTGATGTTTCTTTTAATCTAATGCATTATACTTGGTATAATCATTTTGAAAGTCTTCATCAAGTTATTGAAGTTAATTTATCAAGAGGAAGAGATTGCTGAATTTGAAATTGATTGGTATTCAAATCTTACACGTGAGACTGAATGTGACATTTTGAAATTGAATAAGAGAATTCAAGAAGATAGAGAGATTTTTAACTACTAATCCTTGGCCTAGAATTCATTTTCTTTCTGACTTATTTTCATTTGGTGATTTTATTGTACCTATTGAAACCACTTTGAAAAAATTGTAATTAAATCAAGAAAATTAGGTTTAAAATAATCACTCTTTTCAAGTAATATTTGATAAAATTTACAATGGTAGATCTATTATTGAGGAATCTACCAACCAGGAATCAACCAACTAGAGACCAACCAATAAGAAATCAACCAGTAGGAGAATAATTAGTATAAGAATGGAGATTAGAAGATATACTTCATAGATTATAGAATAATAGAGAATTAGAACAGCTCATAGAAGGTGAAGATGAAGCTCAACAAGAGTGTCAAATAGCTATAGCACCTTGGATATCTGCTAATCCAATCAATGTTAGAAACCATCCAAGCAAGCTACCTTCTCTTAAGGGATTAAACATAATTTTTTTGGGTGCTATTGGAGAGTCTTGGGAAGATCACTTAGAGGCCTTTAGATTAGTGTGTGCCACTCTTAAGATAACTAGTGAAAATATTTGTTTAAGAGTTTTTACACAAATATTAGAAGAAAAAGCTTATCAAGCATTTGTTAATCTACATGCAAAAGTCATTAATAGTTGAAGAGATGTAAAATATTGGTTAGTTATAGATTCACTAAGTTACGTCGAAAAATTCTAAGTGATCTGAGACCTTTTAAGTTGTCTAGACTTTATCTTTGCAATGCTTTAACTTTGAAACACAAAATGGCTTTAAAAGATAAAGATATTCCTGAATAAGATGAAACCATAAGATTTTGTATTGATTATGAAAATAAGCTTAAATATGTAGTTTTCAAAGATAGGTCTACTATAGTCTTAAAATTTTAAAATGTAGAAATATTAAAGGAAATACAAAGTTTGGGCAATAAGCTGGTCGTTGTTGAAAGAGAGCTGAATGATAAACCCTCTTCTTCATATAAAGTCATGAAAGATGATGGTATTGCTTATTATCTTAATGTGTGTGAACTTGATCATAATCCTGAAACATGTCAATATGTCATTAAGTTTAAAAAGTATCTTCTTCAAAGAAAAAATGAAATAACTAAATATTTGATTTATAATATAAACACTCTTGATGATCCTTCAAAAAATAAAAAGGTCTATGTTATAAATACTAGGAATAAGGATTATAGTTCTCCCCACAAGAATAAATCAACAAATGATAAACCTCATTTAGATGATAAATATAAATCAGCCCAAAATAATGATAATAATGTTTAAAATATTCCTTTTGTGTTTGGATATAATAATGCTCAATATCAACATTATAAATTGAAGAATTTCAAACAAACATATGCTAAGACTTATAACATAATTGATGATTTATCAACCATCAAAGATGGATTTTATTTACTTCAAGATACTAGTATTCTTGGATAGTTAGATAAGATAAATGAAAAAGTAAAAAATTTAAGAGTTGATGTAACTCTGTAAGAGGAAAATAATTTTGAACATATATTTATGCTCAACATTTTGACCCCCTATTGATTATATATCTCCTTTCTATGTCAAAATTAAAATTGGAAATAAAACAATCCTTAATTGTATTTTAGACATAGGTGCTTCAAAAAATATCATGCCTAAATGCATTGATAATCAATTGGGTATTTGTTATGAAGTAGATAGCAAAAAACTTACTAGTTTTGATGCTAGACAACAAAAAGCTATGGTAAATTTTGTGACATAGTTATTAAAATTGTACAAGATGAATGTATTAGATGTATGACTAATATTTATGTATTTAATATTCATAATAATTATACAATGTTGTTAGGTAGGGATTGGTCAAAAGCCACAAGGGTTTTTATTGAAAAATATATAACTTGGGTTCTGATTAATAATAAGATTGCATTTATCAAGAGGGAAGATTTTTCTAGTATTCTAATTGAATCTCCTTCTTCATCTAACATTTATTATATATAAATTGGTATTATAACTTATGAATTGTTGAATGTAGATGAACTAAAAAATTAGCATGAAGAGATAATTAAAAAATATATATTATGGTATCTTTGCTTTGATAGAGCTTGCTCTCAACATGGTAGTGGTGCTAAAATCTGTCTCATATCTCCTATCTATAAAATTTTTCATTATGCTTTTAAATTATCTTTTGAAAATACTAATAATACAATAGAATTTGAAGAATTATGTTTGGGATAAGAAAAATCCATAGAATTTAATGTTAAAAATTGAGAAGTTTTTAGAGATTTAGAATTAATAGTGAGCAAGTTCAGAAAATCTATAAGACCAATCAGACCTATTTGCATCATTATACATAGAAAGTTTGGTCATTACTTGAAAAATTTGAAGCCTTTAATATTATTCATATTCTTAGAGAATTCAATGTAAGAGTTGATAAACTTGCAGTTTATGTCTCTAATCTTACTTTGTGTGAAGTTGAGCCCACTATTGAGTTTCCTTTAATTGAACTTTTCCATCTTAAGATTCTTGATCTAAATGATAGTTGGTCTGTATTCAGTTGTGATGATCATATAGATTCATTTATTAAAGGAAATTAATTTGATCATGATGATTATGTACTTAATTATAGAGATTATTTACAACTAAGTACTAATAAAACGTCTACTAGTTTAGTAATCCTTTCACCCAATAATCAGCCAAAGATCTCCAAAACTAAAGAGCCATCAATAAAAATCATAGGTGAGACAACTTCCATAAATTTAAGAACTAAATAAGACCCTAAGTATGTTTATTTGAAAATTAAAGTAACTAAAAATGAAAAAGTCAAGTTCATTAAATTGTTTTTATAATTTATTTATATCTTTGCTTGGTCTAACAAGGATCTTAAAGGTTATGATAATATTATTATTAAATATGACATTTTGATCAAAATTGATATCAAACTTCCCAGATATAAAATATGAAGAATCAACCCCTTGTTAGAAGACACCATTAATAAAGAGCTAGATAAAATGATTAATGCTAGTATCATTTTTCTTGTAACATATTCCAAATGGGTGGCTAATATAACACCTGTAAGAAATAAAAATGGTGATATCAAACTTTGTGTAGATTTTAAAGATTTAAATAAAGAAAGTGTGAAATTTAATATTCCTCTACCCCGTATAAATAAGATTTTACAATAGATTGTAGGATCTAAAATGATGTCTTTATTAGATGGATTTTCAAGTTATAATCAGATCTTTGTAAATCCTGATGATAGGCACAAAACTAATTTCACTACTTGTAGAGAGACTTTTGCTTACAATAAAATTCCTTTTGGTTTGATGAATATAGGATCCACTTTTCAAAGAGTTATGCATATTGCTTTCAATGATTTGATAGGCATTTCCATTCAAGTTTATTTAGATGATCTCACTATTCACTCCAAGAAAATAAAGAAGCATTTAGACCATCTTTGTGAAGTATTCACAAGATGTATAAAGTTTGAAATTTCATTAAATCCTAAAAAATCTATTTTTAGTGTGACTACAGGTAAGTTATTAGGACACATAATATCTAAAAAAAGTATTTATATTGACCCTGAATGAGTAAAAGCTATTAAAGAACTACCTCCTCCCAAATATCAATCAAGTTTGAGATATTTATTGGGTAAGATTATTATTTTTTTTAAATTTATTTTTGATTTTTATGACAAATCTAATCCTCTACAATTGCTGCTTAAAAAAGATAAAATATACATTTGGGATGAAAATGTTGAGTTGGCTTTTAATTCTATTAATGATGCAATTGTAAGTGCTCCTATGCTTGTGAAGACCAATTTAAATAAATCATTTATCCTATATGTTAATTCTATTGAAAAGGCTATAGGAGCTATAATAACTCAATATTTTGAAAATAATGAAGAAAAACCTATTGGTTATAAGAGCTAAGTCTTAAAAGATGCAGAAACTAGGTATCCTCTTATTAAAAAATTTGTTTTATCACTTGTTTCTTCTTAAATTAAGTTTTGATATTTTCTAATGGGAAAAAGTTTTTGTGTGATCTAATATACCTATATTAACGTATCTTTTAAAATAGCTAGATATTCAAGGAAAGATTGCTAAGTGGATCTTGCATATTCAAGAATTTGACCTTGAATTTGAAACTTCAAAAACTATTAAAGGAAATGAATTATAAAAGCACTTAGCTAAAATTTTTATCTCATATATTAATATTCTAGTTCTATCAGTTAATGAGAAATTAAATGCAAAACCACACTTTAAAGCTATGAAAGTTGCTGAATTTTTTAAAAGTTTTAAGTTTGGATATGAAATGAATAAGTGGGACTATTTATTGGATGAAGATGATTGGTATCATGATCTATTTTATTATTTTCAAAATTAGTCTTGTCTTAACAACTTAAATAAGAAATAAAGATGTTATTTAAGGTTAAAAGCATTAAATTTTTGTTTACTAAAAAATTTCTTGTTCTATCAAAATCGTGATGTTGTATTGTTAAGACGTCTTACTCATAATCAAACTCATAAATTTCTTAGGGGCTACCATGAAGGAGACTACGGTGGAGATTATGATAAAAAAACAATAGCTTATAAGATTTTGAGATCTACTTATTATTGGCCTACCTTGTTTCAATATGCTTATAAGCTAGTTCATTCTTGTATGCCTTGTCAACTATTTATTGGAAGGGATAAACTACCTATAATGCCTTTAAATATGGTCATTCCTAAAAAACCTTTTACTAAATAGGGCATTGAATTTATTTTAGATATTCATCTACCTTCATCGACATGTCATAGGTAAATTTTGATATCCATAGATTATTACACCAAATGGCTTGAGGCCAAAGCTCTTAAAAGTTTAGTGATGGGCGAAGTAATTTCATTTCTAAAAATTAGATTTTATCTAGATTTAGAGTTCCATATGAGATTATTTTAGATAACAGGCCTCAATTCATTTTGAGTGAATTCTTATAATTTATAGGAAAATATTCTATCATTTCTATTCATTCGTCAAAATACTATCCACAAGGAAATGGATAAGTTGAGTCCACTAATAAAAAATTGATTTCTATTATGAAGAAATTAGTTTGTGATAAAAAAAGGAAATTGGCCGTGTTATTTAGTAAATGGCCATCATCTAAAGTTATTTCATGATTATCTATTTATTTTTGTTTTTTTTGCTTTTTTTTTCTTTTGGTTTGTTTCTCTTGTTTCATTCTTTCGGTTTGTTTATTTATTTTGTCTTGTGTTTGTTTTGCCTTGCCGTTCTTTGTTTTCAAATGATCAATGAAAAGTTATGGGATGAGGAATATCACCTTATGAAAGAAGAATACAAGAATATACTAAAATGTTTTAAGTATTTTTCATCTTCAAAAATTGCTCTTATAAATTTAGTTTTTGTAATAAATCTATAATATGGCTGCCTTATATTTGATTGTATAAGTATTACTTCATTTTCAGATTTTTTTCCTAAGGCATTTGTAATTGTTTATGCATCCATCCCAAACTTCTTGGTTATTCATTTCCCTTTCTTCATGCCACACTAGTCGAACAATTCATCCCTTTCTTGAATTAACTATTTAAGGAGTTTGTGCTTAGCTACTTGAGAAATGATTTTTCTAAATCACAATCTCAAGACAAAATCTATTATATCATAGGTAATTTGTTGCTAATCAAATTTGTTTCATAAAATTGACTAGTAAGGTTGCTAGTGTTATGCTTATTTTCTACACCCCCCTAAATTTTTCAAAAGTTTATACTTACTGCCATAGAGATGACCTTGTTATAAATCTTAAAACCATGTTGGGGACCCTATTGATTGATAGTATTTGTAGATGTATATTTGATTATTAAATCATATTGATTGATTGATATATTTTATTTATGTTTTAAGTGGTTTCGAAGAGCATGGTGGATAAATGAATAATGCATATGTGATTATAGATGTGATTAGTTATTTTACTCATCAGGCCCAACACACTTTGATAGTTTTAGTTGATGCTTGAATTTTAGTTCTCAATCATTTATTTTCATGAAATTTTTTGATTCATAATTCAAATAATAAATGGTGATATGGTTTTCCAAAAACATTGTAATTCAATTTTGGTATAAATAATTCAGTTTGCCACTATTTGATATGTTGGTTATTTGGAAGTGGCTCAGTGGTGCTCAGCATGGTTTATTTTGATTGATCTCATGGCACAAGTTACATAATCATAGTTGGCATATTAATGTCTATATTGTTTTTAGATTTGGGCTAATATTAAGGTTGTGATCATAATTCTATCTCATTTTTCTCATTCTTGGTACCTTGAAGATGTATAAGTTAGATAAAATTTTCAATTTTATTTAATTAAGGAGTTCAATTTACTAGAATATGGGTAGATAGAAATTTATAAAGTTTAAATTTACATGAATTTGCCTAAAAGGATCTATTCTAAGACTCATGGTATAATATTATTCTTTGATGCTAAGATAAATATGTTTGCATTTCTAAAGTTTTCATTATGAAAATTGGTCATAAGACTAGCTATTAATAAGGGCCCCTTGGTCACTTAGCTTAGTAATTGAAAATTTTGAATTCATATTTAAGTGTTATGACCCCCTCAATGGGTGATGAAGTAGAGTTTAGTGAGTTGGACGCCATTCAAATAATTTGATTTTGAGGTTAATGAGTTGGTAATTACATTTAAGTAAGGTTGTGTGTTTTGAGATCATTTAGATATTTGGTGGTAATTAAACATTTATGACTAACCAATTCCCTTGAATGACATAACTTAACAAAGTGTTTAGTAAGAAGAATAGTCTATTTCTATATTTATCAGGATTAATAAAGTGGTTTAGCAAAATTTCTAAGTATGATAGAGTTAATACAAGCCAATGATAGCTTAGCATGTCATTGAGATAGTTATGATTCCTAGGGTGGTGAATAAAAAGTTGGATTTCTTCATTCTATGAATTCATTTTATAAGCTCTCGATGGAAGTGAAGCCTTGATAGGAAATTTGGTGAGTTATAGAGCAAGGCATAGAAAATTTATTTGGTAAGGAATTAAACTTCAAAGCCAAGTATGTCGAGTTATATTGATTGGTTTATAGTTAAAAAGCATTCTGTTGATAATAGAAGATTTTGAAATAAAAAGGATAAGTTGGATGTTTTTCATTGTCATGGAAATAAGTTCTAAGTTTTGATTGAAGAAAATGGAAACTATTTATGTTTCATTGAGTCTTTTGCATTTAGTGGTTGTCATTTATTTGGGATGTTTGAAGTATGTTGATATATTAAGTTGTATGATTCAAAAAATTTGTGCATGTATTAAGTTTTCTTTAAATCTTTAGATCATTGCATGTTAAAGAAGTTTTGGTTATATAAGAGTCGAAAGATTCACATGCAAAGGTGTTCTATTTATTTTTTTAGTCTCAAATGAAATTATTTTATCAGCCTTTTGAGAATGGTATAAAAAGGATATATAAATGTGTACCAAGAGTTTTATTGAAAGTTTGATTATTTTGAAAATGGTTAGGGTTTATGTCTCAAATCTATGAATATGCATTCATTTATACAAAAATATGATGATTTTAAGAAAACCCCTACATGTTCAAATAAATTGTAAGTGATTTAGAATGGAGTTTTTAAAGGATTTGCATACACTCAGGTTTTGGGTTTAAAGTTTTGAAGATGGTATAAAATGGATAAACAATAAATTTTCATGGTCAAGGGTTTTGTGATTTTGGATGTTTCAGTGCAAAACATGTTTTGAAAGGAAAATTTTATTATAATAGTATTTGATCTTTACATAATAGATTGCTTACATTTTTGGGTTTACGAAAGTTTGATTCATTTGCTTAAGTATGAGAAATCATAGCCTAGTTATATACCAAAATGTTGAAGTTATGTCATGCTTAAAATTTAGTTTGGGGTATCATGCATGAAATGCATAGGAGAGTTTTATCAGTTTACAGTTGCTATCCTTTTGAGTTAAAATAATCATAATATTGGAAGGATTTAAATGTTTGTCAGTTGTCATCATGCACAAAGGTTTTGATTCCCAATTTTAAAAATTTATACAACAGTTAAACATTCAAATGTTTTTATTTGAGACTGGTTATAGACTTAGGGTTTTTCTTTATTGATTTGTGTAAGTGTTTTTCAATATAAATGGCAAACAAATAGTGACTCAATTTGCCACATTTTGATTATTTTCAAAATCATGAAGTGGCTAGGGTTTGGTGAGATGTTATTTCATAAGTTTGATAGTCTGCATCATTTTGATTACTTTTCATAAGTTTTATTGTTCCTGGTTCATGTTGATGACTGTGGATATAAGTAGTGTTCAAAGGGTTAATTATAGTTTATTATTTATGATGCAGTTGGGTATAATAATGATCTTTTGGAACTCTAGCTTGATTTCAATTTAGATTGTGTTTAAAAAAATGTGGGAATTGTAGTTTTTTTATTGAGATATGAGGGTTGATTAGTTGACTATGATATTTTAAAATAGAAAAAATATATATATTTATATATGTATATATTTTAAATGGGTTTTAAGTTTTGGAAACATGAAGTCACATTTGAAATTTTATCTCAATATCAAGGTTTTGAATTTTTATTTAAAGATAAATATTGAGATCAAAATTGGCTAAGGATTGATATCAAAAATTTATGTTTCTCTTGAAAATAAATGGGGTTTAAATTTAGACACAGAATAATGGTTCTAGTATGGTGCAGATTTTAGTCTCTTTTTCATTTTTATTTGAAACTTTGTTTCTAAGCTTAGTTTTGCTGCTATATTTTTAGATTTTTAGTATGTCTAGATGGGACCAACCAATTGGGAGTAATGATGATGGAGGATAGGGTCATAATTCTAATAGAGGTTGTATTCAGTTAAGGCATAACACAAGTTATAATAGGGTTGGTCTCTATGCTAAATGTTTTGGGCCTAGGTTTCCTAGGGGCACAAGAATGTCCATCTATTTTGATGCTTATGACCCACATTTCTAGAAGATATTGAATAATTTTCCTGTTAATCTAGTTAATAGAGGCTATAAAGGTCATAGGGGTTTTTGTGGAAATAGATTTGGAGTACGCATATACTCACAAAGTAGCTCTTCTCATCATCTAGAACATGATCCTCATTTCTTACCACTACATCCCCCTAATTTTAGAGGTGAACTAGTTGATGAACCATTACCTACTAATTAGTTGCCTATTGATCAACCTAATTAGCTTAAAGTTGAGATAACCCATGCCAAGGATTTTAAGAAGATGGCCACTCTTTCAGATACATTTGCCCCATATAATGCAAACCTTGGTGGGAAATGTATAAAATTGAACTTGTTAGGTGCCCATAGTGAGCCCTTTTTGAGGTCTAAAAAATTGAGTTTAGGAGGGTAGGGATATGTCAATAGGAGGAAAACCATGGACATTCCAGATCATAATGTTGAAAAGAATTATGCTATGAAAATGACTAATCCTGAAGTAGCTAATGAGGTCAGATCAATATAAAGAATCAAGCTAGAAGTTGATGATAACACATCTGACTTAGGAACTAGATTGTTACCTTTTCCTAAAATTGAGATGGAGTACAATGTTTGTGTACACAAATAAGATAAATAAATAATTGAAGTTTTATCTAATTTGAAATATTACTAGTAATCCAAGTGATAATTTTCTATTAATGTTGAACTTTTTCATGCTAAACTTGATATTTTGGGCTTGACACTTTGATACTTTAGACTTGATAATTTTGGTGAATTTGGGTATATACAGTGATTTTGGAGTTTTTGACATAATTATATATGCTTAAGTTTAATTAAAATATATTATGGTTTAAACATAATTAAAAATGATCAATTTTGATTTATTATTTTATGATTAGTGTGTATCCTACTATATTATTAATTAATATGGGTCCCCACCCGTTAATGTTGAGTACCCTAGGTCTATTATTTTTAAATACCTTGATCAAATTAAGACTAGTTAGGTCTTAACTAAATCTATCCTTAACTAAATTTAGTTAATTAATTGACTTTATTAGAAGTCAATTAGTTAACATTAACCAATAACTAACTAAATCTGGTTATAACTTATTCATAACTAAAGTTGAGGGTATACAAGGAGATCAATCAATCATTTGAACATGAAAGCACAATAGGTATTGAAGATTTAAATATTTTATAAAGTCCATCATTTATCTCTTTTTTATATACAACTTCTTTGAGATAGTACAACTTTTGCAGATAGACCCAATGGTACTTTATCTGATGATTGAGTAATCACTTATGCAACACAGGTATATCCAATTATATTTATAATCTATTATTGATTATCTGAAGTTTACTAAGTTTAATATCTTTTGATGATTTCTATTTGCAATCTTATGTGCAGATTTTAAGTATATAACTTGAATAATGATGATCATTTCACTGTTACGTGACATTTTATGGATCTATTCGATTGCAAAGTTATCTTTCAAGGTTTTATAGAGAGAGGATGTTGGTTTTCTCCTTGAATTTTATCTCTTTCTGGTAAGACAACTCTCATTTTGAGACTCGTATATCTTTGTAATTAATTAACTCTAATTTTTAATATAAATAGAATCTTCAAATTTCTTATAATCTAATTTCTTTTTTAGTACAGTTTAATCTATTGTCTTTTCTGTTATAGATAGTTTAGTTTATTTTGTTCTTAGTCTTAGATTATTTCTATTCACATTTTCTTTTTGCTTTGATTATGATAGACTTCTTTAAAACTATTTTAGTTTACTTAGAAATTTTTTAATATTTAGATTTTAATTTGTTTTAATTTTTAGTAATTTTCTTTGATTTTATACTTTATATCGTATTATATAATTAGTTTTATAGTTTATCTAGTTCTAGTTAAATTAGATTTTAAGTTGTTAGTTTTGTTTTTATTTCCTTTTGTTTAAGTTATTCATTTTTATTATCAATTTCATATTAATTTTATTATAAATTTTTAGTTCTTGTTTATCTTATTCTATTTTATTTTCCATCTTATTAAATAGTTCATTAGATCTTTTTATTTAGTAGACTTTCCTTTGTTTTAATTTCTATTTTTTATTTTAGTCCTAATTTTCTCTATCTAGTCTATTAACTATAGGTTTGTTTCATTTTAGTTTAATATTTCATATTTATTTTGTATGTTTTAATTTAATTTCCCTTTTCTTCAATTTTATTCTTAGTTTACAATCTTATTTATCTTTTGCCAGTTTCTTTAGAATAGTTTTCTAATTTAACTTTATAGTTTATTTTTTTTAGATTTTTAGTTAGTTTCTTTTCTTCGTTTGTTTTATGTTCTAAACTAATAATTAAATAATTAATGATGGACTTATATTATATTCAAAAATTTTATATTATGACTATTCTTATATTATCCACCTTTTAATTTATTAATTTATTATATTTTCCCTTTTTCTTTATGATATTTATGACTTGATAAACCCCTTTTTAATACTTTTAAGCCCCTTCTTAAGTTTTTAAGTTTACTTTTTAATTATTTTAATCCCTTTATTAAGTATTTAAGTTTTATTTTTGTTTTATTGAGTCCCCTTTAATTCCTTTTAGGTTCTTGTGTGCACCATTAAATTTTTAATTTAAATTTTAAGAAACACCTATATTAACAAAGATATTAGGTGTTAGTAGCAAGTACTCTCATGTTTTGAAAATTATTTTTATATTTTTAAGAGATATTCAAATTTAAATATATGTTTATACTAATTTTATATGACTATATTATGAAGTTATATTACATTTACATGATTTTTCTAAGGGTAAACTATGAAAAATAACATATAAATATGCATATCATTATTTTACACACATACATAGGTGAGAGAACTACATAGGCCTGAGTCCATTTATCTATGTAGGAAACACTCATATTATATGGGGTTTTCTAAGGATAACTAAGATACTCCCCTTACCCTTCCCCACTTTGTATTTAATGTCAATTTATTTTTTATGTAGGACATAGGATTTTGATATTGAAGGTACATGCGCATGTGAAATAAAGATTAAGAAAATGGATACAAAAATTATTGAAGCCTCCACACAGATTAGGAAAGTTTCATATCTTGACTAAAAAAAGACATAATTGGCCAATAGGGATAAGATCGATCAACATACCTATCTAATTTTGTCGATCTTGTCTTGAGCTCAAAAAAATCAACAAATTCTAAAACAAGCTAGTTACAATCAATTCACATAACCTTCAATCAGTCTATTAACTTAAATAGTTTAGGGAAGTATACCAAACAAGATAAGTTTCTATTGTATCTTTACTTTCTTTATTGTGCTTTTCAAACTTATTTGTCATAAAGTATACTTTTTGAAAATATATTTTAACATGCATTTTAGTTAATTTACATACAAATATGTACTCTATTAGTTTTATCTAATTAATAATTTATATTTCATTAATTCAATTTTAGATGAAACATATTGGTGACCCCATGTTTTTTTTAAACATTGTCAAACCCTAGGTTTCCCTTATGGTTTCAACATTCTTTTTCAAATTTATGAATTTTTCCCTAAGGCTTTAGATTTGATCTCTAATTCTGCATTCTTAGTGTAAAATCAAAATTAATTTACTTTTTGGCCTTAGGGTTTCACCCTCATCTTATTTTTAGGGTTCCTATTCATACACTTACTATTAATTATACCTTGATTAGTTTGTATTGGATTCGTAACTTCTCAATTTTAAAATATATCAGATGTTTTTAAATTCATATTGATAAAATAAAAAACTTGTTTTTGTTTACATGAATATTAAATAAATTTTATAGAATTGTAAATTTACTATTTAAAAAAAATTGGATTAGAAGGTGAAGAGTGTACCTAATTTTAATTTAATTTTTAGGTTTCATCAACTTTATGACTTTATCCAAAAACTTCTCTCAGATTTTAAAGACAATGGATCTATTAAAATTACTAAATATTTATTGTGCACATATTAGGGTTTGCATATAAAAGTGTGATGTTGGAATAATAATTATTTTCAAAATTTAGGATTTAAAATGACAAATCATCATTTAAATATTCTATTTTCTAGTAATGTTATGCCACATAGTCATCTTAAAGAATGGACTAATGATGATTATTCTATGATTAATAATGTTAATGATGTATATGATAAAAATGATTATGAGTAGAATGACTATGACTTTGATTATAATAGTGAGGAAGTGGAACAACATGTTATCTATGAAATGGAAGAGACTAACTCTACTAAATATTATTCACAATCTTATAGAGCAAGAATAAAATAATGCTAAGGTACACACAACTTTTCCTTCTATGTTTCATGAATTAGAATCTAAAAATTATCTTACTCTTACATGTATAGATGTCTCTCATGATGAAGTACATATTAAAAAAGTAAAATTAATTAATTTACTAGGTGTTGAAAATGTACTAAAATTTTAATGTATTTATTTTTTATAAGATGATGTAAATGTGCCAAAATATGAATGCATTTCCACTTTACTAAATGATGAACATGTTACAAAATTTAAAGGTACTTCCTCTTCAGTAAATAATGTAAATGTTATACAAGATGAAATTAATCTCTCTCCCTCCTTGGATGATGCATATGTGCCAAAATTTGAATGCATTCCTTATTTACTAGATGATGCAAAGGTTACCAAAGTTATAAATTATTCTCCTTTCCTAGAACATGCGAATAATACTAAAAGTGAAAGTGATTCCCTTTATCTTTCTATAAATGATGTAAATGCTACAAAATTTGAAAATAATTATTTTTATTTATCTCTTAATGAATGTGAAAAAACTTGAAAGTACTATAATAGATGATGCAAATGTAAAAAAACTTGAATGTGTTTTTCATCTTGATACAAATGTTACAAAAATTGAAATTCATTTCTATTTACTTCCTCTTGATCATGAAAATTTAAAATTTGAATCCTCTATTCCTTTTTTAGAAGTAATAATAATTATTTATTCTCTCTATAGAAACACAATTGGATACAAATGTGAAAAATTCTTCTTTATCTCTTTCTAAAAAGTCATGTGATAGTCATATAAATCTTCATGAAATTCAAAAGGATATAATTTATTCTTCACAAACATAATGTGATATGAATTTTCCTTCATGAAATGAATCTAAAATATAGAATGTTCCTTTATGTAGAGTTTTTTAATTATGCAATGATGTGGTTTTAGAATGCAATGATAATTATGATGAATCCATTATCACTATCTTTCAAATATATGGTAAATTACAACCCATGAGAGAAAATTTTCAAACTTCAACCATTCCTAGTATTCATATTATATCTATGATGAATGTTATAAGAGAACTTCAAAAATAAGTTTCAATTTATAATTGTTCTCATGTAATACAAATATTAACAATAACATTGTCAAAGATCAAAATATTACATGAAATGTTTTTGAATATCATTATCCAAATGAGTTTGTCATGCATATGTTACCTCTGTTTGATAGTCAAGGAGACCCTGCTAAACACTTAACATAATATGTACATTATTTTTGTCATTGGGATAAAAATGGATGTTTATTATTAAAAGGTTTCCATATAAATTTAATAAGAGAAGATTGGGACTAGTTTTATATTATTACAAATGTTTCCTTACTAAATTTCAATAAGATTTAATAAATATTTTTATTATATTTTCATAAGGATAAAATTCCTAAATTAACATTTGAAAATTTACAAGGATTAAGGAAACATGATGATGAGTCTATTCACGATTATGCTATACAATTCAAGAATGCATTAAATTCTTTGACATATAGAAATTTATATTTGGAAATAAAATTAATATTTAGAAGGGGTCTTCTTTATCCACTTAAATAAAAATAATTACATAATCCTTATGTTTCTTTCGATAGCTTATATATGGATGTCCAAAACTATGCATGTGAGCTAGTAAACTATAACACAAAATTAAATGCATCTTATTTAAAATAAAAAGTTTCATTAAAGATGATTATAAAGGAAAATAATTGACAAAATAGGTTCATAGGTCATTTAAAATACCTTATTCTAAACCAAAATTTCATAGCAAGGAAAAAATAATACAAGTATTACATAAAGGGAAATAATCAAGATACAAAATACCTCTAATGGTAAAAGCATATAATTATACTAAGAGACAACCACTTAAGTTTAATCACCTTTGAGATAGACACATGATATATTTCATACATTATTGGATAATTAGTTGATTAAACTTCCTCTGAATTCATTTCATCCACC